>CM027834.1:1998440-2507571 GCA_016097485.1 Eucalyptus sideroxylon x Eucalyptus melliodora | reverse complement strand
ACGATCGATATCTATGTCAGCAATTTTGGTAAAAATTGACTAGATGGACTATATCGCAAATCATTAAAATATTTAAAACTAAATTGGCACAATTAAAATATTTAGGATTCAATTGATATATGTGTAATAGATTGAGGATTTTTTTTTTTTATGCATTTCTTCCCATTTTAATTGTTGTATGAGCAGTCACTACCCTTCCATGTACTTAGTAAGCAATCATGAGGTGTAAGGATTTGAACTAAGGAAGGTGCATTCCGTAACAATCTCATTTTTGATAGAATTTTCATCTGTTTCCTGGATGAGAGTACATGCAAGCATTGCCTGCTGAATTGGCAATTTCTTGAAGACTGAATACCATAAAGAGAACTTAGAAGTGATTGGCCATTTTCAAAGTTAAGAGGAAAAAGGCAGAGAAAATGACATATACGTTAGGGAACAGTACAAAAAATTGAAGTTAGATTCCGGTGAGAAATCGGAGCTGGCTGGTAATGAGGAAGATCCAGAAGTGGTTATGCGTGAAAGTATTAGAGAGAGAGAGAGAGAGAGAGAGAGAGAGAGATATGGCGTTCGCGATCGGGAATGCATATACTAAGTATAGCAGCCGCAACAATGGTGCATTGAGTTCTGAGGAAGCTTAGCTTTGAAGCCTCTAACGTAAGTCTCATCTCCAAATGTACGCGGCCCATTCACTGATTTGGATGTCTCGCTGCCTCATCAATGTCAGGAACATTTACAGAGATGATATCAACTTTCCGATTTTTTGGGAGACTATCGACCCTCCATTCTCACTATCATTCCTTGCCTCCCTTCTCTCTCTAAATGCCTTTTAAGAACCCCCTCAAAACCCATCCCATTCACTATCCCATTTGAGCCCATCTTTTACTTGGCCACATCTTATGACTGCCACGCCATCATCAGAAACTAGGGATGCATTCGCTGTGGTAGTGTGCAAAATGGACCGGCCAAATCGAAAACCGCTTGAATCGAATCGAATCGGCCAATTGGGTTCCATTTCTTAGACTGTCATCCGGTTCCCGATTCTTAAAAATGGAATCTATGTTCGGGTGGTCCGATTTCCGATTCCAAAGGGAAATCGGACAGATCATATCAACTACATATACTTTTGTTTTATTTTGATTTCTTTAGAAAAAAATCAGTGGGTTTAGTTTGTTGTTGGCAAGAAAATAAAAGCTTATAATTGGACAATAAGATATATGGATAGAAGTATAGCATTTGTCTCTAACTTTGAATTTTTTCTAGTCATGCTTTGAATAATTAGATATCTAGATGGAAACATGAAAAGAAAAGTGACCGGTTCTCCATTTTCAAAGTTGGGAATCGGATCGAACTGGAAACTGGTGAACCTACATTCGTCAATACCCCGTCCCATGAAATGTGCTCAACTGCCCAAGCTTTTCCCTGTCATAAATCTTTGCCGTAACCCACACTCTTCCCCATGCTCTTACGTTCTACTCTCTTGCCCTCCTCCTTTTTTTTTTTAAATACTTTAGTTGCTCCAACAAATTCGCTAATATTTTGCGAGAAAAGTGTCAAAAAAGTTCTAGATCTATTGTATTAATATCATTTTAGTTCTAAATCTTTTGACTTGATGCCAATTCAATCATAAACCTTTTAATGATGCCAATTTAGTCATAAAACTCTTATATAGTACCAATTTAGTTCTAAATTTTTGATTTAGTGCCAATTTAGTCATTTCAACAAATTTTTGCTAGATTTTGCTTATGTGGACATTGGTCAACGACTTACTTAATCGCTAGCATTGACATGGATAAATTTTAATAATTTTTCGATTTTTTGTTTTTCTATTTTATTTTTTTTTCTGAATTTTTTCTCATTCCTTTCTTCTTCCTCTAGATGGTGGCTCAATAGGCAATGGTCGGGTGAGGCCAAGCCTTAGGGAGGGTGGCCTTGGCGAGGGCGCCTCGCTAGATTTGGCTGGGCAAGGCCAACCCATGCTAAGGCCCAAACTTGCCCTAGCTAGGCAAAGCCAACTCACCCAAATCCGTGGTTGGTGGTCAGCTATCTCCTACTAGCCAGCCATCACCTTGAGGAAGAAAGGAAGGAGAGAGAGAAAAAGAAAGAAAGAAGAAAAATCGAAAAATATTAAAATAATACTGAAAATTGTCCATGTCAACGCCCGGTGTCATGTATGTTGGCCGACATCCATGTCGGCAAAATCTAGTTAAAATTTCTGGAAAGACTAAATTAGCATCAAGTCAAAAGGTTTAGGACTAAATGGACATTACTTGAAAAAGTTTAGGATTAATTTGGCACTATTCAAGTTTTCAAACTAAATTGACACAAATGCAATAATTTTAGGATTTTTTTCTAACACTTTTTCAATATTTTGCTCCTCAATCATGCCTGCCATTCCAATGGGAATTGGGCATGGGCGACAACGCATCCATTAGCTTTTTTGGAGCTGTTCTTTTCATCAATAAAAATTTTAGAACATATTTTAGGATTCTTTAATTTTCTTTTCGTGTACGATTCTCAATGTTATTTTTCAGGATTAAATCTTTAAGTCTCTTTAGAAAAATCATATGGGAAAATGATTTGTCATGCTCAAGCATTACATATGTTGGTTAGGTGGGTCTTTACGCCCCCTGAAAATGCAATGCCAAACGAGAAAGGAAATTTCTTAAGCTGCTGACTATTGATGATCATAGTGCTTTACATTGGGATCGTAGGAGATAACCCAATAGTTACAAGATGTTCTAAACAAGCCTGAACAAATAGGTCTTCTTGTTTCTGAAATATTTTATTGTGTAGACACAATATACTTGCAGTAATCCTCAATTAATTACCAAAGTTACACGAAGAATGGAAGCCATAAAAATTTCATCAAGTCAATCCATAAAGAAAGGCTTAATTGTGTAGATTGACCAAGGATGTCTTTGATTTGTGGATTCATTTTAGTTTAAAAATTCCAAGCAAATACCTAAAATGCTCTCATTTTCTTTATAAAAAAAAGAAAAAGGTATAAAATGAACATTGTTTTAGATAAGGCTTGAAGTATCATTATTTTCTCAAATAATGATTTGAAATTGCCATATCGATTTTAAAGAAGGGCCTACTCTCACCGATCAAAGGGCGTTTTCATCTTTTATTTCTTTGAATTTTTTCCCTTTTTCTGTTATTTTCATTTTTTTCCTTTTTCCTTTTTCTTTTTCTCTCTTCCCTCCGCCGAACATGGTGAAGGTTGCTAGACTCAAGCGAGGGAGTAGGAGGTTGCGGCACTCCGCTGGCCATTGATGAGGCACAAAGGATGGTCGGGGAGTGGAAGAGGGAAAAAGAAAAAGAAAAAGAATATATTTTGAATTTTTTTCAACTAAGATATCCTTTCAATAGTTATTGGCTAGCCAAAAGTCTTTATTTGAGACGATATGGTCATTTCAGGTTCTTATTTGAAATAACTTTCACTTCAAATTCTTATTTGAAAAATAAGAGCACTTTAAGCTTTAATTTGAAATTTTCTCTTTTAATTTTCTTTCGACTTTAGTCTCTTACCACCAAAAAACTGCACAATGACGAGAACATAAGCTGGTGTCATAGCTGTATGCAGAAGGTCTCATTAATCAAATCTTCATCTTCTCCTTATTCAAAGTATAAAATAAATGCTAATGACAAAAGCAACCCACACCAAAATTGTTGGTGTTCTTCTCCATCCAAGCCACTCCAACATAGCAAAAATTGTCCACAAATTCTTAAATGTATTATACGGTAGCCAATTTAATTCTAAACATTTCAATTGTGCCAATTTAGTTCTAAATATTTTGACAACTTATCAATTAAATCCTAATCCTAATTTGTGCAAATTTAGTCTTAAACATTTTGATAATTTATTAATTTAATCCTAAATCTCTTGACGCATTTGCCAATTTAGTCATTTTAACCAATTTTGATCGGAAACTACTAACGTGATGATCTAGTTAGTGCCGAACGTCTTATATGGAATAGCCAACCTTTCCTTTCTCTCTGCTCCTGGTCGTTGGGCCTGCCACCTGCACGACGATATGGCCCAAGACTTAGGGTTGTTGCTTGAAGGTCTTGCGTGTTTTCCATGCTGATTTGACTAACGGAAGCTGATGTAATCGACTTACAGTGAACACCTCTGCTTCGACTACAGCTATAAAAGTGACGATGATGACTTTAATGGGTATTGTCGCTCACCAAAAAAAGAAAAGAAACAAAGAAAAAGAGGATATCGGAGCAGCTCTAGGATGAAGTAGGAGATTAAACCAGAAGCGATAAAGGCTTATTCGACTTGAAGTCATTCAGTGGACTTTCAATTTCACGAAATTTGATTGGAAGAAACATGTAAACTCCGAATTGGAATTGAAGACAAAAGCAATAATTAACTTTATCTGGAATTATTAGATACCTTAGATGCATGCACCCATCTCTCATACGGCACATAGATCAAAGATGCTTAGGATATTCTATGAGATTGAAACACACCCACAAGTCCTTTGTCAATTCTGTTTGTGTTGTAAGAATGCCAAGACTCATTGCATGCAGTAACTATAACAAGGAAGGTGATTAAGTACGAATAACAATCCTAGTAACTCTGTTGATGCCAACAAAGCATGTTGCATAGGGCATACTTCAGCTTCGTGGATCAAGCGATAGACAAGGCATATGTGGCTATAACTCGTAAATGTAGCCAAGTTAAAGAAACAATTCAAGAACCGCTTAAGTAATGAGCAATCTCATGCCCTCTCCCTAACTTTTGGTTCTTCATTTTGGGTGTATGAAACTTCTTTGTGCTTGGGTGATCTCTTGCTTTTAATAATCGCTTCTTCCAATAGTATGTTCGTTAATGTATATTAACTAAAGTAGATTAGACTAAGTGATCAAATTAATCCTTCTTCAACAGAAAAAGGCTAATGACTGCATATGTACACATCAATAATGTAAATTTCTGCATATGAATTCAACAAGATTGACAATTCAATAATATAGAGGTATTTCACGGAATGGAATGTCGCACGATTTTGTACCACACTTCTGTCGTCTTCTTTTTTTTTCCTTGTGAACTTCATCCTTCTCTGCGCTCGGTGAAATATATCGAACCTAGTTAACAATTTCTCCGTCTATGCATCCCTCAGACGTACTGTAGTGGGAGGCTAGTAATATGAAAATTATCGTTTGAATAAAATTGACTTGGGTCAAACCACACCTTTTCTTCCGTTCATTTACAGAAAATGATCCCCATAAAGAGCCACGCTGCTTGCCTTTTTTTTTCTTTTCTTTTTCTTTTTGCAGAAAAAGAAGGCACCGTACAACTGACTCGCTAAACTCGTATAACTTCGTGGCTTCTTGATCCATAACATCGATATGTATTATCCTCGAAGTTGCTTGATTTAGCATGGAGAGAAAGTGTCCGATTTGACTTGGACTTATGCACCTGGATTGTCACTTCACGATCTCCTATTAAAAGAAGAACGCTGCTTTTCTTTATTATGATAACCAACACTCAAAAGATTGACTTGGTTAATGACATAGACGGAGTGATCGACTTGTATGATTAACGACATTGATCCAAAAGACTTGACTTGGTCCGTGTCTAGCATCGCAAAACTCTGACGTAGTCCTCCACGATCTCCTTAAGGGAGCTGCACTTGCCGCCAAGTTTACTCCGCACTAATTTTTGGAGGATCGATTTTCTTCTGGATGGGGTCCAATCGCAATAATGGAGGTGCTTTTCCTTCGATTATATTTATGACATGTGGACCTCACATCTGTTGAACATACATCCCTTTGAGATGGTCCACATGCATTCACCTAAGTAATGTGATGTGCGCCCAATCAAAAGCAAGATGTATTTTCATTTGTTATATCTCTAGTTACATTTTAAATAATATAATGTATATGCATAACAAAGTCTCTCCCCATGATTTTAGTCCTTACGAATTTCTAGAAACTCTTCATGTGTCAACTTGGCACAATTTTAAGCTTTTTCAGCAAACTACGAACAATTTTTTATACCTTGCTTTTTATGTTTTAGAGGAAGTAATTGAGTTATATTTCTTCGTTCATCCGATTCTCTTCCATTTACTTTTATCGACAGTAAAGAGATGGTTTATAACTTAAATCATCATAAAGGAAATTCGCTAGTCTCTTCTATATATGGCGATGTTAAATTTTGCTGAAGTTGTGACTGTTTTAACGCATATGATAATATTATCTAGCCCTTAATTCTTTGACTCGCCCATTGATGAAGAGAAAAAATTAAAGAGTGTTAATTGATTGTTTATTTTTATTTTTTTCTCTTTCCAGTTTTTTTTAAAATTTCTTCATCTCTATAAACCCTTAGATGTACACTACAAAATAAATCTGAGTTTATACAAAAAAAAAAAATGATGGATATCCCGGGTAATAGCAAAATTAGGCACACATCCTATTAATATATGTGGTTTCTTGCTTTCGTGTTGTTTGTCCGAAACTTTGGATATTTTCGGGACAATTGGGATTTTGCTCTATTTCAAGTGTGAATGAAAGTTGTGGACTTACAATTTTGTTAGTCTTGTAGAATGAGGACATGAGCGATGAGTTTGGCATGGGAGACGAAAAAGGGACCGGGTAGGATGAGGACAAACACCACAAGACTTAGAAAAAGAGACCAGGTAGGATGAGGACAAGGACCACAAGACTTAGGCCCCGTTTGGTTTTGGGATAACGGGCTTTGGGACTCTAAAGTCCCTTTGGCCAAATGCAAATGCGTTTGGTTTGTATTTTTGCGCAACTTCGGGCAAGATGCAATTGCATCTCCAAAGGAGTCTAAAGGCCCTTAGCCCAATGGAGCCTCGAGGTGCATTTGCAAGTTGCATCCTCGGGAAGGCAAGTAAATTGCCATCGTTCATCTTCTCCAACCTCTCCAAGCTGCTGATCGGAGGCCGACGACCACCGGCGAAGGATGGCGTTGCGCGGCGACAATACCGAGGGTCGCTGGTCGGGCGATCAGCGATGGCCGCCGAGGTCACGAACCTGTGCGACGGCCGTTGAGGTCGCGCGACCCAAGCGACGGCCGGCTCGGGTCGCGCGTTGCACCGTCGCCCGGGTCGCGCGGGGCCGCCGCCCGGGTCGTGCGACTCAGCGACGGCCGTTTCGAGGTCGCGGCGATCCTGTGCGCACCAGCGGACCGCCCGGGTCAGCGACGACCGCCGCTCGGTCGCTTGGGCTGCGCGACCCAAGCGATGGCCGTCGAGGTCGCGCGACCTCAGCGATCTGGCCATCCGGCCGCTAGCGTGACCCCGGGCGATCGTCGCCCGGGTCGCGCGATTGTGCTGGCCAGATCCGCCATCCGGCTGGGTGATCCGACGTGGTCCGGGCCGGGCCGGATCCATGGTCCGGGCTGGCTCGGACTTCAAAAAAAGAAATTAGAATTTTTTTTTGTTTTTTTAATTTAATAAAAGTCATTTGCAAATGCAAATTTTAATAAATCGGTACTTTGGCCAAAGTTGTATTTCAAAGCAAATTTTACCAAACGATATTTGCATTTCGGAAAACCTCCTTCACCTAAAGGTATTTGCATTTTGGCAAATGCATTCCCCAAAAAGCCGAACCAAACGGGCTCCTTAGACTTGGTGCTTGGTCTTACGGGTTTTCCACAGTGATGTGACCAAGGGAAGTCGATGTCATCGGTTTATAGCACCGGGCAAAGGCGAACACCCCTGCTTTCAAGTTCGACTAGGCTATGAAAGTGAGGCATGACTATCCTACTGGGACCGCTGCTCACCAAAGGGAAAATAAAATAATCTCCAAGGATGAAGAAAGAGATTGATCGAAAGTAGTAAACGTTCACCCGAGTTGGAGTTACTCGTGGACTTTCAATTTCACCAAATTTAATTGAAAGAAATACGTAAACTTTCAATTGCAATTGAAAACAAAGCAATCATTAAATTCCAACCTACTATTTAGATATGTTAGATGCATGCGTCCGTTTCTCACACAGCACATAAATCACAGGTGCACAGGATATTATATAAGATAGGAACACACCCATACACACCCTTGTAAATTCTGTTTGTGTGCTCTAAGAATACAGAAATTCATTTCATATTACTGAAAAATGTGTAAAAGCCATTTTTTTAAGTAACTATCCTAGTAACTCTGTTAACGCCAGCATGTTGTATTGAGGTATGGATTTGATACTTATTGTGAACTAACTTATTGAGACATGATATGGCATACATGTATGGACCAGTTCTGTTTTGAGGCTTAATGACAACAAATTTGATTTTCGAGGAATAACTATAGCCAATATGGTTTTTGAGCCTAATGAAGCATGACGGTAGAGTTTTCTTTTGATATGGGCAATTGAATGAGTATGAAATATGTTGTATTTATTATGTTGCATGGTTTGTGATAGGGTGCATCACTTATGAGTGTTGGAATGTAAGCATTATGATTAAAACATGGGGAATGCAATGAATTCAATTGTCTTGATATAAATGGATGTACACTTAGTTTCTAAAGCTGCATTCTTTTTTTGCTTGATCATATAGAAGGGTGATTATCACTTATCCAACTGTAGATTTGCTCACCCCACTTTTTTAGCATTTCAGGTTCTGAATATAAGCAAACTTAATCGAGTCATAGAGAGAGCGAAAGGTGGCATGGGACTCTGTTTTACATTACTTGAGTAAAAGCTTTTAAAAATGAAATATATGACGCTCATTTTGATTTATTCACAAGGCCTTGTTTTTGTTATTATATTTATTTGATGAAAAGTTTTAATAAATTGATATTCTTGTTAAATCACTATATTTAGCCGGAGATTTCGTCCTTTATCTTATAAAGGCCGATAGGTCATTCCCTAAATTCTTGGAATGGAATTAGGTTGCAGTAACTTGAGTCACCTATCAATGTTCATTTGGTCTCTTCAAAATTACCAACTCCCGCAACAATTTATCAACATTTATTCGTGCAGTTTGCTTTGCCAACCTGTTTAAATTATTAACTTTTGTCCGAAACTACCATTGAATGCACATGTGTGAGAGATATGAAAGAAAGAAGGCCAGCATAGGATATATAGAGGTAAAGAAGCAAATTGATAATTCCTAGTTGGCCGTAATTCAATGGCTTATGATCACTGTGTACACTGCCATCGGTCTAAGTTTCTAAGAAAGAATACAACAAGATCAACCATTCAATAATATAGGGATAAGTGCAATAGAAGTCCTAAAACTTGTTATAAAAATACAATTAAGTCCTAAAACTTGCAAAAAGTGCAATCAAATCCTAAAACTTATCAAATTGATTCAGTTTAAGACCTAAAATTAACACCGCCAAACTTATTAATAGAAAATGCCGATGTGGCGCGAACATGGCATTTTAAATAAATTTTCATTTCCCACATTTTTTTAATTATTTTTTATTCAAAATTAGATTTAAAAACTAAAAAAAGAAAAGCTAAATTTTATTTTTTATTTAAAAGAAAAAAGACAAATGGCATCTCTCGCGCCGCTTACCCATTGTCGGAGGGGTTGGCAAATGTCGCGGCCTTGGGTGGAGGTCGCGGCCGCCGCCCAACCAGGGTGAGGCCTTGCGTCGCCCAGCAAGGGCGCCTAGATCTTGGGGCTGCGAGGCCTCACCTGTGGCGGGGACGGCCGCCGGTCCCCCATGAGGGCCGGCGTGCCCAGATCTAGGTGCCTCGCTTGGTCGAGTGATAGCCGCGACTCTGTCCAAGTCACGCCCCTCCGCGATGGGCAACGGCGGCTGCGGTGGAGCCGCTTTCTTTTTTTCTTTTTAATAGTTTTTTAAAAATAAAATATAGTTTTTAAATCTAATTTTAAAAAAATTGAATAAAAATAATTTTAAAAAGTCACACGGAAAATAACAAATCATTTAAATTGTCACGGCCCACGCCACACCAGCATTTTCTATTAGTAAGTTTGATGGTGTTAATTTTAGGACTCAATTAAACTAATTTGACAAGTTTTAGGACTTGATTGCATTTTTTGCAAGTTTTATGACTCAATTGCATTTTCTTAACAAGTTTTAGCACTTCTATTTCACTTATCTCAATAATATATAGAAGAAAAATAATTGTGTGATAATCTTTAATTTATTGTGAAAATAACAATCTATTTAGATTATAAAAAATCAAATAAAAAATAGTTATAAATTGTTATGGGGTCCACTCTTTCTATGATTCATGACTTGTAAAAGTTATTATTTTTACGGTAGCTTAAAGATTATTATGTTAGCAAAACCTTATATAGAGACACTGGAATGGAATGTCCCATGATTTGTACCACACTTATCTTTTTCCTCTTCCGAACTTCATCATTTCCATAATTTCTCCATCTATACGTCTCTTAGAAGTTCTACAACGTGGAAGGGCAGTAATATGAATAATGTCAATTGAATGAAATTGAAAGTCAGCCTTTTCCTCCTGTTGATTTACAGAGAATGATCCTACAGCTTCCATAACATTGATATGAAATATTATCCTATAAGTTGCTCGATTTACACAAAAAGAGAGAAGCGTCCATTTCATTAAAATTCTGTTAGAAATTGCATTTCTGCAAAAGAAATGCAAACAAATCAATATAGACCCAAGTCGTAGTATAAGATAATGACATGGACCTCGAGACATTTGACTTGGTGCTTCGGGTCTTGCACTACGAAACTTCGCCAAACATAAATTCCACAAACATGTGGCTGGGCCAGCAGCCCAAGTCGTTGTACAAGATAATGACATGGACCTCGAGACTTGACTTGGTACTTGCAGGCTTTGCACCGCAAAACTTGACCATACATAAATTCCACAAAACATGAGATGAGGCCAGCAGCTCCTCCTCCCACAAACTCACCAAAAAAAAAAAAAAAAAAAAAAAAAAAACTAAAAAGTCAAGTTCCTCAATATCTTCATATCACTCTTTAACTTTAATTTAATAGTGGGTTCCCGCATATTTTATTCCTTAATCTTAAAGTTTTTCGCCGATGTCTTCCCAATCCAATTTGCACATATTCTAACCTTATCCTACATTGTTCCATGATGGGATACAATTATAACTTGGTGGGTTTTCATCTAGCTAATAAATTAAAAGTATGATTTTGAAATATATAACTGCCTCATCAATTATTTGGGGCATATGCTCGTTATAGTGCAAGCCTTAACTCCACCGGTCCAATCAATGCTAATGAAATGCGACCGGCCAGGAACATCTTCGACTGTAAGCACAAAAGTCTGATGAGATGATCTTAAATTTGACTTTTGGGAGATTGTCGATTTGGAGTCAAGTCATAGGATGTTGCTGGATAATTTTAAAATCAACAAACCGATGTTTACGTTTAAAGAGATGGTAAATGAAATTATGTACACATGATATGAATGGTACACTGATGATATAGAACAATAAATGCCCTATCATTGTCCATTCTTAAGAATCCACTCAAAACCAACTTCCCAAAATTGAAACAAATGCACCCAAGCCAAAGACTTGAAGCCTGATCCGGCCTGCATTATAGCTTTCATTTTCAATTTCATCATCGTTCATGGCGGGACATGATAGTGTAAAAGTGATTGTATTAGTAAGTCTGTTGTTAATTTTAGACAATGCATATGTATGCTTGTGCAGAAACGGAAACTCATCCTCCATCTGCTTTGAAGAAGAAAGGAATGCTCTGCTGCAAATCAGACAAAGTCTCTCAGACCTATCTCATTTCCTTTGTTCTTGGAAATGGTGAAGATTGCTGTCGATGGATCGGAGTGACGTGCAACCGAGCAAATGGACACGTCGTCAAGCTCCAAATCACATCAAGAAATGAAAATCCATTCCTATGAGGTGGGTGGACAATGATGAGTGGTTTCCACGAGTTTTTTCAACAGCTGGTGAACTAACCCTTCTTTGCTCAACTTGAGATATTTGAGCTACCTAGACTTGAGCGGATTAATTTTGAACGTGGACATGCCCAAATTCATCGGCTCCATGAATCGTTGAGGTGCCTTAACTTGTCACACTCTTTCTATTTTGAAATTGTTCCTCATGAATGGGGAAATCTCACCGAGTTGGAAGTCCTTGATCTTTCAAGGAATTTGAGGGGAGGCCCCATCCCAAAACACGACTCTCTTGAGTTCCATTTCAAAAAATGACTTCTTTCAAAAAAGCACCTTCATCTTTCGTCAAACTCTTTCAACTCTTCAGTACCAAGGTGGTTCAATAACTTGAGAAGTCTTGTCGATCTCAATCTTGCAAACAATTTGTTGCAAAGCATTGAAGGAGGGTTGTTCTCCTTCTTAAGGGAATGACCGTTCTCGAGTCACTATGTTTGGATGGTAACGAACTTCATGAGGAGATATTTTTAGTGGAGGGAAGTTCTTCGAGGATTATTGGGAAAAACTTCAAGCGACCGGGGGATAAGTAATAATTTTCTTCAGGGACTTTGCCAAATTGGTTATTTCACCGAAAACCTAACGGTACTTGACCATCATATAATCAATTAACGGGAATATTCCTGATGCATTTGGAAGATTGCAAGTCTTATCAAAGTTAGATCTCAACAACAATCTTCTAAATGGCACTATTCCACGTAGTCTTGGACAACTTCAATATCTTTACTATTTAGATCTTTCTCAAGCAAATTCCTTGGGAGGAACAATTTCCGAAATCCACTTCTCCAACCTCTCGAAGCTATGGTTCTTAGATATCGCAACAACCATTTAGCTATCAAGGTGGATTATGACCGGATACCGCCTTTCAATCTCTCGTACATGAGGATGGTGTCTTGCAAGTTCGAAACAGAATTTCACGATGGATAAGAACGCAATCCAATCCCATGGAGGTAGATTTGTCCAATGCCTCCATTTCAGATCTCTCCAAATTGGCTAGGTCTCATGTCATTATCCTACTTGAATCTCTCTCACAATCAAATAAATGGATCTCCGCCGAAATTTCGTTCTAATCTACATAAGTTAGATCTCTTACAACCAAATAAATTCATTAGATCTCTCTTGCAACTTCGGATCTCTATCGGAAGTTCCTCGCTATCTATCTTTAGATCTCTCTCACAACCAAATAAATTCATTAGATCTCTCTTGCAACCAAATAAATGGATCTAAATTGAAATTTCATCCTTATCTAAATCTATCTCTGTTAGATCTCTCTCACAACTTAATTTCAGGACCAATTCCACAAGATATTGGCCTAGCGATGCCTAGCTTGGAAACTTTGAATCTGAATGATAATCTTTAAGTGGTCCAATACCCACCTCAATATGCAAGATGGAGTTTCGATTGACTTGCACCTCGGAAGGAATAAATTAGTCAGCAAAATTCCTACATGTTGGAAGGAGAACCCGTGGATACTCCTCGATTTATCATCCAATAAGTTGTATGGAGTCATACCAAATTCTTTGGGAAATCTAGTTGGGCTTACGTCATTACACTTGAACAACAATAGTCTCCATGGAGAAATTCTTGTGACTCTAAACTATTGTAGAAACTTGCAGATTTTGGATCTTGGAGAAAACAAAATCTCAGAAGTGTTCCACATTGGATTGGACCAAGTTTTCGGTTACTACAAATTCTTAGACTCGGGAAAACATGTTCAATGGAAGCATTCCTTTAGAACTATGCTTACTCTCGCATTGCAAATATTGGACATGGCAGTCAACAATGACAGAACTATTCCAAATTGTCTTGGCTATATGAAAGGTATGAAACGAACAAAAGCATAGACGAAGGCAACTCACTCTCTCCTACTTATGCAGCTGCACCTCCCATGCTTGGGCCAACGGCAATGTCCATCGCTCCAACGGATTGGACTCAAGAGCGTGTGAGGCAAAGTTGTGAAAGGGGTGGATCTTGACTACACGACACTTGATCTACATCTTATGGTGAATTTAGATCTCTCGAGCAACAAATTGGTAAGGTCAATTCCAGGAGAGCTTACCTTGCTCTCTAGATTGCGAGGCTTGAACTTATCACGCAACTTTCTTTCCGGAGGCATCCCGACTATGATTGGAGACATGAGATTGCTCGAGTCACTTGATCTTTCGAATAATCACCTTTAAGGAACAATCCCACAAAGTTTTTCTTGCATTCACATCACCGAGCAAACTAAACTTGTCACACAACAACTTCACGGGGCCAATTCCAAAAGGAAATCAAATCCAGACACTTGTTGATCCTTCCATTTATGCCGACAATCCTCTACTTTGTGGTGATTATCTACAAAAGAAATGCCCAAGCAAGGGCCCCTCAAGGGCCCCTCAAGCGCCGGAAGAAGTTGCCAATGAAGAAGGTAAGCTTGAAAAGGTAATGTTCTACATAGTAATAATGCTCGGGTTTGCAAGTGGGTTTTGGGGAGTTGTTGGGCGTTTGGTGTACAAGAAGAACTGGAGACGGGTGTACTTCAACTTTGTGGATCGTAGTAGACATGGTGTACGTGATTGTTGCAGTGAAGGTGGCCGAGTTGAGAAGGAGATTGAGAAGAGTGTAACAGGCCTTATTATCCACATCAATTAGTCCAATGCTTTTATTGATCTCGTGAAGTTCTTGTTTTCTTATTCAAGCATAATCGTCTTTGTAGTTGGTTTGTTTCTCCTTATCGTAGTAACTGATTTTTTTCTTTAATTTCAACCTTGATCCAGCAAGCTGTCAATGAAATGGCTTGGAAAGTGCAAATCATGTCATTTTGTAATTTGGTGTTGCTCAAAGAATCTAGCAAGAGTGTTATTATACTTTAAATATTTTGGTTGTCAATGATGTGAAATTATGTTGGCAAATTTCATTTCGCCTATTTATGCTTTTGTTGTTAATTGCATGTTGAGGGCAATACAAAATTAAGACTCGAAATTATTAATGGCATAGGGCCCGCCGATGTTCAATATATTCCTTTCCTAAGATTATGTTTCCTTTCTCAATTTCAAGACATGGAAAAAAAATTGCATCAACTCCAAATCACAATGAAGGACTCTGTGAAATGTGAAGAAACAACTCTTCTCAATGTGAATATATTGTGAATTCAAATATTGATAAATTTGCTATAAAGTGAAAGCTTACTAACCATACTTGTAATATTTGAAAAATATTGTTACTTATTAGGTTGTTGGAAAATTTATAGAGAATTTGATGTACATTTGACAAACTTATAACATTTTAAAGATGTTTGTTATTTACTAATTTATTGGACTATTGTCAAATTCATTATATTTAGTAGTTTACTAAACCATACTAGTAAAATTTGAAATTAACCGATAACTTACTAACATTTTGATAAATTAGTAATTTTTATCTTTTTTTATTATAAAATATGTACAAGTGTACTTGCTAAACTAGAGGTTAATAGTTTATCAACACGGTGACCACAACCCCAAACACCAACAACAATCGGTTCGGATTGTTTCTTGGGTTGATTTACTTGGCCCGCCTAATCTTTTTATGAAAAGTTCAGGACAGTTCTAGCTATTGGGCTACAAAATGTTGAATTCCGAAGACACATACATCGGCCCAAATTTTAAAAAAAATTATTATTAAGACTTAAGAAAGAAAAATATCTAATCTGATTTTTGTCCTTTCCTCTCTTACCTTAATCGTGTTCCCTGCTTTGATCTAAGACCTTCTTGTGCTTGTGCTTGTGCACTCATTGACCAATACACGTTGGTAAATAACCTTAAAAAGTGATTGGCATATCTAATCAAAGAAATAATTCATAATTCGATATTGACATTTGTAACTAAAAAATGTTGACAAAATTTTTATAATGTTAACTTTCAGCATGGGTGTTTAAAATCTGGAATTAGATTTGAAAATCAGACTTTGCTACGATTTAAAAAGACAATAGGCACTGTCTTGAGTACCTGAATCACTACGTTTGCTCACAACTTTTGATATCACACATGATTCCACATATCAATTCTTTTACGATTTAAAATGTTGTAGGTGCGCCGTCAATCCAGTATCTGCTATGATAAATGGTGCTGGTCTGGACAAATTGAAGTGGGCCTCAACAACAACGGGCCCCTAATATTTTGGATCGCGAGGACGCGTGGGGAAGCGGCCGGTGAACGATTGCTTAGGGATTTATTTCTCCCTTCGTCCTTAAGACCGGAGGCACTTCTGATATTCTAGCAGTGTCTTCCAGCCACTCCGAGCTTCTAACAAGACTCGATCTTTTGATTTCTTTGTTTTGTTGTTGACGAAATCGTGATGGCGAATGTTTAAGAATTGAGTGTGAGGCTTCCATCGAAGCTTCAAAATTTTTTGCGAGGCTTCAAGTTTTAAGTTTATAAGATACTATAGTTTTTAAGATACTTGTGTCTTGTAAATCTTTTATCAAAGTTAGTTTTTTTTTTTTTTTTAAATCGAGGTTTTATGCCGAAAATTAGCATATAGGCTCGCTAAAAATGATCAAATGGACGGTTGTCCAGAAAATGATGGGATTAACAAATTGCAGCTTTTGCCAGAAACAATTACACCTAATTGCACTTAGTAAAATCATCAGTTGTAAAATTCGCCTCGCATTTATCTAATCAGTAATCAATCTCCCATGCGCTGCACGCACCAAAAAACAGGTTAATAGTAAGACATTTGACTATTAACTTAAAATCTCCTATGCGCTGTACTCCATCGTTGAAATCCAATCGATTCCCATCCCACATATTGATAATTTGTCACCATTCACTTAAAACATTTGACTACACTTTGTCTTAAATGTGCGAAGCTGCATGTCACAATCTCTCATAAGATCGACCTTACCCTTGTGCTTGTATGCCACGGAAGATTATTTAGAGAGGTTGCTTTTCTCTAGGACTTTGCTATGGAATATTCTGAAAAGGAAAGTCACCCCCATGCCCATTTATCCTTCGCACCTCTCCATTTAAAATAACACTTCACTTGATGGGATGTAATAAAATCACAGCCTCTTGTGTTGTCATCTAGCCGATAAATTCAAAGTGTGATTTTGGAAACTAATTGCCCCATCAATTATTTTGGGGCAGATGCATGTCGCCATCTATTGAAGTATGGTAATTGAATACAATTTTGTGAGACCATTTATGAATATAAGCACAAAAGTTTAAAGAGATGATGTTGACTCTGAATTCTTTTAGAGATGTATGACTTGAGAGTCAAGTCATCACGATGCTACTAGATAGTTTTTTAACGGAGAACACTTATTTATGTGAGAAGAAAAATGTCTTGGGTTCTATGGCTACCGAACACTTCTACCCTTACTGTATATCATCAATTATCAGCCATTAGGTGACACCAATCAAGAAAAATGTCAACTAAATAACAAATTTTAGTCATCATCGATAATAGTATAGGTATATTATTGTACATTTAAAACTTCCTACACTCATCAACCTCTTAGTGAAGCTTTATCCTATCCACTTAAATTGGGGCTATTGAAAATAGTATGTCGAAATGTGAATTTAGCTAGAAAAGATTATGAAACTCCTAAGATATCGTCCAATATATGAGATTGGTGGGGGTTCTCCATTTATTGAAATTCAATTGATTCTCATTTCATATATTACTAATTTGTCAACATTGATTTAACACGTTGGACTACACCGTCTTAAATGTGTGAAGTTACGAGTCGCAATCTCTCTTAAAATCTACCTTACCCTTGTGCTTGTATAGTGCGGGAGGGTATTTGCTTTTTCTAGGGACAAGCGGGTTGTTCTTTTATCATGAGCGGTGCAGGAATCTTTCCACATCTATCCTATTTTATATTCCAGTGAACTACACTCCAGCTGGGTATTGTTCATGATACAAAAGCTTAGCTCAAATCAAGGGCATGAAAAATTTCTGGAGAATAATACATCATATGGTTTCCTGGCTTAGGCAATGCCCTGGTTCGAAAGAACTACAGAAAAATCGACAAAGAATCATCGATGTTGCCGATTCTTGAAGAACTTATAGAGACCCAGTAGATTTGGAAACAAGAAAGAAGAAAACCAAGCCAAAACATTTAATCTCAAGCCTGCAATGTTTGATTAATTTGAGATATACTCATGATTTTAATGAATTAGTAGGATTACTGCATAAACATTCATCGAAGATAATGACTATTATATTCTGATTCATCATCAAGATGTCTTTTCTTTTCGGAAGTCGAACCTAATATTAGTTTTTATGTGCAGGATAAATAGGACCCTTGGAACCATAATGATCTGGTAAGCGCAATTCAAATTGAGTTAGAGAAAAAACTTTCATGTAGTAATTCATAGTAGACTAAAACTAGACTCTCCGGCTATTGATTAGTTCATAGGTTGGATTGAGATATACGAAGAGTTTCCATTCCTTGTTGCGATAGGCTTGGGACACGAAGTCCCAATGTATCTTCCCTCTCAGGCACATGCTTTGTTTGGGAGCTTGTGATCTAATTTGGCTTAGGTCAATTTAAGCAAACCATTTTTGACCTGGTCTGGCACAAATTTGATCCAATTCATTTATTTGACAAGTCTACCTCTTTCGAACTCGTGGACAATGCATCTTTTAGGCCTTCCAACCAATCTATACGGCCCAAGACATCACTAAGTAGTCCATATGTAAGACATTGATTGAATATTGTTTCTTTTTTCCTAGTGGCCAATTTGCTCTTCCTTGATTCCCCTGCTGGAGCTGGATTTCCTATCCTCAATGTTGCCAAGTCAATCGCGGGTAATAGCACCGGTCGGCACTTAAGACTTGCTCTACGTACTTTACTCTCGCTTAGTTTTTCTGTCTCCCGCTCTATACTTTTCAAAAGTCCAAGTTACTTCCTTTTCTTTCGATCTTTGCCGTGGACAATCAAATATTTTTCAATAAATGGCTCGAGATCTTTCCGAAGTACAAATACCGAGACTTCCATACTGCCGGAGAGGACTATGTTGGTATTCGTGTTCAGTGGTCATTGGCCATTTAATTGTATGATGTAATTTTGAGTCATGCGTGTAATAAACATTTACTTCAGGACATTAGGACCCTCAACTCGCTGGACTGATCATATACCAAAGCAAAGAGATCGTGTGATCAATCATCAATCCAAATAGAATATTGGCGAGATGATTAGGGTCGAATCTACATGTCAAATCACATATATTTTCACTATTGAACTGGACCAAACTATTGCTCTTTTCTCAGGAAATTTTTTTTAGCTTGGAAATACCTCTCTTGAGAAAGCAATTGGACAACCCAGAATGGCTGATTACTTGTGGAGTCACGGTTGATATCAAACATACACTATGACTAAGTTTATTTCGTTGAAATTAAATAATTTAGAAAATGTTATTCTATAAATGATCACTTATAATAATTAGTCAATGAAAAATATTTTTATCGTCAACAACGATTTATATTTAAATATTTCAATGGACGATGGAAATACTTTTTGTTTATTCACTTTTGTAAGAGTTTTAAATAATCATTTTTAAAAAAAAAAAAAATTTATGGGAGATCCATACAGGTGAGATAGCTCCAAAATTTAATCCTAGAGGCCAGAAAATGAACGCAAGAAAGCCCGAGAACACTCTGATACTTATTAACCTCTTTTTGCTTTTCTCTGCAAGTAGTAGTATTTGATGTACAGAGATGGGTTTGGATTCTTCTCGGATGGAGACGCTGTCAACTACTTGAAAAGGAAAGAGGTGCAAGAAGCTTTCCACATGGACCCCTCCACCTATATTCTGGTGAATTCCGCTTTAGACACGTGTTGTTCATGACATAAAAACTCGGTTCAAATCAAGGGCATGGGAAATTTCTGGAGGATAATTAATCATGTGCGATGGCTTATGCAAGTGACCTGGTTCAAAGAACCACAGAAAAAGGGATAAACAAGCATCAGGGTGGCCGGTTCTTAAAGAACTCATGGACACCAATTTTGCAGATTTGGATATATAGGCAAGGTGTATTAGATTTAGAAACGAGGAAGGAGAAAACCACGCCAACTTATTCGATCTCGAGCCTGCAACGTTTGATTAATACGAAACTGTAATACCAAGGAGAACGAAAATCTATGAAGAGGAAAAATCACGAGTAGCAATATATCTCCATTGTCGATTATGGCTTTCCCCTAACCCAACCAAAGACCACAAGAAGGATTCGAACCGCAAGGCGGACAGGTTGATTTGCATACATCCATGAAGATTAATTTGTCTATACATAAGCTAGTGGAAGCGGTAGCTCATCTCAAATCATGAACTTCTACTTTGATTTTTTTGGAATCGTATCAAAACCCACCATGGGCCATACTATCAATGTCACTAGTTGTGACCAGGGAACACCTCCTAGGAAATCGTACGGAACATTAGGATACATTTGCTCAAGTGATATATCGAGATAATATTCGATATACATAAATGCGCGTGCTTACCTGATAATTTTGGATTTTGAGCTATTGCTACCTCTTTTGAATTGGAAAATCGCCTGAACTAGGGATGATGTCTCCATTCAGTTTTTGCTAGTAAGTCCTTCGATTTCGTGTGTTGGTGATTCCTGAGAATTTCATGTCCAAGGAAAAAGGATTGATGTGACCTGCGCACTTTTTGCCTTATATTCCTTGCTTTAGATGAACGTTTTTCAGAAAGATCGACCGACCTCGAGTTGGACGTTGCGCACGTCTCTACATAAAGCTCGAATAATAATATGCCCCCATATAATCTCTTCCCACCTCCACCTCTCACCTCCCCACCTTCGGAGTTCCCTCTCTCCAAGCTTCAAATCCTCATGGCTCAGGTCCATTCCAGCTTCATCTATTTCTCCTCATCCACGTTAAATTTCTCTTAAGCTCAGCTGCATGATCTCGTTTTCCTCACAGAACTGCATCTTGAAACGTTGAAATTCAACTGTTCTAAACTCCATCTTTTCCTTCCTGTTCTGAATTCATTGCTGCAGAAGGTGATACTGAAGGTGTTGACGATGGCAGACGACAAAACGAAGCAGAAGGCCATCGAAGCTGCTGCTGATATTTTCGGTATCATAATTCATAACCCTTAATCTGTTCATTTTCAAGCTATTCTCTCACGGGAGGATTTATAATTACTTGAGAATCAGTTGCTGTTGCTGCAAATCCTGGGGCTGGTTTACTTTGTCATCCGGCTATTTAATGAATTTATGTGGCTGACGGGTGGTTTCCATTATGCGCTGCGAGGAAAGGGGTGGACTCGATAGCGGCGGATTTGACGGATCAGAAGCTGACGGTGACAGGGTTGATGGACACGGTGGCGGTGGTGAAGAAGCTGAAGAAAGTGGGGAAGGTGGACATCATATCGGTAGGACCAGCGGTGGAGGAGAAGAAAGAGGAGAAGAAGGAAGAGAAGAAAGAGGACAAGAAAGAGGAAAAGAAGGAGGAGCCCCAAGTGGAGAAAAAAGAAGAAGCAAAAGTTGTGGAGAATAAATGAAGAAAAAATGAGCGATCCTCATTGGTCAATTGCATATCCCTAGAATTTTCCTTTCTCTCTTTTGTTCTGTTTTGTTTTTTTTAATAGTATGCTCATGCAAGATAAGAATTCCATGTCACAGCTTATTGAAATTTAGATGAATGGCATGTATTAAATTAAGGTACTGAATAACTTACTTCTACTTTTGTTCGATCTTGAATTGAGTTTGACACATTTTTTTACAAGAAATTCCGAATATCTTTGTCAAATTTCATCGATTTATTACTGTGTATATCCAAATTTTAAAACTTCTGACTTTGCATGTTGGATTTAAAATGCCAAGATGCCAAATGAGACAAGGGAAGTGGTAATAACATTTTCAGAAAAGAAGAAGAAGAAGTAGTCATTTGGTCACATAATCAAATTTGAATGTTCATATCAAGATTCTAGATGAACTTGGAGTTTCTAGGAGCTACAAAGTAATGAAATTTATCAAAAATGACTGGTACTTTTTAACTTTTCATTTTTTTTTATTAAATCTTGCCAAACGCATTGTTTATCTTCTAGTTGATTTGAAGTGCTCGAAACCTTTTAAAATATTTAAAAATCAACTTATAAAGTTGTATAGTGTTCAAATATTCAAATAATGTTTATTACTTTTCTTGAAAGGAAAATTATACGCAAAACAAATTACATAAATGATTCTTAAATTTTGGTTCAATTTTTATTATGGTTTATCCGTTTTAAATTTGTTCAGTGTATTGAATCCATGAATATAATAAATTCATAAACTAAATTGAATATTTATAGAAAAAATTTAAGGACGATATGAATAGACTAAAAGTCCCGCAATTATATTACATATTAAGTTAAAATTTAAAGGTCACATAGAATAAATTAAAAAGTAAGAGATCATATTGAATATTGGATTGAAGTTTAGAGATTATTTATGCAATTATTCATTATATACGAAAGAAAGTAGTACAAAGGGATCAATCGCGCCGGCAACCCGGTGAGCCACTCAGCTGAGTCAGGGCCGCAACTCGGCGAACTCGCGGCCCCCTTCCCGTATATAATGCCCCCCCATCTGAGAAGCGCCAAATTCAAAATCTTCCTTCCAAGCCGTCCGTTAAAACCTCCCTCCCTCTTCTCCTCCTCCGTCTCTCCCAAACCTGAGAAACAAGATGCGAATTCGCTTCCTCAACATCGACTACTTCAGCGCCGAACCTCCTCCTCCGCCTCCGCCGCTGCCACCTCCGTCGTCGTCTCCGACCCAAACCCTAACCTTCCTGGACCTCCCGGTCCCTCGCCTACCCTCGGCTCTCCCTCTCGCCTCGGAGCAGGACCTCCTCTGCTCCGGTTCCCTCTCCGCGATCGGCGTCTCCCTCGAGCTCCACAGGCTGGAGATCGAGCCCGCCCTCTCGAGGTTCCTGACCGACGTCGTTCCTCAGTTCATCGACGACGCCGGAGGCGGAGAAGGTTGCAGAAATAGAAGCGTTGAGGTATGTGGCTTTTCGGCAGTGTTTGGTGCTTAAAGTAGTCGGTGATCGCTCGTGATGCTTCGCCGGTGTTGGTTAGCTGCGTGAGGGTGAAACTGGAAATGTTGAGCGATCTATTAGGAGTTTGAGTTTGACGTGTGATTGAATGGGAAAAAGCCTGGAGATTGAGCTCTCGTTTTAATCTGTAGATTTCAGTTTGAATTTGGTGCAATCCTCGCCCTCTAAGGCGTTGCCTGTTTAGATTTTGCGTCAGGATTAGCTCTGAAATTGTGTCACTATGAAGACAGTTCATCGTCCACGAGGCATGGTAGTTTGACTTCAGTTGGTCTTTGGTATTCCCTTGTTCAACGTTCCTTTCCTTTTTGGTTGGAAAAATGAAGAATTTGGAAATTATGATACGCGAGGAAAAGCTTATTGGCTCCGGTGCCTTTCATTATATCCACTTTTGGCCGGCGAATTAGCAGAGTTATTGGCAGTCGGTATTGCCTGGTTGAGTTCCATCAAGCGGATTGTTCCTGCTTACTTGCAGAAAGAAGGAGAGCTAAGCTCCGGAGCGAAGGAAAGGTTGGGCTGCTGTTCAACTAGTAAGCCTGCAGCTAGGGAAGCTGAACTTTCCAAAGTATGAACTGATGCCAGAGAAATTTTTTTTTCACTCTTATCTTTTCAGAACTCCAGAAAAGTTTGTCTTTGTCTTCCTGATGTTAATGTTACTGCAACCATCAGATTAGCAGTGAAAACTTCGTCAATGAAAAGGGCGCACAAGGCATGGCAGCATTCCAGCTTGAGACACCGGAGCTGGGTAGTTGCTTGGTATGCTGAATATCGTTAGCAAGTTACAATGAATATACCAGAAGTGTGATGCCACAGTCCTATTTTTGTTCATTGTAATCCTCAGGAGAATTCTTACTTGCTTGAGGAAGAAGCAGTAGGCATCTTCTCTGAAGTTCTTGAAATTGAAAACAATGAGGTAAATTCTGGGCTTAACTTAGTTCGTAAGATCCTTCCATTTTATTTTTCCCCTGGAACTTGTTGCATTTAAGCTGAACTTTGTTCTTCAAACAGCAAGCATTAGTTTTGACCAGTAGATAATTTAAGAAAACTAGAGAAAAGTGGCAACTCTGATTCATCAAGGACATCCATTTTTATCAATCTTTGATGAGTGACCCTGTGGTTACATATTGCGATATGTTTCTCTTTCTACATGAAAAATATTGAGCCAGTTTATGAATAGACCCTCCCAAATGATCATAGTCCATCGCTTAATTGATGATTGAGCATTTGCTTGTCCTTAAGAAGGCAAAGTCACTACTATCATCCAAGTCTGTATTTAGATATTTGCTAGGATAACCATCGGCAGCCACAACACCACAACAGCTGGTTGCTTTCAATTGTTTCGCCAAATGGTTGTCAGAATTTAACAAGATTCTGGTCCAAGACTGTAAGGCATTTGGCGGTTTGCTAGCAGATGGATCTTGATGACAAGCTTTCACTCAAAATAGATACTTATCGCTATATTTTTACTGACAGGATGCACCCAAGCTGAGCTTTTCAGTGAACTATATTTTGGAGGCTCAAGAAGTGGTTGCTAAATTTGGAGACACAAGTATACAGTATCTCATAGAGCCGAAGGCTGTCTTTTGGGAAGATGATGCTTATGCTGTGGGCCAGTCGGACTTCCCATGTATCCAATTTCCTCTTTTAGAAGGGGAGGAGATTAGTTTGGAAGTTATGACAAGCACATCTGTGGAATATGAGCTTGTAAAGCTTCTTCACAAAGTCAAACCGCTATATCTAAGTCAAAATGATGATTCTCCATTTGACACCAAAGAAATTTTGAACTTGCTTGAGAAGGACCTTTATGAATTTCCTTCACACCATTGTCTGTTTAAGGATTACCTTGAATCTGACTCTGTAATAGGAACCGCTTTTCTGGAAATGGATTTTGTGAGCATTTTGGACAGACCTTGTCTACGAGGCAACTCACATTGTCAGGAACCATCAGACACAGATTATTTTTTGTCAATTAGCTCAGTTGTCTTCGAGGACTTTCAGATACTTGACATTGGGACAACTCTATTTAGCGAGGTCTTCAGCTTACAAGAAGTCCATGAACCTGAGTTCTGCAATGAAATGCTGCTGGAAAAGGTGAAGTTCAAGAATTATGAGGAATTGGTAATCAGTCAGGAACTGGCTCTTGTAGATGAGATGTTCAAATCACTGCCCGTGCCAGTTCTCCCTGACTCTGTACTAGGAACATTGTCTGCAATTGTTGCAGAAGCCCTGATTGATTTGAAGCCACAGCCTCCATTGGCATCCGATGGGATCTATTTAAATTGGCATCTATTGGAGGAGGACAACTGCAGCTCTGCGATCAATTCCTTTTATCACAATATGGTAGGGGAGCTGAACAGGAGTTTTGACTTCGAATTAAGTATTGCCAATTATGGGAAAGTCATTCTTGACTTCATCCTTCTTGATCACAATCCTAGCAGGCCTAAATTTGAAGAAGGAAGTGGGCCATTGGACATGCTTTCTGACAGGGTCTCTTTGCTGAGGGAGGATCTGACTGAGGCTTCTTCCCGGACGTCCACTGATACTGAATACCAAAAGCCAGCAAGTCAAACACTGGTTTCTGAGTATGATTATGAGAGGGCTTCGTCACTATTTAAATCCATGTCACCATTTCATGACCTGGACTTCTTCTTGAATCCTTCGAAAGATAGAGCTGAAGAAAATAGTGCACCTGCAGGCAAGAATCCTGGTGAAATGAACAATATCCAGGCAGTCAAGGTTCCTGGTGATATTACTTGCAAGGTTTCAATTAGTAGCCCCGGGGCAGGAAATTCATCTTATGAGCCACCTGTTGTAGGATTGGGCCATATTGAGCTAGGGCTTGTTTCTTTTCCTGATGCGGTCGTTATTGTGAACACACAAAATTCAAGTGAGGTAATGTTGGTGTCCAGAAGAAGCACATATCAAAAGATTCTGGCTATGGAGAAAGAAGGAATTCAAGTAATTGAGCGTGATACAACCCTCCCAGTTGATATTATAATCAGTGCTGCAGTTTGCCTGGTGTGGTATACTCACAAGAACATTGGCAGAAAAGCCTCTGGTTTCAGTGAAGGATCTTCAGTGTTAGCTTGTCATATTGAGAATATAGCAGCAAATATTCTTACAAACTTGAGCTTCGCTTTTAGGGCATGCATTCTGGTAAATATCATTCGTTATTCCTTGTTGTTAGACCTTTCTCAACCGGTTGAAAAGGAAAATTATTTCCTCTAGAGACAAAAATTTTCATTTCTGTATTTTTCTGGATAATTAAAGCAGGAAAAAGTCTAGCGGTTGTAAAGAAACATGTGCAGTGATTACATTTATATTTCAGTAACAACTGCTGTTTCAGCTCCATCTCATGCTTTTACTTGAGATTTTCTGTGTCATGCTGAAGATGAACTTAAATTGTTTCTGCATGCAAGCACAGTATGATGATGATTTGCTATAATATACTGTGCCCTGTGCATATTGTTATGAAGCCAAGAGAAAGCATAAAACAACTGTATATTTGTTACTCTTAATGGGCTTTTGCATTGGGCCCCTCCCTTTTCATACTATTACTTTTCTTCTTTTGTAATGTTCGCTTAGCCAAGTTGGCAAAAGCATGCAACTTATGTCATTCCTTACAAGAAGTTACTGCAGGTCTGTGATTTTATGATTTTCTCATTATCTTATTTCTAGCAGATATTTGAGGGGGAATCTGGCTTTCTTGCTTCGGTAATGGAATCTTCAGATGGACTTTATGCTGCGGCAGCTAGTCTGGGAATTGATTTACAACTCCTTTGCTCCTTTTCACCTGAGTTGACTGATGAGATCATATTGAAATCTATTGCTAAGGAAACTAGGATTACTAGGGGTCTTTATACTAAACTTCCTGAATCAGAGACACTGGCAGAATCTTTCCTGACCAAATTTCCTTCGGTCAATCCACTATCAGCTCACGCAATACTGTCTTCTGAAGGGATGCTCAGTGACTTTTTTGAATTATCTCACGAATGCAGAGTCACCACGGTCCAAAAATATCAAGTTCCTGACGAAAGTGTTTCCCTTTTTAGTGCTTTATGCCAATTTGGGGAACGTGAGGATTCTCGGTCTATAATGACAGACTGCTCTTCTTCAGTGTCATCAGGCCCTGACTCTAAACACTGCCATAGTAAGCTGGATTCTGGAGGGAAAAGATGTAAGTACGAGAAGCACCCTGACAAAGGTAATGTACCTTTGGACGACCTGCTGGATTTTCAGCCTTCAAAACTATGTAACAGCAGCTCCTCAAAACTTCCTGGGTTTACAAAGCTATATGATTCAACAATACTCAAAGATCAGGAGATACACAACAAGTTTAAAGAGCCCAATTCATGTGTTGATCATTTCCTAGGTCAAAAAAGAGGGATGGATGAGTCAACTACCACATATCCTTCTAGAGTCGGCAATCGATTTGATTCTGGGATCAAGAAAGGTGTTTTCTCCTCTAATGTGACTGAGCACCAAAGCCTAGCTCCTGATGATGATTTCCTTTATTGGTACACAGGAGCACACCTAGCTACTGTTGAAGGAGAGAGTATTCTACGTATTATATTAACTTAATCAAAAAAGGATTACAAGAATATATATATATGAGTAACCCTAGTAACCCTCTTATGACTATTTTACCCTTATTACTATTTCCTAACACTCCCCCTCAAGTTGGGATGTAAATATCAAACAATCCCAACTTGTTACATAAAAAATTCACTCTATTTCCTCGTAAAGACTTGGTAAAAATATCTGCAAGCTGATCCTCCGTTTTTGTATGTTGAAGAGTGATCTCTCCCTTCTGAACTTTTTCTCGTATAAAGTGACAATCAACCTCAATGTGCTTGGTTCGCTCATGGAAGACGGGATTGTTTGCAATATGAATAGCTGATTGATTGTCACAATATAATATCGAAGGTTCGATGTTGATATCCCAATTTCTCGACAATAACATCCTCAACCAGAGCAATTCACTAGTCACATGTGCCATTGCTCTATATTCCGCTTCGCACTTGATCGAGAAACCACATGTTGTTTCTTACTCTTCCAGTGCAACTAAATTACCTCCAAGAAATACACAATAACCCGATGTAGATCTTCTACTAGTAGAGCATCCAGCCCAATCTCGCATCAGAAAAACCCGTGGTATTCAGGTGGCCACAATTCTTGAAAATTAGTCCTTTACCTGGTGCTCCTTTCAAGTACTTAATAATTCGAAGCACAAAGCATCCCAGTGAGTAGTTCGAGGAGAACCCATGAATTGGCTTACAACACTAACGGCAAAAGATATATCAGGTCTCGTGACGGTAAGATAATTCAACTTACCAACTACTCTCCGATATTTCAATGGGTCGTGTAATAATTCTCCATCTTCTCGCATCAAGTTTCACATTGGGTTCCATAGGAGTATCAACCGGTTTTGCCCCAACAAGTCCAACCTCATCAAGAATGTCAAGAACATATTTTCTCTCGAGTTAAATTTATACCTGTATGCGAGTAGGCAACCTCAATACCTAGGAAATACCGCAAACGTCCCATATCCTTAGTACTAAACCGTGTATGCAGAAATTGCTTGAGTCGTTGAATACCATCCGAATCACCGCGTAATAATAATATCATCCACGTATACCACCGAAGAATACAACCGGCCGAGGAGACAGAATCGAAGACCGAATGGTCTACTTGACAACGCTTTAATCCAAACTTGATAACAGCATCACTAAACTTACCAAACCAAGCACGAGGAGATTGCTTGAGTCCATACAATGCCTTATGTAAATGACATACCAGATTCTCCCCCGAGCAACAAATCCAGGTGGTTGCTCCATATACACCTCTTCAGTCAAATCACCATGTAGGAATGCATTTTTGATGTCTAATTGATGAAGAAACCATCCAAAATGTGCTGCTAGAGAAATAAAGACACGAACAGATGGAATTTTGGCTACAGGAGAAAAAGTGTCATCATAATCAACACCATATGTTTGAGTATATCCTTTAGCGACTAACCGTGCCTTCAATCGATCTATAGTGCCATCAGGGTGGACCTTAACCGTGAAAACCCAACGACAACCAACAGGTTGCTTTCCCACAGGAAGGGTAGTAAGCTTCCAAGTGCGATTCTCAATGAGTGCTTTCATTTCATCCTCCATGGCTTGTCTCCAACCAGGATGAGCAAGAGCTTCAGTAACATTGCTAGGCACAGAAATAGAGGACAAGGACGAGACAAAAGTAGAGAATGTAGGAGATAAACGATCATAAGATAGAAAGTTGCTAATAGGATGACGAGTACGAAGACAATCAGACAGACCGGAATAAAGTGTATAACGATCCACGGGACGCCCAACACAAGATCGTGTACCTTTTCGAGTAGCAATGGGTTGATCGGGATCGGGATCGGGGGATGGCACAAAGCAATTGATGAGGGATCGATGAATCAAGTGATGGCCGAACCTCCGTAGTGGGAGCTGTTCCTCGTCTATGGTAAGTTTGATTAGCAAACCGAAATCCCGTTGATGATGCGGAGGAGGTGAGATTGGTGGAGGAATTGGTAAGACACACTTGTCGGTGTCGGAGACACAGAGAGACTGTTTGAGTACTATAGTATGACTGGTCCTCAAAAAATGTCACATCCGCGATACAAACACTCGGCGACTAATAGGATTGTAACATTTATAGCCCTTCTGAGTTCGAGAGTACCCAACAAAGATACATTTATCAGCACGAGGAGCCAACTTATCAAGACCTGGAGTCAAAGAATGGACGAAACAAACACATCCAAAGACACGTAGAGGTAATGCAAAGGGAGGACGATTTGGATGTAAAATAGAGAAAGGTGTCTCCCCCTGAAGAACAGAACTTGGAAGTCGATTAATTAAGAAACAGCTGTAAGAACAGCATGGCCCCAAAATGTTTTCGGAAGATGCATGTGAAACATAAGGCAACGAGCAACGTCAAGAAGATGACGATTTTTACGTTCAGCTACACCATTTTGTTGTGGTGTATATGAACAAGAAGTTTGATGAATAATGCCATGGGAATCAAGAAAAGGTTGAAAACCAGAGGCAACGGCAAGATACTCTTTGGCATTATCGGATCGGAGATTTTTCACAGAAGTATTATATTGATTCAGCACTTCAAAATAGAATTGACGAAAGCAATGAAAAATCTCAAGTACGATCTTTTATTAGGAACAACCAAGTCATTCGGGAAAAATCATCCACAAATGTAACAAAGTACCGGAAACCAGATGTATCGAAACACGACATGGACCCCATATATCGAATGAACTAACTCAAAGGGACTAGACACACGACTCGAAAGCGAGAAGGAAAAGAGACTCTATGGTGTTTTCCAAACCGACAAGCTTCACACTCAAAAGTACTCACGACTCGACTGGAAACAATCGTCGAAGAATGTTTGGTGGGGGATGACCAGCACGACAATGCATCCGATAGACATCAGTGGATGTGTGCTTCAAAGCTGCTGCAGCTATCACCTTCTTGTCTAGATAGTATAGGCCATTTGATTCATGTCCCCCACCAATCATCCGTCCGGTCCTCGATCCCGAAAAACACAATGAGAAGCAAAAAGGTTACGAACAATTTAGCTCTTTAGTTAATGAACTAACAGAAATCAAATTATATGGAGATTTGAGATGGAGGACAGATGATAAAGAAAGGGAGGAACTCAAATGGGCAACACCAAGTACAAGAATCGGGGAAATTGAACCATCGGCTAAGGTAACGAGTTGGACACCCCAAGGGGTGTGGAATTTAACGAAGACAACAATTTAGAGTTACCAGCTATATGATGAGTAGCTCCGTAATCTACAACCCAAGAGTTTGACATTGTAGAAAGCAAACGGGATGAACTACCTTTTGAGTTATGTACTAGAGTGGCAAGTGGGGGCTGAAGTTCCCGTCACCCGTTTGGAGCGAATCCAAGCCTCATATTCTGCACGTGTCAATGTAACTGAATCTTTTGAATCCCGCACATTAGTAGAATCGGATGGAACGGTGAGGAATCTTCAACTTCAGCAAATGCAGCAACCGTGGGTCGAAGCTCCGGATGAAGCGTGTAGCGTAAGCTTCAAAGTGTGTCCAGCCCTCCGACAATGGTTACAATATCGAGTGCCACGGCTACCAAGAATTCTATCACGACCACCACGACTTCCACCTTGAATAATCCCACGTCCATGACCCCGATAACCACGACCACGAGCTCCACGTCCACTAGAACCATGAGAAATCATGGCACTTGTCTCTAAAGTTGTAGTGGAGATCTTGTCGATGGGTGTCGAGCGTAAGGCTCGGGAGAAAACCTCATCAATCGTAGGAAGGAGCTTTCGACGTAATCTGCCGGCGAATGGAGGAATATTCGGTCCTAGTGCTTTAAGAAATAGTATCACGCGAAGATCCTCCTGACGTTGGACTAATACATTTGGATCATTGGAAGCTGGAAGATAAGTATCTAGCTGTCTGCAAAGTGTAGTGAAACGAGCATAATATTCAGATAGAGACTGATCTCCACGCTGAAGATCAAACAAGGCCTCCCACGTGTCACACACTCGTGTCATATTATTTTGGCCGAATAAAGTAGAGCACATTTATCCCAAACTTCCTTAGCAGAATTACATTGAATGAAGTGAGGGCTAATCTTCGGATCCATACTATTCCATAACAATGTACGGATCATTGCATCTCCAAAGCAATCCAATCATCTACTTTACTCTTATCCGAGGGAAGTGTGGATGTAAGATAATCATGCTGTCGAGTTGCAGTAAGATAAACTTGTACAGCTTTAGACCATGATGGATAGTTAGTGCCATCCAACTTGACAAGATGTCAATTGGAAATGCATCAAACCGGTAGATGATGTAGAAGCCATCGTATTAACTCGCTGAACTCCAATAATGCAATTAGCCAGACAGGTTGAACACAAGAATCGATGAACCCAATAAGAATGACACAATAATCAAGCACCGCACCTCCAGTTGTGCAATCGCCCGAACAACAAACATAAATAAGGATTCAATCGATTCACCACCGAATCAATATATCGCACTAGGATGCCATTAAATCATACCAACCAGCACTTCAAGCAATATAATTCAATGAGAATCCATATAAGTATACTGGAAAACAGCTTCCGATGCCCTCGTTCGGGTCGTTTTTTTTTTTTTTTTTTTTTTTTTTTCGGGTGAAACCCTACGAACCGAACGAAACCCTTGCAGAACCGAAGGCTTCCAAAATCCTCAGGATATATGAAAAGCACAAAATCTAGATCGCAAGACAAACAAAGACCAAATCGCGCAATCGATTTTCAATCCCGTCATCAAGAAAGAAGACCGAACACAAACCGATTTTTTGGAGGAGGGGCTTCGGCGATTGATGCGAGTTCTGTCCAGATCTTAGAAAACCAGTAGATAGATCTGGATCTAGGTATGATGACCGAACGACGATGTAGGCGTTCTTTCTCCTCCGCTGTCTAGAAGAGAAGCACGCTGTGGAGGCGGCGGCGGAGGGTGCGGATCTAGCGATGGCCTCCGCCGCCGGGCTGTGGTGATGGTGGGATCACTCTCTTGAAGTTTTAACCTCGCTCGATACCATGTTGAAGGAGAGAGTATTCTACGTATTGTATTAACTTAATCAAAAAAGGATTACAAGAATATATATATATATATGAGTAACCCTAGTAACCCTCTTATGACTATTTTACCCTTATTACTATTTCCTAACATACAACGGACACCTTCGATTGGACGGATATCAAGAACTCTGATATTGTTCATGAGGACACTAAAGGTGAAGCTATCAACCTTACCCATCCATCAATTGCTAATCCTTTGGAGTTTTCATTTTCATTGCCAGATCTGGAAAACAATGCCAGAGGTGGATCCAATCATGCAAGTAGATTTTCCTTTGATCGACACAATTATCCGACTTTCCCAACAGTTGATGAGAGCAATTGTAATGGAACACCACTTAAAAATGCCATTCACATGCCCCACTTGCAAAAAGGTTCACCCTGGACAATTGAGTTTCTGAACAGAATCCGGGAAAAGAGCAAGTTGTGGCAACAATCCCTTCCATCCAGTGCATCTCCTTGTTATTGCAATACACGGACCAAATCAAATACAACAAAGAGAAGAAGTCCATCGATTCTCGAATTTTTTAAGTATCAAGGAGGTAGCACTGTCAGAAAAACACCTGAAGAGAAGAGGCAGAAGAGATCCACACAATCATTTGGTTCGTTCAAGAATGGAAAAGTGGCAGCATCTCTGGTCCCTTCATGGACTCCTGTGGATAAAAGAGCAAGACGGGTTTGTCTGAATTCCTTATTCGATCTTTCCAGTGCTTTCTACCAAAATTTCAAATAAATAGCTCATTTTAGTGCAGAAACTTTCCTTTGTGACAAATGATGCCGAGAGCCAGACTAAGCTGATTTGGGGTGATAAAGCCAGAGAAATTCACGACCACTGAACAATGTGCTTCTTGAGCTGATCAAAGGATAGAGAGTCAGGGTGAGTAATCTCTCTTTACAAGATAGCCTCACTTTTTGTGAAGATGGCGAGTTAACTGGATTCCTCGGATCATATCTAATTTTTACATAATTTTTCACAGAACTGAAGAACCAAGAAAAATTTATGGGATTTCCCAGGGGATTTTTCATCAAGAAATTATGCACTTATAGGTGAGTTTCCATTAGGATTTATTTCCTCTATTAAGTCAGACTAGGCTTATGGCCGAAAAAATGTCAGACTAGGCTGGCAACTTCAGCTGCACAGATCAAACATTAACAAATGTTCTCTCTTATTAGTCGAGCAAATTCCTCTAGCATTTTGAATAGAACTATCTAGAGAAATTAAAGTCATCACTGATGTATAGTTCTAGCATTGTTATTCAGTCCCTAATTCTGACAGTCAAGTAGCTGCAGTGTGAATTGAAGGGCTTACTTTTGAAATCCAGATATGGTTTTAGAAAATTTTCTCAAGGAAACCATGATTCTCCATTATATATGGATTTTTGGTTTGCGATGATGTGGTTTACTGCAAATGTAGACAAAAGCTTCATGACACAAATGTAGATTCGGCTAGTCATATTTACAAGGGTTGATGCAGATCTAAGTTTCTGCATTGTTTATGCATGCTATCTGTTAGTCAATTGTCATTCTGACTAGAAACTAAATTGTGGAATCTCTCAGAAAAAAGGGTGAGGACCTGAAGACACTGAAGAATCTCTCTGAATATCCATCTTCAGTGTTCTCAATCCTCATTTCCTGACTAAAGAAATTATCACCTCCTTTAACTGTAGAACCATCTTCTTGATTTCTCATTCTATTTAACTAGCCTTTAATCGTGTGTTACGCACGGTGCCTGTGAACTAATTTATATATATTGAAGTCAATTATATTATATCAATGGCTTTTCTCACTCTTTTTAAAATTCTCTTTAAATCAGTCTCGAGTCTTTTGCTTGAGATCTACATGACATTCAACACAACTCCATTTCACTTTTTGAACATCCATTCTATTAAAAAAACACCAACACTTAATATACCTTGGCGAATTGCACACCTTCGCAAGCATTCTCTTGAAATGATTTTGAACTTGTGTGTGTATGCAAAAGAGGAAAGTATTAGGAGGATTGCATGCCCTTTTACTGGGTCGACGAAATATAGTACGAGAATCAGCACATCTGTATCATGTTCAAGCTGAGTCAGGCTTGTTCAGACCATGACTCGAGTTACCTTTCTCCTCAGTCTGAAGCCACCATCTGCCATACAAAGCTTGAGGAATATATTCTACAGAATGTTCCTACGCATGTGATGTGCACTTAACATAACGGCATGAAAAAGGAAACCAGCACAAGAAGCAATTACAGGTGATAAAGAGAGTCGGAATTGGGCGCTTTCTTATCTAAAAAAACAACGTAGAATCTGTATATCAGGGGGGACACGGAGCAGAAAAAAAGAAAGCATAAACAAACACATTCAGCACAAGAAACCAGGACCCGATTCATTTTTTTATTTATTAATCTACTTTGTTTTCCTAAAGAAAAGAGCTTGGAAATCTAGAGGGACAATTAAAAGCCGGAATGGCATAAAGGAAGTGTGTTTTCTTTAATGTGCTGTTCCATTCGTTCCCTTGTCTCTTTTCCTTCCATTTGATTCTTCACATCCAGTCGGGTTATACCAATCCAATGGTTCTTTGGATGGCCCATCTCTGGAAAAGTATAAAAAGTTATTCTATGCTTACTCCATTTACGTCAATTTAGTATTAAATCTTTCAATTATACTTATTGACTCTCAAGTTTTTTGACAATTTGCCTATATAATCCATCCGAACCAATTTTGATAGAAGATCGTTGATAATAGATGTTAACTGTGCTATGTGACATGACTAACATTGACGCAGACAAATTTTAAATATTTTTTAATGTTTTTGTATTTTTATTATTTTTTCCAATTTTTTTTCTATTTATTTTTTTCAACTTTGGGCTGGTGAGGTTGTCAGCCACACTTGGCCTAGCCGAGGCATGGAGGCCCTTGCCCAAACCTCACCTATGGCAAGCGATGGTCAGACAGCAACCTCGTCGGCCCATTGTTAAGAAAGGAAAGAATGCCTCCTCATCCAGACTTGTCTATGGTTGGTGAGGGTCAACTGACAACATTGCTAGCTCACAGTTGGGGAAAAAAATAAAGTAATAAAAATTAAAAAATTAAAAAATTATTCACTATAGCGTCAACAGTGTTATGTAGGATGATCGATATCTATGTCAGCAATTTCTAGTAAAAATTGACTAGATGGACTACATTAGCAAATTGTCAAAATGTTTAAAACTAAATCGTCATAATTAAAAGATTTAGGACTCAATTGATATATGTGCAATAGATCGGGGACTTTTTTTATGCATTTCTTCCCATTTTAATTGTTGTATGAGCAGTCACTACCCTTCCATGTACTTAATAAGCAATCATGAGGTGTAAGGATTTGAACTAAGGAAGGTGCATTCCGTAACAATCTCGTGTTTGATAGAATTTTCATCTGTGTCCTGGATGAGAGTACATGCAAGCATTGCCTGCTGAATTGGCAATTTCTTGAAGACTGAATACCATAAAGAGAACTCAGAAGTGATTGGCCATTTTCAAAGTTAAGAGGAAAAAAAGGCAGAGAAAATGATATACACGTTAGGGAACAAAAAGTACAAGAAATTGAAGTTAGATTCCGGTGAGAAATCGGAGCTTGGCTGGTAATGAGGAAGATCCAGAAGTGGTTATGCGTGAAAGTATTATAGAGAGAGAGAGAGAGAGAGAGAGAGAGAGAGAGAGAGAGAGATATGGCGTTCGCGATCGGGAATGCATAGACTAAGTATAGCAGCCGCAACAATGGTGCATTGAGTTCTGAGGAAGCTTAGCTTTGTAAGCCTCTAACGTAAGTCTCATCTCCAAATGTACGCGGCCCATTCACTGATTTGGATGTCTCGCTGCCTCATCAATGTCAGGAACATTTACAGAGATGATATCAACTTTCCGATTTCTTGGGAGACTATCGACCCTCCATTCTCACTATCATTCCTTGCCTCCCTTCTCTCTCTAAATGCCTTTTGAGAACCCCCCTCAAAACCCATCCCATTCACTATCCCATTTGAGCCCATCTTTTACTTGGCCACATCTTATGACTGCCACGCCATCATCAGAAACTAGGGATGCATTCACTGTGGTAGTGTGCAAACTGGACCGCCCAAATCAAAAATCACTTGGATCGAACCAAATCGGCCAATTGGGTTCCGTTTCTTAGACTGTCAGTCCGGTTCCCGGCTCTTAAAAATGGAATTTATGTTTGGGTGGTCCGATTTCCAATTCCAAAGGGGGATCGAATCAGATCATATCGACTACATATACTTTTGTTTTATTTTGATTTCTTTAGAAAAAAAAATTAGTGGGTGTAGCTTGTTGTTGGTGAGAAAATAAAAACTTATAATTGGACAATAAAATATTTGGATAGAATTATAGAATTTGTCTCTAACTTTGAATTTTTTCTCGTCATGCTTTGGAAATTGAGATATTGAGATGGAAACATGAAAATAAAAGTGACCGGTTCTCCATTTTCAAAGTTGGGAATCGGATCGAACCGGAAACTGGTGAACCTAGATTCGTCAATACCCCATCCCATGAAATGTGCTCAAGCGCCCAAGCTTTTCCCCCGGCACTGCCATGGATAAATTTTAATAAATTTTCATTTTTTTGTTTTTCTATTTTATTATTTTTTCTGAATTTTTTCTCTCCTTCCTTTCTTCTTCCTCTAGATGGTGGCCGGCTGGTAGGCGATGGTTGGGTGAGGCCAAGCCTTAGGGGGGTGGCCCTGGCGAGGGCAACCACGCCAGATTTGGCTTGGGCAAGGCCAACCCATGCTAGGGCCTAGCTTGCCCTGGCTAGGCAAGGCCAACTCACCCAGTCTGTGGTTGGCGGTTGACTATCTCCTACTAGCCAGCCATCACCTTGAGGAGGAAAGGAAGGAGAGAGAGAAAAAGAAAAAAACAAGAAGAAAAGAATTAAAAATCGAAAATAATAATAAAATAATATTAAAAATTGTCTATGTCGGCGCCGGTAAGTAGTGTCATGTACGTTGGCCGACATCCATGTCAACAAAATCTAGTTAAAATTTCTCGGAAAGATTGAATTAGCACCAAGTCAAAAGGTTTAGGACTAAATTGACATTACTTGAAAAAGTTTAGGATTAATTTGGCACAATTCAAGTTTTGAAACAAAATTGACACAAATGCAATAATTTTAGGATTTTTCTAATACTTTTTCCAATATTTTGCCTCAATCGTGCCTTGCCATTCCAATGGGAATTGGGCATGGGCGACAGTGCATCCATTAGCTTTTTTGGAGCTGTTGTTTTCATCAATAAAAATTTTAGAACGTATTTTAGGGGATTCTTTAATTTTCTTTTCGTGTACGATTCTTAATGTTATTATTCAGGATTAAATCTTTAAGTCTCTTTAGAAAAATCATCAATGGGAAAATGATTTGTCATGCTCAAGCATTACATATGTAGCTTAAGTGGGTCTTTACGCCCCTGAATAATGCAATGCCAAACGAGAAAGGAAATTTCTTAAGCTGCTGACTATTGATGATCTTAGTGCTTTACATTGGGATCATAGGAGATAACCCAATAGTTACAAGATGTTCTAAACAAGCCCGAACAAATAGGTCTTTGTTTCAGAAATATTTTATTATGTAGATACAAATACTTGCAATCCTCAATTAATTACCAAAGTTACACGAAGAATGGAAGCCATAAAATTTTCATCAAGTCAAATCCATAAAGAAAGGCTTAACTGTGTAGATCAACCAAGGATGTCTTTAATTTGTGGATTCATTTTAGTTTGAAAAAATTCCAAGCAAAGGCCTAAAATGCTCTCATTTTCTTTTTTTAAAAAAGGGTCTAAAATGGACATTGTTTCAAATAAGGACTTGAAGTGCCATCGTTTTCTTAAATAATAATATGAAATTGCCATATAAGTCTTAAAGTCTTAAAGAATGGCCTAATCTCGCATATCAAAGAGCATTTTCGTCTTTTAATTTTTAATTTTTTTCCATTTCCTTTTTTCTTTTTCCCTCTTCCCTCCACAGGCCATGGTGATGGTTGCTAGACTTAGGCGAGGGCGTAAGGAGGTTGGCGACCTTTGTCGGCCATTTACAAGGCATAGTAATGGCCGGGGGAGGGAAGGGGAAAAAGAAAAGGAAAAAAATATATTTTGAATTTTTTCAACTAAGATATCCTTTCTCTGATGGTCAGAATTGTCATTGGCTAGTGAAAAGTCCTTATTTGAGACGATATGATCATTTTTGGTTCTTATTTGAAACAACGTCCACTTCGAATCCTTATTTTAAAAAAAAATAAATGTACTTCGGGCCCTTATTTGAAATTTTCTCTTTTAGTTTTCTTTCGAGTTTGAGTCTCAGCCACCAAAAAACTGCACAATGACGGAAAAATAAGCTAGTGCTAGGGAGGACTAACTCTCTGCTTGATGGAAAAGGTCTCGATGAACCAAATCTTCATCTTCTCCTTATTCTTTTTTTTTTTTTTTGGTTTGAACACGTAGCATTTCATTCAAGTAGGTAAAATAGGACAACCCTTAGTCAGGGCTTCAGAACATAAAATATCCCAGAGAAGTTGGGGAGGTGAAAAAGCCCAGTTCGGGGGAGGTTCCACGGCCATGGGCCTTAGTGGCCCAATTAGCAATAGAGTTGGCCTCTCTTTTGCAATGCTATATTCGGAGGTTGGAGAAGCAAGGGATCAGCATCACACTTTCCGCAAACAACGCTCGGCTCTCCCACGGCGGCAAGCTGAGATGGTTCTCCATCTCCACAAGGACCACACAGTTTGATTCGAAGAGCAGGTGATCTTTCGCTTTTCCTTTCTACAGCAAATATTTGAGAGTGAGTATTAGGGCTTGAATCTCTGTTTGCAGCGTGGAGGATGCTTGGACGCTTTTGGTAAAACCGTCGATCAAAGTTCCGGAGTGATCACGGCATACACACGCTATGGCGCCCTTGTTGCTTGCTATTGGAAAAGCCCCATCAATATTGATTTTGACGATGCCAGGCTCCAGAGGATTCCAAAACTGTTGGTTTATTATAGTGTTGCTCTTCATCCAAACCACTCCAACATAGCAAAAATTGTCCAAAAATTCTTAATATATTGTACGGCAGTCAATTTAATCTTAAACATTTCAATTGTGCCATTGACAACTTGTCAATTAAATCGTAAACCTAACTTATGCAAATTTAGTCCTAAACATTTTGATAATTCATTAATTTAGTCTTAAGTCTCTTGATAATTTGCTAATTTAGTCATTTTGATCAATTTTAATCGGAAACTACTAATGTGTTTGCTCTAGTTAGTGACGAATGTCCTATGTTGAATAGCCAATGTTGATATATTAATTTTTTTAATTTTAATTTTAATTTTTTTCCCTTTCCTTCTTTCTTTGCCCTGGTCGTTGGGCCTGGCCACTGGCAGAACGAGGATATGGTCCTCAAGACTTGGGGTTGGTGCTTAAGGGTCTTCCGGGTTTTCCATAGTGATTTGACTATCGGAAGTTGATGTAATCGACTTATAGCGAACACCTTTCTGTTTCGACTTCAAGCAATAAAAGTGACGCATGACTTCTTTACTGGGATTGCCGCCTCACCAAGAAAATAAAAGAAAAAAGAAGAAAAGAATACTGGAGCAGCTCTAAGGATGAAGTAGGAGATTAACCGAGAAGTGATAAACGTTAACTCGACTTGGAGTCATTCGGGGACTTTCAATTTCACGCCATTTGATTGGAAGAAACACGGAAACTCCGAATTGCAATTGAAAACGAAAGCAATAATTAACTTTATATGGAATTATTAAATACCTTAGATGCATGCACCCATCTCTCGTACAGCACATAGATCAAAGATGCTTAGGATATTCTATCAGATTGAAACACACCCATAAGTCCCTTTGTCAATTATGTTTGTTGTTGTAAGAATGCCAAAACTCACTGCATGCAGTAACTATAACAATGAAGGTGATTAAGTACAAATAACAACCCTAGTAACTCTGTTGATGCCAACAAAGCATGTTGTATAGGGCATACTTCAGCTTCGTGGATCAAGCAATAAACAAGGCATGTGTGGCTATAACTGTAAACATAGCCAAGTTAAAGAAACGATTTAAGAACCGCTTAAGTAATGAGCAATCTCGTGCCCTCTCCCTAACTCTTGGTTCTTCATTTTGGGTGTATGAAACTTCTTGTGCTCGGGTGATCTCTTACTTTTAATAATCGCTTTCCTTCCAATAGTATGTTCGTCAATGTATGTTAACTCAAGTAGATTAGACTAAGTGATCAAATTAATCATTCTTCAACCGAAAATGGCTAATGACTGCATATGTACACTCATCATCAATGTAAATTTCTGCAAATGAATTCAACAAGATCGACAATTCAATAACATAGAGGTAATTCAATAAATTTCTTCTTCTTTTGTTTTTCCCTTGCGAACTTCATCATTTCCAAATTCTTTTTATTTAGAACATCTTTCATAATTAATTGGGGCCTAAATCCTTCTCTGCGCTGGGTGAAATATATCGAACCTAGTTAATAATTTCTCCGTCTATGCATCACATAGACGTGCTATTGTGTGGAAGGCTAGTAATATGAAAATTATCAGTTGAATAAAATTGACTTAGGTCAAAACTCAGCCTTTTCCTCCTGTTCATTTACAGAAAATGATCCTACAGCAGCCACAGCGTTGCTTTTTTTTTTTTTTTTTTTTTTTGCAGAAAAAGAAGGCACTGTACAATTGACTCGGTAAACTGTATTGTTTGTGGCTTCTTGATCCATAATATCAATATGTATTATCCTGGAAGTTGCTTGATTTAATTATGGAGAGAAAGTGTCCAATTTGACTTGGACTTATGCGTGGATTGTCACTTCACGGTCTCCTATTACAAGAAGAACGCGTTTTTCTTTATTATGATGACCAACACTCAAAAGACTTGATTTAATGACATAGACGGAGAGATCGACTTGTATGATTAACGACATTGATCCAAAAGACTTGACTTGGTCCGTGTCCAGCACTGCAAAAACTTGACAGAGTCCTCCACGATCTCCTTAAGGGAGCCGCACTTGCTGCCAAGTTGACCTGCACTAGTTTTTGGAGGATCGATTTTCTCTTCCGGATGGGATCCAATCGCAATAATGGAGGTGCCTTTCCTTCCTAATTATATTTATGACATGTGGACCTCACAGTCACATCTGCTGAACATACGTCCTTTGAGATGGTCCACATGCATTCATCTAAGTAATGTGATGTACGTTCCGATCAAAAGCAGTATGTATTTTCCTTTGTTATATCTCTAGTTACATTTTAAATAATAGAATGCATATGCATAACAAAGTCTCCCCCATGATTTTAGTCCTTACGAATTTCTAGAAACTCTTCATGTGTGAACTTGACACAATTTTAAGCTTTTTCAGCAACCACGAACAATTTTTTATAACTTGCTTTTTATGTTTTGGAGGAAGTAATTGAGTTATATTTCCTCATTCATCTGATTCTCTCCATTTACTTGTATCGACGATAAAGAGATGATTTATAACTTAAATCATCAAATAGAAAGTTTGCTAGTCTCTTCTATATGTGATGATGTTAAAATTTGCTGAATTTGTAATTGTTCTAACGCATATGATAATATTATCTAGCCCTTATTTCTTTGACTGCATCATCCATTGATGAAGAGAAAATTAAAGAGTGGTAATTGATTGGTCATTTTTATTTTTTCCTCTTCCAAATTTTTATAATTTCTTCATCTATATAAATCCCTTAGATGTACACTGCAGAATAAATATGAGTTTATACCAAAAAAAAAAAAAAAAAAAACCATGATGAATATCCTGGGTGGTAGCAGAATTAGGCACACATCCTATTAATATATATGCTTTCTTGCTTTGGTGTTGTTGGCCTGAAACTTTGGATATTTTCAGGACAATTGGGATTTTGTTCTATTTCAAGTGTGAATGAAAGTTGAGGACTTATAATTTTGTTAGTCTTGTAGAATGAGGACATGAGCGATGAGTTTAGCATGGAAGACGAAAAAGGGACCAGGTAGGATGAGGACAAAGACCACAAGACTTAGAAAAAGGGGCCAGGTAGGATGAGTACAGACCACAAGACTTAGACTTGGTGCTTGCGGGTCTTGCGGGTTTTCCAGAGTGATGTGACCGAGGGAAGTTGATGTCATCGGTTTATAGCATTGGGCAATGGCGAACACCCCGGTTTCAAGTTCGACTAGCTATGAAAGTGAGGCATGACTACCCTGCTGGGACCGCTGCTCACCAAAGGGAAAATGAAATAATCTCTAAGGATGAAGAAAGAGATTGATCGAAAAGTAGTAAACGCTCACTCGAGTTGGAGTTACTCGAAGACTTTCACTTTCACCAAATTTAATTGAAAGAAATACGTAAACTTTCAATTGTAATTGAAAACAAAGCTGATCATTAAATTCCCACCTACTATGTAGACATGTTAGATGCATGTGTCCGTTTCTCACATGACACATAAATCACAGGTGCACAGGGTATTCTGTAAGACAGGAACACACCCATACACACCTTTCTAAATTCTGTTTATGTGCTCTAAGAATGTCAAAACTCACTTTGCATAGCATACATGCCAAAAAAACAAGGTGTAAAAGCCTAGTTGCGGGGTTTCGCATGCAATAACTTTGGCCATCTTCAAGTAACAATCCTAGTAATTCTTTTGATACCAGATTGTGGTGTGATTTGATTCTCCTTATCAACTTACACATCATGACATGATATGAAATACATGCAAACAAAGTGGTTTTGTGGCTTCCGCGACCAACATGATATACAGGGCTTAAACATAGCCTATTTGTAGCGAAGCGTGACTGTAGAATTTTCCTGACATGAGCAATCGAATTAATTTGACATATGCTGGCCGTACTATATTGATGATGCATGCCTTATGACTTGTTGGAATATATGCATTACCTTGATACATGGGAAATGTAATGAATGCGATTGTCTTGATACACATGGATGCACTCCCAGTTTCTAAAACCGCATTGTATTTTGCTTGATCCAACAAAAGTGCTGCTTGCCAATTACTGTACTGTGGTTTTATTCACCCCTCTTTTATTACCATTTTAGGTTCAAAGAATAAGGGAACTTATCGAGTCACATGGAGAGCAACCTGGAGTGGGATGGGACTCAATTCTAGATTACTTGAGTAAAAGCAACCTGGACTGCTGCTTCACAAAAATTGAAAAACGAAAAAAAGAAAACTAATACTGGACTAGCTTAAGGATGAAGTTTGAGATTCATGGAAAAGTGATAAAGGTTGACTCGGGTTGGAGTTATTCGTGGACTTTCAATTTCACGACCTTCAATTGAAGGAAACATGAAAACGTCCAATCGCAATTGAAAACCAAAACGATGATTAGATTCCCTGGAATTGTTGGATACGTTGGGTGCGCGCATCCGTTTCTCACACGGCACGTAAATCATTGGTGCCCATGACATGTTATGAAATTTGAGTACACCCATCCACCCCTTTGTAAATTCTGTTTGTGTTCTCTAAGAATACCAAAATTCACTTCATATTACTGAAAAATGTGTAAAAGCCATTTTTTAAGTAACTATCCTAGTAATTCTGTTAACGCCAGCATGTTGTATTGAGTTATGGATTTGATACTTATTGTGAATTAACTTATTGAGACATGATATGGCATACATGTATGGACCAGCTCTATTCCGGGGCTTAATGACAACACATTTGATTTTCGAGGCATAACTATAGCCAATATGATTTTTGAGCTTGATGAAGCATGACGATAGAGTTTTCTTGATATGGGCAAGTGAATGAGTATGAAATATGTTGTATATATTATGTTGCATGGTTTATGATAGGGTGCATCCCTTATGAGTGTTGGAATGTAAGCATTATGCTTAAAACATGGGGAATGCAATGAATTCAATTGTCTTGATATATATGGATGCACACTTAGTTTCTAAAGCTGCATTCTTTTTTTGCTTGATCATATAGAAGGGTGATGATCACTTATCGAACTGTAGATTTGCTCACCCCACATTTTAGCATTTCAGGTTGTGAATATAAGCAAACTTAATCGAGTCATAGAGAGAGCGAAAGGTGGCATGGGACTCTATTTTACATTACTTGAGTAAAAGCTTTTAAAATGAAATATATGACACTCATTTTGATTTATTCACAAGGCCTTGTTTTTGTTATTATATTTATTTGATGAAAGGTTTTAATAAATTGATATTCTCGTTAAATCACTATATTTAGCTGGAGATTTCGTCCTTTATCTTATAAAGGCCGATAGGTCATTCCCTAAATTCTTGGAATGGAATTAGGTTGCAGTAACTTGAGTCACCTATCAATGTTCATTTGGTCACTTCAAAATTACCAACTCCCGCAACAATTTATCAACATTTATTCGTGCTGTTTGCTTTGCCAACCTGTTTAAATTATTAACTTTTGTCCGAAACTACCATTGAATGCACATGTGAGAGATATGAAAGAAAGAAGGCCAGCATAGGATATATAGAGTAAAGAAGCAAATTGATAATTCCTAGTTGGCCGTAATTCAATGGCTTATGACTTCACAGGTACACTCGTCATCGGTCTAAGTTTCTAAGAAAGAATGCAACAAGATCAACCATTCAATAATATAGGGATAAGTACAATAGAAGTCCTAAAACTTGTTATGAAAATACAATTGAGTCCTAAAACTTGCAAAAAGTACAATCAAGTCTTAAAACTTGTCAAATTGATTCAATTAAGTCGTAAAATTAACACCGTCAAACTTATTAATAGAAAATGCTGATGTGGTGCGAACATGGCATTTTAAATAAATTTTCATTTCCCACATTGTTTTTGTAATTATTTTTTTATTGAAAATTAGATTTAAAAACTAAAAAAGAAAAGCTAAAATTATTTTTAAAAACTTAAAAAAAAAAAAAAGAAGACAAAATGGCATCTCCACCGCTGTTGTCCATTGCCGGAGGGGTTGGCGACGGTCACCAGCCTTGGGCGAAGGTTGCCGGCCGCCGCCCAACTAGGGCGAGGCCTTGCCGGCCCTAGGCGAGGGCGCCCAGATCTTGGGGCCTGTGAGGCCTCACCTAGGGCAGGTAATGGTCGCCTGGTCTCCCGTGAGGGCTGGCTTGCCCGATCCGGATGCCCTCGCCTTGGTCGAGCGGCCGCCGGCGACCTCCACCGACCTCCGCCCAAGTCGCCGGCCCTCCGGCGATGGGCAATGGCCGCGGCGGTGGAGCTATCATTTTTTTTTAATAGTCTTTTAAAAATAAATTTTAGTTTTTAAATCTATTTTTTTAAAATGAATAAAAATAATTTTAAAAAGCCACATGGAAAATAAAAAATCATTTAAATTGTCACGTCCACGCCACACCAGTATTTTCCATTAGTAAGTTTGACGGTGTTAACTTTAGGACTCAATTAAACTAATTTGACAAGTTTTAGGACTTGATTGCATTTTTTGCAAGTTTTATGACTCAATTGCATTTTTTTAACAAGTTTTAGGACTTCTATTTCACTTATCCCAATAATATATAGAAGAGGAATAATTGTGTGATAATCTTTAATTCATTGTGAAAATAACAGTCTATTTGGATTATAAAAAATCAAATAACAAATAATTGTAAATTGTTATGCTAGCAAAATCTTATATGGAGACACTAGAATGGAATGTCCCATGATTTGTACCACACTTATCTTTTTCCTCTTCCAAACTTCATCATTTCAATAATTTCTCCATCTATACATCCAGTAGAAGTTCTACAACGTGGAAGGGCAGTAATATGAATATTGTCAGTTGAATGAAATTGAAAGTCAGCCTTTTCCTCCTGTTGATTTACAGAGAATGATCCTACAGCTTCCATAACATTGATATGAACTATTATCCTCTAAGTTGCTCGATTTACACAAAGAGAGAAGCGTCCATTTCATTAAAATTCTGTTAGAAATTGCGTTTCTGCAAAAGAAATGCAAACAGTTCAATATAGACCCAAGTCGTCGTATAAGATAATGACATGGACCTCGATTGGTGCTTGCGGGTTTTGCACTGCAAAACTTGGCCATACATAAATTCCACAAACATGAGGTTGGGCCAGCAGCTCCTCCTCCCACAAAGTCACCAAAAAAAAAAAAAAACCAAGTTCCTCAATATCTTCATATCACTCTTTAACTTTAATTTAATTGTGGGTTCCCGCATATTTTATTCCTTAATCTTCGAGTTTTTTCGCCTGATGTCTTCCCAATCCAATTTGCACATATTCTAACCTTATCCTAGATTGTTCGATGATGGGATACAATTATAACTTGGTGGGTTTTCATCTAGCTAATAAATTAAAAGTATGATTTTGAAATATATAACTGCCTCTTCAATTATTTGGGGCATATGCCTGTTACAATGCAAGCCTTAACTCCACCGATCCAATCAATGCTAATGAAATGCGACCGGCCAGGAACGTCTTCGACTATAAGCACAAAAGTCTAAAGAGATTATCTTAAATTTGACTTTTTGGGAGATTGTCGATTTGGAGTCAAGTCATAGGATGTTGCTGGATAATTTCAAAATCAACAAACTGATGTTTACGTTTACAGAGATGGTAAATGAAATTATGTACACATGATATGCATGGTACACTGATGATATAGAACAATAATTGATTACGTTCACTATCATTCCTTGCCTTGCTCACTATAAATGCCCTTTGTCCATTCTTAAGAATATACTCAAAACCAACTTCCCAAAATTTAAACAAATGCACCCAAGCCAAAGACTAGAAGCCTGATCCGGCCTGCAATATAGCTTTCATTTTCAATTTCCTCATCGTTCATGGCGGGACATGACAGTGTAAAAGTGCTTGTTTTAATTAGCCTGTTGTTAATTATAGACAATGCTTATGTATGCTTGTGCAGAAACGGAAACTCATCCTCCATTTGCTTTGAAGAAGAAAGGAATGCTCTGCTGCAACTAAGACAAAGTCTCTCGGACCCATTTCACTTCCTTTCTTCTTGGAATGGTGAAGATTGCTGTCGATGGATCGGAGTGACTTGCAACGGAGCAAATGGACACGTGGTCAAGCTCCAAATCTCATCAGTAATTGAATCTGCATTCCCACCGAGAGAAGAAGTCTGGTTTTCATCAGAATATAAAGAAACCTTATCATTAAATTACGCAGAATATGGAGTATTCCGGTTTTGGCCATACGATGAATACTGGTTTAACTCGCCCCCACCTGTTATTTCAATAGCTGGTGAACTAACCCCTTCTTTGCTCAACTTGAGATATTTGAGCTACCTAGACTTGAGCGGGATTTCTTTCGAACATCCGGGCCTGCCCAAATTCATCGGCTCCATGAAGCAGTTGAGGTACCTTGACTTGTCAGACTCTTTCGATTTTGCAATTGTTCCTCATGAATGGGGAAATCTCACCGAGTTGGAAGTCCTCGATCTCCACTGTTTTAATGGCGCGGGTTTTGTTGATGACTTTCGGTGGCTTTCACATCTTCAGGCGTTAAAGTACCTCGACATGAGTGGAATAAATGTTAACAAATCTGGAGACCTCATGCAGGTGATCAGTGCACTCCCATCTTTATCCCATTTGAGCCTATCAAATTGTTGGCTTTATAACTCTCACCCGTCTTTTGATTTTTTGGCCAATTCTAGTACTCTTCATCTTGAGTACCTCGATCTTTCACGGAATTATTTGTGGGTCCCCAACCCAAGCATTCCATTTCAGAAGATGACTTCTCTTGAGTATCTCGATCTTTCATGGAATTTTTTGTGGGACCTCATCCCAAGCATTCCATTTCAGAACATGACTTCTCTTGAGTACCTCGATCTTTCAAGTAATTCGTTGGAGGGCCCCATCCCAAGAATTCCATTTCAAAACATGACTTCTCTCCGGCACCTTCATCTTTTGTCAAATTATTTCAACTCTTCAATACCAAGGTGGTTTGATAACTTGAGAAATCTAGTCGATCTCAAACTTGCATACAATTCGTTGCAAAGCATTGAAGGAGGGTTGTTCTCCTTCTTAAAGGAACATCCATTCCTCGAGTCACTATATTTGAATGGTAACGAACTTCATGAGGAGATATCTTCAGTGGAGGGAAGTTCTTGGGGGCTTATCGGGAAAAACTTCAAGCAACTGGTGATAAGTAATAATTTTCTTCAGGGGGCTTTGCCAGATTGGCTGTTTCACTTGAAAAACCTGACGGTACTTGACCTATCTTATAATAAATTACATGGAACCATACCATCACCATATGATTGGTCATGCATGAGATTACTTCTTCTTTCTGGTAATCAATTAACAGGGAATATTCCTTATGCATTTGGAAGATTGCAAGTCTTATCGATTTTAGATCTCAGTAACAATCTTCTAAATGGTACTATTCCACAGAGTCTTGGACAACTTCAATATCTTTCCTCTTTAAATCTTTCAGCAAATTCCTTGGGAGGAATAGTTTCCGAAATCCACTTCTCCAACCTCTCGAAGCTACTTTTCTTAGATATCAGCAACAACCATTTAGCTATCAAGGTGGATTCTGACTGGATACCACCTTTCAATCTCCAGTACATGTGGATGGGGTCTTGCAAGTTTGGAATAGAATTTCCACGATGGATAAGAACGCAAGCCTATCTCATGGAGATAGATTTGTCCAATGCCTCCATTTCAGGATCTCTCCCAGATTGGTTAGGTCTCATGTCATTATCCAACTTGAGACTCTCTCACAATCAAATAAATGGATCTCTGTTGAAATTTCCTTATCTGTCTTTGCTAGATCTCTCTCACAACTTAATTTCAGGACCAATTCCACAAGATATTGGCCTAGTGATGCCTGACTTGAGCACCTTGAATCTGAATGATAATCACTTAAGTGGTCCAATACCCACCTCAATATGCGAGAGCGACATTCTGTATGAGTTGCACCTTGGAATGAATGAATTAGTTGGTGAAATTCCTGCATGTTGGAAGGAGAACTGGTTGGTGAACCTTGATTTATCATCCAATAAGTTGTATGGGGTCATACCAAACTCTTTGGGAAATCTAGTTGGGCTTAAGTCATTACACTTGAACAACAACAGTCTCCATGGAGAAATTCCCGTGACTCTGAACCATTGTAGATACTTGCAGATATTGGATCTTGGAGAAAACAAATTCTCAGGAAGTGTTCCACATTGGATTGGAACAAGTTTTCGGTTTCTACAAATTTTTAGACTACGAGAAAACATATTCAATGGAAGCATTCCTTCACAACTATGCTTCCTCTCTGCATTGCAAATATTGGACATGGCAGTCAACAATCTGACAGGAACGATTCCAAATTGTCTTGGCTATATGAAAGGTATGAAACTGAACAAAAGCATAGACGAAGGCAACTCACTCTCTCCTGCTTATGTGTCTGCACCTCCCAATGTTGGGCCAACAGCGGCCATCACTCCAGCGGAGTGGACTCAAGAGCATGTGGAGCAGGTTGTGAAGGGGATGGATCTTGACTACACGACACTTGATCTACAGCTTATGGTGAATTTAGATCTCTCGAGCAACAAATTGGTTGGGCAGATTCCAGGAGAGCTTACCTTGCTCTCCGGATTGCGAGGCTTGAACTTATCGCGCAACTTTCTTTTTGGAGGCATCCCGACTATGATTGGAGACATGAGATTGCTCGAGTCACTTGATCTTTCGAATAATCACCTTTCTGGAACAATCCCACAAAGCTTTTCTGCATTCATATCACTGAGCAAACTAAACTTGTCACACAACAACTTGATGGGGCCAATTCCAAAAGGAAATCAAATCCAAACACTTGATGATCCTTCCATTTATGCCGACAATCCTCTACTTTGTGGTAATCCTCTACAAAAGAAATGCCCCGAAGCTAGAGGCCCCTCAAGCGCCGGAAGAAGTTGCCAATGAAGAAGGTAAGCTTGAAAAGGTAATGTTCTACATGGTAATAATGCTTGGGTTTGCGACTGGGTTTTGGGGAGTTGTTGGCAGTTTGGTGTACAAGAAGAACTGGAGACGGGTGTACTTCAACTTTGTGGATCGTAAAGCAGACATGGTGTACATGACTGTTGCTGTGAAAGTGGCCGAGTTGAGGAGGAGATTGAGAAGAGTGTAACGGGCTTGTTATCTACATCAATTAGTCCAATGCTTTATTGATCTCGTGAAGTTCTTGTTTCCTTGTTCAAGCAGAATCGTCTTTGTAGTTGGTCTATTTCTCCTTATCAGTAGTAACTGATATTTTTTTCCTTAATTTCAACCTTGTTCTAGCAAGCCATCAATGGAACAGCTTGGAAAGTGCAAATCATGTCATTTTGTAATTTGGTGTTGCTCAGCAATCTAGCAGTACTCCGTGTCATTATACTTTAACTATTTTGGTTGTCAATGATGTGAAATTATGTTGGCAAAATTCATTTTGTCCTGTTTATGCTTTTGCTTAATTGCATGTTGAGGGCAATAACAAATTAGGACTTGAAATTATTAATGGCATAGGGCCTGCCAATGTTCAATTTATTCCTTTCCTAAGATTATGTTTCCTTTCTCAATTTCAAGACATGGGAAAAAAATTTGCATGAACTCCAAATCACAATGAAGGACTCTGTGAAATGTGAAGAAACAACTCTTCTCAATGTGAATACATTGTGAAATTGAATATTGGTAAATTCATTATAAAGTGAAAGCTTACTAACCATACTTGTAATATTTGAGAAATATTGTTACTTTTCAGGTTGTTGGAAAATTCTATAGGGGATTGGATGTACACTGACCAACTTATAACATTTTAAAGATGTTTGTTATTTACTAATTTATTGGAATATCGTCAAATTCAATATATTTAGTAATTTACTAAACCATACTAGTAAAATTTGAAATTAACTGATAACTTACTAACATTTTGATAAATTAGTAATTTTTATCTTTTTTCATTATAAAAATATGTACAAGTGTACTTACTAAACTAGAGGTTAATAGTTTATCAACACGGTGACCCCAACCCCAAACACCAACCTCCGCCCAAAAAAAAAAAAAAAAACTGGGGGGCCTCAGGGGGGATCCCAATCGGTTCGGATTGTGCCACGTAATCTTTTTATGAAAAGTTCAGGACAGTTCTAGCTATTGGGCTACAAAATGTCGAATCCCGAAGATACATACATCGGCCCAAATTTCAAAAAAAAAAAAAAAATTATAAGACTTAAGAAAGAAAAATATCTAATCTGATTTTTGTGCTTTCCTCTCTCACCTTAATCGTGTTCCCTGCTTTGATCTAAGACCCCCTTGTGCTTGTGCACTCACTAATGACCAATACATGTTGGTAAATAACCTTAAAAAGTGATTGGCATATCTAATCGAAGAAATAGTTCATAATTCGATATTGACATTTGTAACTTTAAAATGTTGGCAAATTTTTTATAATGTTAACTTTCGGCACAGGTGTTTAAAATCTGGAATTAGATTTAAAAAAATCAGACTTCGCTACGATTTAAAAAGATAATAGGCACTGTATTGAGTACCCGAAACACTACGTTTGCTCACAACTTTTGATATCACACATGAGAGGTTGGGACACCTGGAGTGCCATAACTTGGCACGGAGGAATACTTAAGTGCCATAACTTTGAAATGGTACACTTAAGTGCCAATATCGGAGTAAAATGGAACACTTAAGTGCCATTCCGGCGAAAATTTGGCCAAATGGCTGACGTGGCAACTTTCCGGCGAGTTTGGTTCAAAACGATGTCGTTTTGCACGCTAACGTGGCGAGAAAATGCAAAAATAACGCCGTTTCATATATGACATGTAAATAATAATATAAAATTAAATTAAATTAAATTAGATTTAAACTTAATTTTATTTAAAATATTCAAAAAAATTAAAAATTAAGAAAAAATTAAAAAAAAAAAGGGTGGGGGGAGGTCGAAGGGGGTGGCCGAGGGCCGAGCCCTCGTTGCCGCCGCCTCCTACCGTCATCGGGAAGGGCCAACGACGGAGGAGGAAGGGTCAGCCCGACCTCCGGCCAACCGGCGGCGAGGGCTGCGAGCCTCGCCGGATCGTAGCGAGGGCCACGACCCTTACCCCAGATTTGGACGAGGGCTTGCGAGCCCTTGCCGTCGGTCGGCCGGCCTTGCCGGCTCCTAGCCGTGGCTCGGCGACCCGGCCGACCCTCCCCACTCCATCGCCGGCCCTTCCGAGGTAGTGGCGGGGAGGCGGCGTGGGCCCGCGACCCTCGCCTCATGCGAGCCCTCCCCCAAATCCGGGGCGAGGGTCGCGGCCCTCGCCACCTCCTAGCCGCCGTCGGGAAGGGCCGGCGATGGAGTGGGGAGGGTCGGCCAGGGTCGCCGGGCCTTGGCCAAGGGCCGGCAAGGCCAGCCGACCGGCGGCAAGAGTCCGCAAGCCCTCGCTCAGATTTGGGGCGAGGGTCGCGGCCCTCGCCGCCCTCGCCGTTGGTTAGTCGAGGGCCGGTGACCCCGGCCGACCCTTCCCCCTCCGTCGCCAACCCTTCCTAGCGACGGCGGGGAGGCGGCGGTGGCGAGGGCTCGGCCCTCGCCCCCCCTTCAACCTCTCCCCTTTTTTTCTTAATTTTTTTAAATTTTTGAATATTTTAAATAAAATTAAGCTTAAATCTAATTTAATTAATTTTTATATTATTATTTACACGTCGACACAAAACGGCGTCGTTTTTGCATTTTTTTCCGCCATGTCGGCGTGTAAAACGACGCCGTTTTGAACCAAACTCACCGGAAAGTTGCCTCGTAAGCCATTTGGCCGGATTTTTACCGGAGTGGCACTTAAGTGTTCCATTTAATTTCGAAACTAGCACTCAAGTGTACCATTTTAAAATTATGGCACTTAAGTGTCCTCCCGTGCCAAGTTATGACACTTGGGCTGTTCTTCTGCCCACACATGATTCCACATATGAATTATTTTACGATTTAAAATGTTTTAGGTGCGCCGTCAATACAGTATCTGCCACAATAATTGGTGCTGATCTGGACAAATTGAAATGGGCCTCAACAACAACGGGCCCCTAATATTTTGGATCGCGAGGACTCGTGGGGAAGCGGCCGGTTAACGATTGCTTAGAAATGCATTTCTCCCTTCGTCCTACCTGAGGCACTTCTGATTTTCTAGCGGTGTCTTCCAGCCACTGCGAGCTTCTAACAAGACTCGATCTTTTGATTTCTTTGTTTTGTTGTTGACGAAATCGTGATGGCGACTGTTTAAGAATTGAGTGTGAGGCTTCCATCGAAGCTCATTTTGTGCAGGGCTTCAAGTTTTAATATAAGATATTATAGTTGATACATGTGCCTTGTAAATCTTTTATCAGAGTTAGTTTTTTCGCAAATCGAGGTTTTATGCCGAAAATTAGCATATAGGCTCGCTATAAATGATCAGATGGACGGTTGTCCAGAAAATGATGGGATTAACAATTGTAGCTTTTGCCAGAAACAATTACACCTCATTGCACTTAGTAAAATCATCAGTTGTAAGATTCGCCCGCATTTATCTAATCAATAATCAATCTCCCATGCACTGTACGCACCAAAAAACAGGTTAATAGTAAGACGTCTGACTATTAACTTAAAATCTCCCATGCACTGTACTCCATCGTTGAAATCCAATCGATTCCCATCCCATATATTGACAATTTGTCACCATTCGCTTAAAACATTTGACTAAACTTTGTCTTGCATCCTGTTCAAAAAAAAAAAAAACTTTGTCTTGCATGTGCGAAGCTGCATGTCACAATGTCTCGTAAGATCGACCATGGAAGATTGTTTAGAGAGGTTGCTTTTCTTTCGGACTTTGCTATGGAATATTTTGAAAAGGAAAGTCACCCCCCATGCCCATCCATCCTTCGCACCTCTCCATTTAAAATAACACTTCACTAGATGGGATGTAATAAAATCATGGCCTCTTGTGTTGTCATCTAGCCGATAAATTCAAAGTGTGATTTTGGAAACTAATTGCCTCATCATTTATTTTGGGGCAGATGCACGTCACCGTCAATCCAAGTATGGTAATTGGATACAACTTTGCGAGACCGTTTATGAATGTGAGTGCAAAAATTTAAAGAAATGATGTCGACTCTAAATTCTTTTAGAGACATATGACTTGAGTCATCGCGATGCTGCTAGATAATTTCTTAACGGAGAACACTTATTATGTGTGAGAAGAAAGCTCATAAAAAGTATAAAATAACCTTGGGCTCTATGCCTACCGTTACCATATATCATCAATTATCAGCCATTAGATGACACCAATCAAGAAAAATGTCAACTAAATAATAAATTTTAGTCATTATCGATAATAGTATAGGTATATTATTGTACATTTAAAATTCCTACACTCATCACCATCTAAGTGAAGCTTGATCCGATCCACTTAAACAGGACAAATTTTCATGTGTATAAAGGTATTATTTGAGCTATTAAAAAAAGTATGTCGAAATGTAAATTTAGCTAGAAAAGATTATGAAACTCCTAAGATATCCTACAATATATGAGATCGGTATGGGTTCATTTATTGAAATTCAATTTATTCTCATCCCATATATTACTAATTTGTCAACATTGACTTAACACATTTGACTATACCGTCTTAAATGTGTGAAGTTACATGTCGCAATCTCTACTAAAATCTATTTTACTCTTGTATAGTACGGAAGGGTATTCGCTTTTTCTAGGGACAAGTGGGTTGTTCTTTTTATCATGAGCGGTGGAGGAATCTTTCCATATCGACCCTATTTTATATTCCAGTGAACTACACTCCAGCTAGGTATTGTCCATGATACAAAAGCTTAGCTCAAATCAAGGGCATGAAAAATTTCTGGAGAATAATACATCATATGGTTTCCTGGCTTAAGCAATGCCCTGATTCGAAAGAACTACAGAAAAATTGACAAAGAATCATCGATGTTGCCGATTCTTGAGGAACTCATAGAGACCCATTAGATTTGGAAACAAGAAAGAAGAAAACCAAGCCAACACATTTAATCTCTAGCCTGCAATGTTTGATTAATTTGAGATATACTCATGATTTTAATGAATTAGTAGGATTACCGCATAAACATTCATCGAAGATAATGACTATTATATTCTAATTCATCATCAAGATGTCTTTTCTTTTTGGAAGTTGGACCTAATATTAGTTTTTATATACAGGATAAATAGGACCCTTGGAACCATAATGATCTAGTAAGCACAATTCAAATTGAGTTAGAGAAAAAACTTTCATGCAGTAATTCACAGTAAACTAAAACTAGACTCTCTGATTACTGATCAGTTCACAGGTTGGATCGAGATATAGGAAGGGTTTCCATTCCTTGTTATGATAGGCTTGGGACACGAAGTCCCAATGTATCTTTCCTCTAAGGCACATGCTTGGTTTGGGAGCTTGTGATCTAATTTGGCTTAGGTCAATTTAAGCAAACCATTTTCGACCAGGTCTGGCACAAATTTGATCCAATTCATTCATTTGACAAGTCTACCTCTTTCAAACTCATGGACGACGCATCTTTTAGGCTTTCCAACCAATTTATACGGCCCTAGAAATCACTAAGTAGTCCATATGTAAGACGTTGATTGAGTAATAACATCTTTGTTGTTTATTTTTCCTAGAGGCCAATTTTGCTCTTCCTTGATTCCCCTGTTGGAGCTGGATTTTCTATCCTCAGTGTTGCCGAGTCAACCGCCGGTAATAGCACCGGTCGGCACTTATGACTTGCTCTATGTACTTTACTTTCGCTTAGTTTTTCTGTCTCCCGCTCTATACTTTTCAAAAGTCCAAGTTACTTTCGATCTTTGCCATGGACAGTCAAACATTTTTAATAAGGATCCGTTCGTTTTCGCGAAAAAAATATCACATTTTCAGAAAATATTTTCTAAGAAGTCATTTTCTTGAAAAATGACTATATTTTATGGTGTTCAACTTAAATTTGAACTTTAAGTGGAAAATATTGTCCACCGTTCGTTAGCTAGCTAATTTAATCATTTGAAAAAAGTTATCAAAAAATTGAATTTTAATCTTTTTAATTGACCAAAAAATTAGCTTTATTTTTTAAATGAATTTTTAATTATTTATATTTTAAAAAATCGAAATTTTTATTATTTTTTCTTTCTTTTCTTTTTCTTTTCCTTCCTTCTTCCTCCTCCTTCCTCCGCCGCATGCTCGATGATGGCCGGTTGCCCGGCGATCGACCAATACGCAGTTGCCAGATCCCGATCTAGGCGAGCCCAAGCTTCTCGTCAGATCCAGCGAGCTTGCGACTCGCTTGGCCTGGATCCGAGCCCGAACTCTATTGCTAGATTTGGCAAGCTCGTGGCTCGAGAGAACTTGGCAAACCTCTGGCGAGTTTGAGCGAGGCCCAAGCCTTGCCAAATCGGGCTAGGCAAAGCCTCACTTGTCTAGGGTGAGGCTCGAGGCGGGCTCGCAGCCGGTCACTAGCCACTGCCGTGGCCGGCGACTAGCCAAGGCCAAGGAAGAAGATGAAAAGGAAAGAAAGAAAAGAAAAGGAAAAAAATAAAAACATAAATTTAAAAAAAAAGAAAAGAAAAAGAAAGCATTAAAAAAAAAACGAAAAATGTATTTGGTGAAAAAAAGCAAAGTGAAAGAAGTTATGGAAAATGTTTTCCACTTTTGAAAAGTAGAAAACATTTTCCTTACTTTTAGATGTTGTTTTTTCATTAATGGAAAATATTTTCCTTTATGAGTTCATTTTTCATGAAACGAACGCTGGAAAATCTAGTTCTTGTGAGTCATTTTTTCATGAATCGAACGGAGCCTAAATGTGTCAAGATCTTTCCAAAGTACAAATACGGAGACTTCCATACTGCCGAAGAGAGCTATGTAGGTATTCGTGTTCAGTGGTCATTTAATTGTATAATGTAATTTTGAGTCACTCGCGCGTAATAAACATTTACTTCATGACATTAGGACCCTCAACTCGCTAAACTGATCATATATCAAAGCAAAGGGATCGTCTGATCAATCATCAATCCAAAGAGAATATTGGCGAGATGATTAGCGTCGAATCTACATGTCAAAGCACATCCATTTTCACTATTGAACTGGACCAAACTATTTCTCTTTTCTTGGGAAAAAATTTTTAGCTTGGAAATTCATCTCTTGATAAAGCAACTGGACAACCCAGAATGGTTGATTACTTGTGGCATCACGGTTGATATCAAACATACACTATGACTAAGTTTATTTTGTGAAAGTTAAATAATTTAGAAAATGTTATTCTATAAATGATTGTTTATACTAATTAGTCAGTAAAAAATATTTTTATCATTGACAATGATTTATATTTAAATATTTCAATGGACGATGGGAATACTTTTCGTTTATTCGCTTCTGTAAGAGTTTTAAATGATCAGTTTTAGAAAAAAAAAATATTTTTCAAATCATTTTTTTTTTTTTTTTTTTGTGAAACAAGCAAATCTTATGTACACAAACTTGAGGAACTTTTGCACCGTGGATAGTCATTCTGACGGCTGCAATAAAGCCTGGGAAGAAACATATAGCAATGAAGTTGGAGATGTCCATAACTTCAATGTAAAAATGAAACCATATGGGAGATCCATTCAGGTGAGATAGCTCCAAAATTTATTCCTAGAGGCCAGAAAATGAACGCATAAGAAAGCCCCAGAACACTTTGATACTTATTAACCTCTGCTTTTCTCTGCAAGTAGGTAGGATTTGATGTACAGAGATGGATTTGGATTCTTCTTGGATGGAGACGCTATCAACTACTTGAAAAGGAAAGAGGTGCAAGAAGCTTTCCTCCTGTATTCTGGTGAATTCCTTTAGACAGGTGTTTTTCATGACATAAAATCTCGGTTCAAATCAAGGGCATGGGAAATTTCTGGAGGATAATTAATCATGTGAGATGGCTTATGCAAGTGGCCTGGTTCAAACGAACCACAGAAAAGGGATAAACAATCATCAGGGTGGCCGGTTCTTAAAGAACTCATGGACACCAATTTTGTAGATTTGGATATATAGGCGAGGTGTATTAGATTTAGAAACGAGGAAGGAGAAAACCTGGAAAAGTACCAAAAAAGTCCTAAACCTATTGCATTGGTACCAATTCAGTCCTAAACTTTTCAATTGAACCAATTCAGTCAATCTAGCCAATTTTGGTTGGCCGACGCTAACGTGAACATCAGCCGGTGGCCGGACGCTGACGTGGAAATTTTTATGATTTTTTAATTATTTTTATGATTTTAAAATTTTTTTATTAATTTTTTTTTGTCTTCTTCCTAGCGGTGGCCGGCGAGCCTCCGGTGACGATCGCTGGCCACTGGGCGAGGGCCGCAAAGCCCTCGCCTGCTGCCGGCGAGGGTCGCGGCCCTCGCTCGGCCTCTCCCAAGGCCGCCGGTGAGGAGGCTTCGCTCGGATCTAGGCGAGGCTAGCCTCGGCTGCGACCCTGGGCAAGGCCGAGCGTCTCTTGCCAGTCGTCGACGAGGGTCGTGGCCCTTGCCAGCCGTCGGCGAGGGTTGCGGCCCTCGCTCGGCCTTGCCTAGGGCGCGGGCAAGGCTGGCCTCGCCCGGATCCGGGCTAAGCCGCCTCACCTAGGGTCGCGCGGGCAAGGCTAGCCTCGCGAGATCCGGGCGAAGCTGCCTCGCCGGAGGCCGATCTAGGTGAGGCTAGCCTCACCCGCGGCCTTGGGAGAAGTCGAGCGAGCCAGCGAGGGTTGCGGCCCTCGACCGAAGCTCATCGGCCAACGCAAAGAAGAAGACAGAAAAAAAAAAAAAGGAAAAAGAAAAAAATTAATAAAAAATTCAAAAAAATAATTAAAATATCATAAAAATTGCCGTGTCAACATCGGCCACCAGTTGATGTCCACGTTAGCATCGGCTGGCCAAAATTGACCGAATGGACTAAATTGGTATCAATAGTAAAAGGTTTAGAACTGAATTGGTTCAATTGAAAAGTTTAGGACTGAATTAGTATCAATGCAATAGGTTTATGACTTTTTTAGTACTTTTCCCGGAGAAAACCACGCCAACTTATTCGATCTCGAGCCTGCAACGTTTGATTAATATGATACTGTAATACCAAGGAGAACGAAAATCTATGAAGAGGAAAAATCACGAGTAGCAATATATCTCGATTGTCAATTATGCTTTGCCTTAACCCAACCAAAGACCACGAGAAGGATTCAAACCGTAAGGTTGACAGGGTGATTTGCATACATCCGTGAAGATTAATTTGTCCATCCTTACCATATTTCGACTTAACTAATAAGATACATAAGCTAGTGGAAGCGGTAGCTCATCTCAAATCATGAACTTCTATTTCGATTTTTTTGAAATCGTATCAAAACCCACCACGGGCCATACTATCAACGTCATTAGTTGTGATCAGGGAACACCTCCTAGGAAATTGTGCGGAACATTAGGACACACTCGCTTAAGTGATATATCGAGACATTATTCGATATACATAAATGTGCATGCTTACTTGATAATTTTGGATTTTGAGCTATTGCTACCTCTTTTGAATTGGAAAATCGCCTGAACTAGGGATGATGTCTCCATTCAGTTTTTGCTAGTAAGTCCTTCGATTGCGTGTGTTGGTGATTCCTGAGAATTTCATGTCCAAGGAAAGAGGATTGATGTGACCTGCCCACTTTTTGCCTTATATTCCTTGCTTGAGATGAACGTTTTTCAGAAAGATCGACCGACCTCGAGTTGGACGTTGCGCACGTCGCTACATAAAGCTCGAATAATAATATGCCCCATAGAATCTCTTCCCACCTCCATCTCTCACCTACCCACCTTCGGAGTTCCCTCTCTCCAAGCTTCAAATCCTCATGGCTCAGGTCCATTCCAGCTTCATATATTTCTCTCCATCCACGTTAAATTTCTCTTAAGCTCAGCTGCATGATCTCGTTTTCTTCACATAACTGCATCTTGAAACGTCGAAATTCAACTGTTCTAAACTCCATCTTAACCTTCCTGTTCTGAATTCATTGCTGCAGAAGGTGATACTGAAGGTGTTGACGATGGCAGACGACAAAACGAAGCAGAAGGCCATCGAAGCTGCAGCTGATATTTTCGGTATCATAATTCATAACCCTTAATCTGTTCATTTTCAAGCTATTCTCTCACGCGAGGATTTATAATTACTTGAGAATCAGTTGCTGTTGCTGCAAATCCTGGGGCTGGTTTACTTTGTCATCCGGCCATTTAATGAATTTATGTGGCTGACGGGTGCTTTCCATTATGCGCTGCGAGGAAAGGGGTGGACTCGATAGCGGCGGATTTGACGGATCAGAAGCTGACGGTGACAGGGTTGATGGACACGGTGGCGGTGGTGAAGAAGCTGAAGAAAGTGGGGAAGGTGGACATCATATCGGTAGGACCAGCGGTGGAGGAGAAGAAAGAGGAGAAGAAGGAAGAGAAGAAAGAGGACAAGAAAGAGGAAAAGAAGGAGGAGCCCCAAGTGGAGAAAAAAGAAGAAGCAAAAGTTGTGGAGAATAAATGAAGAAAAAAATGAGTGATCCTCATTGGTCAATTGCATATCCCTAGAATTTTCCTTCCTTCCTTTTCTTTTGTTTTTGTTAATAGTATGCTCATGCAAGATAAGAATTCCATGTCACAGCTTATTGAAATTTAGATGAAAGGCATGTATTAAATTAAGGTATTGAATAACTTACTTCAACTATTTTCGATCTTGAATTGAGTTCAACATCTTTTCTTACGAAAATTCCGAATATCTTTGTCGAATTTCATCGATTTATTATTGTGTATATCCAAATCTTAAAAGTTTTGATTTTGCATGTTGGATTTGCCTAATCGAGCAAATCCCCCTTCAATATACGAAACTCAAAAGCCAAGATGCCAAATGAGAAAAGGGAAGTGGTAATAACATTTTCAGAAAAAAAAGTAGTAATTTGGTCACATAATCAAATTTGAATGTTCATATCGAGACTCTAGATGAACTTAAAGTTTCTAGAAGTAGGAGTGACAAAGTGATGAAATTGATCAAAAATGACTAGTACTTTTTAACTTTTCATTTTTTTTTTTAATCTTTCCAAATGCATTGTTTATCTTTTACTTGATTTGAAGTGCTCGAAACCTTTTAAAATATTTAAAAACCGACTTATAAAGTCGTCTAGTGTTCAAATATTCAAAAAATGTTTATTACTTTTCTCGAAAGGAAAATTATATGCAAAACAAATCACATAAATGATTCCTAAATTTTGGTTCAATTTGTATTATGATTTATCCGTTTTAAACTTGTTTCGTGTATTGAATCCAAGAATATAATAAATTCATAAACTAAATTGAATATTTATAGAAAAAATTTAAGGACGGTTTGAATAGACTAAAAATCCCGTAATTATATTACATATTAAGTTAAAATTTAATTGTCACATGGAATAAATTAAAAAGTTAGAGACCATATCGAATAGGGTTAATATCCCGAAAAACTCCAAATCGATACACTTGTGATAAATTTATCCCAAACTATTTTTTTTGCCACAAAAAACCCCAAACTTGTATACATTTGACAAATTTACCCCCAAACTGGTACACTTGTTACAAATTTACTCTATTTCAGTTTTCGTTAAATTTTATTTTCAAATTATTAAGTTAAATGACACGTGACAGTTGACTAGTATACCGATTTGAGATTTTACCCGTCGTTTGTCATAGTTTACAAATTTTTGATTTTTTTGTGGTATTAATCTAATTTAGTGGAGGGTATATTTGTCGCAAATTTACCAATTTGTGATTTTTTGCGGTTGAATAAATTAGTTTTGGGTAAATTTGACATAAATGTACCAGTTTATAGTTTTTTATGGTCGGTTATAGTAAATTTGTCATATGTGTGCGGTTTGGGGTTTTTCATGGTCAAAAAGATAATTTGGGGTAAATTTGTCACGGATATACTAGTTTGGGGTTTTTCAGAGTATTAATCCTATTGAATATTGGATTGAAGTTTAGAGATTATTTACGCAATTATTCATTACATATAAAAATAAGAAGTACAAAGGAATCAATCGCCCGGTAACCCGGTGAGCCACTCACCTGAGTCAGGGGCTGCAACTCGGCGAACTCGCGGCTCGCCTTCCTATATATAAAGCACCCCCCACCTCAGAAGCGCGAAATTCAAAAACTTCCTTCCAAGCCGTCCGTTAAAACCTCCCTCCCTCTTCTCCTCCTCCGTCTCTCCCAAACCTGAGAAACAAGATGCGAACTCGCTTCCTCAACATCGACTACTTCAGCGCCGAACCTCCTCCTCCTCCTCCACCACCGCCTCCGTCGTCGTCTCCGGCCAAAACCCTAACCTTCCTGGACCTCCCGGTCCCTCGCCTCCCCTCGGCTCTCCCTCTCGCCTCGGAGCAGGACCTCCTCTGCTCCGGCTCCCTCTCCGCGATCGGCGTCTCCCTCGACCTCCACAGGCTGGAGATCGACCCCGCCCTCTCGAGGTTCCTGACCGACGTCGTTCCTCAGTTCATCGACGACGCCGGAGGCGGAGAAGGCTGCCGAAATGGAAGCGTCGAGGTATGTGGCTCTTCGGCCGTGTTTGATGCTTAAAGTAGTCGGTGATCGCTCGTGATGCTTCGCCGGTTTTGGTTAGCTGCGTGAGCGTGAAACTGGAAATGTTCAGCGATCTATTAGTAGTTTGAGTTTGACTTGTGATTGATTGGGAAAAAGCCTGGAGATCGAGCTCTCGTTTTAATCTGTGGATTTCAGTTTGAATTTGGTGCGATCCTCGCCCTCTAAGGCGTTGCCTGTTTAGATTTTGCGTCAGGGTTAGCTCTGAACTTGTGTGAATATGAAGACAGTTCATCGTCCACGAGGCATAGTAGTTTGACTTCAGTTGGTTTTGGTATTCCCTTGTTCAACGTTCCTTTCCTTTTTGGTTGGAAAAATGAAGAATTTGGAAATTATGATAAGCAAGGAAAAGCTTATTGGCTCTGGCACCTTTCATTATAATTCCTTTTGGCTGGCGAATTAGCAGAGTTATTGGCAGTCGCTATTGCCTGGTTGAGTTCTGTCAAGCAGATTGTTCCTGCTTACTTGCAGAAAGAAGGAGAGCTAAGCTCCGGAGCGAAGGAAAGGTTGGGCTGCTGTTCAACTAGTAAGCCTGCAGCTAGGGAAGCTGAACTTTCCAAAGTATAAACTGATGCCAGAGAAAATTTTTTGTTACTCTTATCTTTTCAGAACTCCAGAAAAGTTTGTCTGTCTTCCTGATGTTATGTTACTGCAACCATCAGATTAGCAGTGAAAACTTCGTCAATGAAAAGGGCGCACAAGGCATGGCAGCATTCCAGCTTGAGACACCGGAGCTGGGTAGTTGCTTGGTATGCTGAATATCGTTAGCAAGTTACAGTGAATATACCAGAAGTGTGATGCCACAGTCCTATTTTTGTTCATTGTGATCCTCAGGAGAATTCTTACTTACTTGAGGAAGAAACAGTAGGCATCTTCTCTGAAGTTCTTGAAATTGAAAACAATGAGGTAAATTCCGGCTTAACTTAGTTCGTAAGATCCTTCCATTTTATTTTTCCCCGGAACTTGTTGCATTTAAGCTGAACTTTGTTCTTCAAACAGCAAGCATTAGTTTTGACCAGTAGACAATTTAAGAAAACGAGAGAAAAGTGGCAACTCTGATTCATCAAGGACATCCATTTTTATCAATCTTTGATGAGTGACCCTGTGGTTACATATTGCGATATGTTCTCTTTCTACATGAAAAATATTGAGCCAGTTTATGAATGTTAGACCCTCCCAAATGATCATAGTCCATCGCTTAATTGATGATTGAGCATTTGCTTGTCCTTACGAAGGCAAAGTCACTACTATCATCCAAGTCTGTATTTAGATATTTGCTAGGATAACCATCAGCAGCCACAACACCACAACAGCTGGTTTCTTTCAATTGTTTCGCCAAATGGTTGTCAGAATTTAACAAGATTCTGGTCCAAGACTGTAAGGCATTTGGTGGTTTGCTAGCAGATGGATCTTGATGACAAGCTTTCACTCAAAATAGATACTTATCGCTATATTTTTACTGACAGGATGCACCCAAGCTGAGCTTCTCAGTGAACTATATTTTGGAGGCTCAAGAAGTGGTTTCTAAATTTGGAGACACAAGTATACAGTATCTCATAGAGCCGAAGGCTGTCTTTTGGGAAGATGATGCTTATGCTGTGGGCCAGTCGGACTTCCCATGTATCCAATTTCCTCTTTTAGAAGGGGAGGAGATTAGTTTGGAAGTTATGACAAGCACATCTGTGCAATATGAGCTTGTAAAGCTTCTTGACAAAGTCAAACCACTATATCTAAGTCAAAATGATGATTCTCCATTTGACACCAAAGAAATTTTGAACTTGCTTGAGAAGGACCTTTATGAATTTCCTTCACACCATTGTCTGTTTAAGGATTACCTTGAATCTGACTCTGTAATAGGAACCGCTTTTCTGGAAATGGATTTTGTGAGCATTTTGGACAGACCTTGTCTACGAGGCAACTCACATTGTCAGGGACCATCAGACACAGATTATTTTTTGTCAATTAGCCCAGTTGTCTTCGAGGACTTTCAGATACTTGACATTGGGACAGCTCTATTTAGCGAGGTCGTCAGCTTACAAGAAGTCCATGAACCTGAGTTCTGCAATGAAATGCTGCAGGAAAAGGTGAAGTTCAAGAATTATGAGGAATTGGTAATCAGTCGGGAACTGGCTCTTGTAGATGAGATGTTCAAATCACTGCCCGTGCCAGTTCTCCCCGACTCTGTACTAGGAACATTGTCTGCAATTGTTGCAGAAGCCCTGATTGATCTGAAGCCACAGCCTCCATTGGCATCCGATGGGATCTATTTAAATTGGCATCTATTGGAGGAAGACAACTGCAGCTCTGCGATCAATTCCTTTTATCACAATATGGTAGGGGAGCTGGACAGGAGTTTTGACTTCGAATTAAGTATTGCCAATTATGGGAAAGTCATTCTTGACTTCATACTTCTTGATCACAATCCTAGCAGGCCTAAATTTGAAGAAGGCAGTGGGCCATTGGACATGCTTTCTGACAGGGTCTCTTTGCTGAGGGAGGATCTGACTGAGGCTTCTCCCGGACGTCTACTGATACTGAATACCAAAAGCCAGCAAGTCAAACACTGGTTTCTGAGTATGATTATGAGAGGGCTTCGTCACTATTTAAATCCATGTCACCATTTCATGACCTGGACTTCTTCTTGAATCCTTCGAAAGATAGAGCTGAAGAAAATAGTATACCTGCAGGCAAGATTCCTGGTGAAATGAACAATATCCATGCGGTCAAGGTTCCTGGTGATATTACTTGCAAGGTTTCAATTAGTAGCCCCAGGGCAGGAAATCCATCTTATGAGCCACCTGTTGTAGTATCGGGCCATATTGAGCTAGGGCTTGTTTCTTTTCCTGATGCGGTCGTTATTGTGAACACACAAAATTCAAGTGAACTAATGTTGGTGTCCAGAAGAAGTACAAATCAGAAGATTCTGGCTATGGAGAAAGAAGGAATTCAAGTAATTGAGCGTGATACAACCCTCCCAGTTGATATTATAATCAGTGCTGCAGTTTGCCTGGTGTGGTATACTCACAAGAACATTGGCAGAAAAGCCTCTGGTTTCAGTGAAGGATCTTCAGTGTTAGCTTGTCATATTGAGAATATAGCAGCAAATATTCTTACAAACTTAAGCTTCGCTTTTAGGGCATGCATTCTGGTAAATATCATTCATTATTCCTTGTTGTTAGACCTTTCTCAACCGGTTGAAAAGGAAAATTATTTCCTCTAGAGACAAAAATTTTCATTTCTGTATATTTCTGGATAATTAAGGTAGGAAAAAGTCTAGCGGTTGTAAAGAAACATGTGCAGTGATTACATTTATATTTCAGTAACAACTGCTGTTTCAGCTCCATCTCATGCTTTCACTTGAGATTTTCTGTGTCATGCTGAAGATGAACTTAAATTGTTTCTGCATGCAAGCACAGTGTGATGATGATTTGCTATAATATACTGTGCCCTGTGCATATTGTTATGAAGCCAATCAAAAGCATAAAACAACTGTATATTTGTTACTCTTAATGGGCTTTTGCATTGGGCTCCCCCCTTTTCATACTATTACTTTTCTTCTTTTGTAATGTTCGCTTAGCCAAGTTGGCAAAAGGATGCAACTTATGTCATTCCTTACAATAAGTTAGTGCAGGTCTGTGATTTTATGATTTTCTCATTATCTTATGCTTGATTATTTCTAGCAGATATTTGAGGGGAATCTGGCTTTCTTGCTTCGGTAATGGAATCTTCAGATGGACTTTATGCTGCGGCAGCTAGTCTGGGAATTGATTTACAACTCCTTTGCTCCTTTTCACCTGAGTTGACTGATGAGATCATATTGAAATCTATTGCTAAGGAAACTAGGATTATTAGGGGTCTTTATACTAAACTTCCTGAATCAGAGACACTGGGAGAATCTTTCCTGACCAAATTTCCTTCTGTCAATCCACTATCAGCTCACGCAATACTGTCTTCTGAAGGGATGCTCAGTGACTTTTTTGAATTATCTCATGAATGCAGAGTCACCACGGTCCAAAAATATCAAGTTCCTGACGAAAGTGTTTCCCTTTTTAGTGCTTTATGCCAATTTGGGGAACGTGAGGATTCTCGGTCTATAATGACAGACTGCTCTTCTTCAGTGTCATCAGGCCCTGACTCTAAACACTGCCATAGTAAGCTGGATTCTGGAGGGAAAAGATGTAAGTACGAGAAGCACCCTGACAAAGGTGATGTACCTGTGGACGACCTGCTGCATTTTCAGCCTTCAAAACTATGTAACAGCAGCTCCTCAAAACTTCCTGGGTTTACAAATCTATATGATTCGACAATACTCAAAGATCAGGAGATACAAAACAAGTTTAAAGAGCCCAATTCATGTGTTGATCATTTCCTAGGTCAAAAAAGAGGGATGGATGAGTCAACTACCACATATCCTTCTAGAGTCGGCAATCGATTTGATTCTGGGATCAAGAAAGGTGTTTTCTGCTCTAATGTGACTGAGCACCAAAGTCTAGCTCCTGATGATGATTTCCTTTATTGGTACACAGGAGCGCACCTAGCTACAATGGACACCTTCGATTGGACGGATATCAAGAACTCTGATATTGTTCATGAGGACACTAAAGGTGAAGCTATCAACCTTACCCATCCATCAATTGCTAATCCTTTGGAGTTTTCATTTTCATTGCCAGATCTGGAAAACAATGCCAGAGGTGGATCCAATCATGCAAGTAGATTTTCCTTCGATCGACACAATTATCCGACTTTCCCAACAGTTGCTGAGAGCAATTCTACTTCATTCATTCATAGCCCTGGGAATCATCAAAGGCAAAGTTTACAGGAAGAAACTGATTGCTTTTTATCTACGGAGCTAGTAAATGACAAAATGCCTACTGACAATCAGGACAAACTCTTTAAGGGATTTTTGGATGGGAGATCCATGGAGAACTTACATGGTATACCAGTACAGGAGAACAGGGCAAGGTATAATGGAACGCCACTTAGAAATGCCATTCACATGCCCCACTTGCAAAAAGGTTCACCCTGGACAATTGAGTTTCTGAACAGAATCCGGGAAAAGAGCAAGTTGTGGCGGCAATCCCTTCCATCCAGTGCATCTCCTTGTTATGGCAATACACGGACCAATTCAAATACAACAAAGAGAAGAAGTCCATCGATTCTCGAATTTTTTAAGTATCAAGGAGGTAGCACTGTCAGAAAAACACCTGAAGAGAAGAGGCAGAAGAGATCCACACAATCATTTGGTTCGTTCAAGAATGGAAAAGTGGCAGCGTCTCTGGTCCCTTCATGGACTCCTGTGGATAAAAGAGCAAGACGGGTTTGTCTGAATTCCTTATTCGATCTTTCCAGTGCTTTCTACCAAAATTTCAAATAAATAGCTCGTTTTAGTGCAGAAACTTTCCTTTGTGACAAATGATGCTGAGAGCCAGACTAAGCTGGTTTGGGGTGATAAAGCCAGAGAAATTCATGACAACTGAACAATGTGCTTCTTAAGCTGATCAAAGGATAGAGAGTCAGGGTGAGTAATCTCCCTATACAAGATAGCCTCACTTTTTGTGAGGATGGCGAGCTAACTGGATTCCTCGGATCATATCTAATTTTTACATAATTTTTCCCAGAACTGAAGAACCAAGAAAAATTTATGGGATTTCCCAGGGGATTTTTCATCAAGAAATTATGCACTTATAGTTAGGATTTATTTCCTCTATTAAGTCAGACTAGGCTTATGGCTGAAAAAATGTCAGACTAGGCTGGCAACTTCAGCTGCACAGATCAAACATTAACAAATGTTCTCTCTTATTAGTCGAGCAAATTCCTCTAGCATTTTGAATAGAACTATCTAGAGAAATTAAAGTCATCACTGATGTATAGTTCTTGTATTGTTATTCAGTCGCTAATTCTGACTGTCAAGTAGCTGCACTGTGAATTGAAGGGCTTACTTTTGAAATCCAGATATGGTTTTTAAATTTTTTATCAAGGAAACCATGATTCTCCATTATATATGGATTTTTGGTTTGCGATGATGTGGTTTACTGCAAATGTAGACAAAGGCTTCATGACACAAATGTAGATTCGGCTAGTCATATTTACAAGGGTTGATGCAGATCTAAGTTTCTGCATTGTTTATGCATGCTATCTGCTAGTCAATTGTCATTCTGACTAGAAACTAAATTGTGGAATCTCTCAGAAAAAAGGGTGAGGACCTGAAGACACTGAAGAATCTCTCTGAATATCCATCTTCAGTGTTCTCAATCCTCATGTCCTGACTAAAGAAATTATCACCTTCTTTAACTGTAGAACCATCTTGATTTCTCATTCTATTTAACTAGCCTTTAATAGTGTGTTACGCACGGTGCCTGTGAACTAACCTGTGAACTAATTTATATATATTGAAGTCAATTATATTATATCAATGGCTTTTCTCACTCTTTTTAAAATTCTCTTTAAATCAGTCTCAAGTCTTTTGCTTGAGATCTACATGACATTCAACACAACTTCATTTCACTTTTTGAACATCCATTCTATTAAATAAACACCAACACTTAATATACCTTGGCGAATTGCACACCTTCGCAAGCATTCTCTTGAAATGATTTTGAACTTGTGTGTGTATGCAAAATAGGAAAGTATTAGGAGGATTGCATACCCTTTTACTAGTTCAACGAAATATAGTACGAGAATCAGCACATCGGTAGCATGTTCAAGCTGAGTCAGGCTTGTTCAGACCATGACTCGAGTTACCTTTCACCTCAGTCTGAAGCCACCATCTGCCATACAAAGCTTGAGGAATATATTCTACAGAATGTTCCTACGCCTGTGATGTGCACTTAACATAACGGCATGAAAAAGGAACCAGCACAAGAAGCAATTACAGGTGATAAAGAGAGTCGGAATTGGGGTGATAAAGAGAGTCGGAATTGGCCGCTTTCTTATCTGAAAAACAACGTAGAATCTGTATATCAGGGGGGACACGGAGCAGAAAAAAGAAAGCATAAACAAACACATTCAGAACAAGAAACCAGGACTCGATTCATTTCTTTATTTATTAATCTACTTTGTTTTCCTAAAGAAAAGAGCTTGGAAATCTAGAGGGACAATTAAAAGCCGGAATGGCATAAAGGAAGTGTGTTTTCTTTAATGTGCTGTTCCATTCGTTCCCTTGTCTCTTTTCCTTCCATTTGATTCTTCACATACAGTCGGGTTATACCAATCCAAAGGTTCTTTGGATGGCCCATCTCTGGAAAAGTATAAAAAATTATTCTATGCTTACTCCATTTACGTCAATTCAATATTAAATCTTTCAATTATACTTATTGACTCTCAAGTTTTTTGACAGTTTGCCTATATAATCTATCCGAACCAATTTTGATAGAAGATCGTTGATAATATATGTTAACTGTGCTATGTGACACGACTAACATTGACGCGGACAAATTTTAAATATTTTTCATTACATTTCTGTATTTTAATTATTTTTTTCCCTTCTTTTCTTTTTACTTTTAACAACTTTGGGTTGGTAAGGTTGTCAGCTACACTTGATCTAGCCGAGGGCATGGAGGCCCTTGCCCAAACCTCACCTATGGCAAGCGATGGTCAGACAACAACCTCGTTGGCCCATTGTTAAGAAAGGAAAGAATGCCTGCTCATCCAGACTAGCAACATTGCTAGCCCACAGTTGGGGGAAAAAATAAAGTAATAAAAAATATAAAAATATAAAAATTTATTCACTTCAACATCAACAGTATTATGTAGGACGATCGATATTTATGTCAGTAATTTTTGGTAAAAATTGATTAGATGGAGTACATCAGCAAATCGTCAAAATGTTTAAAACTAAATCGTCACAATTAAAAGATTTAGGACTCAATTAACATATGTGCAATAGATTGAGGATTTTTTTTTTTTATGCATTTCTTCCCATTTTAATTGTTGAATGAGCAGTCACTACCCTTCCATGTACTTAATAAGCAATCACGAGGTGTAAGGATTTGAACTAAGGAAGGTGCATTCCGTAACAATCTCGTGTTTGATAGAATTTTCATCTGTTTCCTGGATGAGAGTACATGCAAGCATTGCCTGCTGAATTGGCAATTTCTTGAAGACTGAATACCATAAAGAGAACTTAGAAGTGATTGGCCATTTTCAAAGTTAAGAGGAAAAAAGGCAGAGAAAATGCCATGTACGTTAGGGAACAACAAGTACACAAAATTGAAGTTAGATTCCGGTGAGAAATCGGAGCTTGGCTGGTAATGAGGAAGATCCAGAAGTGGTTATGCGTGAAAGTATTATAGAGAGAGAGAGAGAGAGCGAGATATGGCGTTCGCGATCGGGAATGCATAGACTAAGTATAGCAGCCGCAACAATGGTGCATTGAGTTCTGAGGAAGCTTAGCTTTGTAAGCCTCTAACGTAAGTCTCATCTCCAAATGTACGCGGCCCATTCACTGATTTGGATGTCTCGCTGCCTCATCAATGTCAGGAACATCTACAGAGATGATATCAACTTTCCGATTTCTTGGGAGACTATCGACCCTCCATTCTCACTATCATTCCTTGCCTCCCTTCTCTCTCTAAATGCCTTTTAAGAACCCCCCTCAAAACCCATCCCATTCACTATCCCATTTGAGCCCATCTTTTACTTGGCCACATCTTATGACTGCCGCGCCATTATCAGAAACTAGGGATGCATTCACTGTGGTAGTGTGCAAAATGGACCGCCCAAATCAAAAATCGCTTAGATCGAAACGAATCGGCCGATTGGGTTCCGTTTCTAAAACTGTCAGTCCGGTTCCCGATTCCCGGTTCTTAAAAATGGAATCTGTGTTCGGGTGGTCCGATTTCCGATTCCAAAGGGGATTGGATCGGATCATATCGACTACATATGCTTTTGTTTTATTTTGATTTCTTTAGAAAAAAAATTAGTGGGTGTAGTTTGTTGTTGGCGAGAAAATAAAAACTTATAATTGGACAATAAAATATTTAAATAGAAGTATAGAATTTGTCTTTACTTTGAATTTTTTCTCGTCTGGAAAATTAGATATTCAGATGGAAACATGAAAATAAAAGTGACCGGTTCGCCATTTTCAAAGTTGGGAATCGGATGGAACCGGAAACTGGTGAACCTACATTCGTCTATACCCCCGTCCCATGAAATGTGCTCAACTGCCCAAGCTTTTCCCTGTCATAAATCTTTGCCGTAACCCACACTCTTCCCCATGCTCTTACGTTCTACTCTCTTGCCCTCCCCCTCCTTTTTTTTTTTTTTTTTAAATACTTTAGTTGCTCAAACAATTTCGCTAATATTTTGCAAGAAAAGTGTCAAAAAAGTTCTAGATCTATTGTATTGATATCAATTTAGTTATAAATCTTTTAATAGTGCCATTTTAGTTCTAAATCTTTTGACTTGATGCTAATTCAATCATAAACTTTTTAATGATGCCAATTTAGTCATAAAACTCTTATATATTACCAATTTAATCATAAATTTTTTGATTTAGTGCCAATTTAGTCATTTGATAAATTTTTGCTAGATTTTGCTTATGTGGACATTGGTCGACTTACACGGCACGCTAGCACCGACATGGATAAATTTTAATAATTTTTCGATTTTTTGTTTTTCTATTTTATTATTTTTTTCTGAATTTTTTCTCTCATTCCTTTCTTCTTCCTCTAGATGGTGGCCGGCCGTAGGCGATGGTCAGGTGAGGCCAAGCCTTAGGGAGGGTGGCCCTGGCGAGGGCTGCCTCACTAGATTTGGCTTGAGCAAGGCCAACCCATGCTAGGGCCCGGCTTGCCCTGGCTAGGCAAGGCCAACTCACCCGGTCCGTGGTTGGGGGTCGACTATCTCCTACTAGCTAGCCATCACCTTGAGGAAGAAAGGAAGGAGAGAGAGAAAAAAAAAAAAAAAACATTAAAATAATACTAAAAATTGTCCATGTCAAGCACTAGTGGTGTTATGTATGTTGGCCAACATCCATGTCAGCAAAATCTAGTTAAAATTTCTCGAAAATACTGAATTAGCACCAAGTCAAAAGGTTTAGGACTAAATTGATATTACTTGAAATAGTTTAGGATTAATTTGGGACCATTCAAGTTTTCAATCTAAATTGACTTAATTTGGAGCTGTTCTTTTCATCAATAAAAATTTTAGAACATATTTTAGGGGATTCTTTTATTTTCTTTTCGTGTACGATTCTTAATGTTATTATTCAGGATTAAATCTTTAAGTCTCTTTAGAAAAATCATAAGTGGGAAAATGATTTGTCATGCTCAAGCAATACATATGTTGCTCAAGTGGGTCTTTACGCCCCTGAATAATGCAATGCCAAACGAGAAAGGAAATTTCTTAAGCTGCTGACTATTGATGATCTTAGTGCTTTACATTGGGATCATAGGAGACAACCCAATAGTTACAAGATGTTCTAAACAAGCCCGAACAAATAGGTCTTTGTTTCAGAAATATCTTATTGTGTAGATGCAAATACTTGCAATCCTCAATTAATTACCAAAGTTACACGAAGAATGGAAGCCATAAAATTTTCGTCAAGTCAAATCCATAAAGAAACTGATAAAAAAAAATCCATAAAGAAAGGCTTCACTGTGTAGATCAACCAAGGATGTCTTTAATTTGTGGATTCATTTTATTCTGAAAAAATTTCAAGCAAAGGCCTAAATTGCTCTCATTTTCTTAAAAAAAAAGGTCTAAAATGGACATTGTTTCAAATAAGGACTTGAAGTGCCATCATTTTTTCAAATAATAATATGAAATTGCCATATCAGTCTTAAAGTCTTAAAGAAGGGCCTAATCTCGCATATCAAAGAGCATTTTCATCTTTTAATTTCTTTTTGAATTTTTTCCCATTTTCTTTTTACTTTTTCCCTCTTCTTTCCACAGGCCATGGTGATGGTTGCTAGACTCGGGTGAGGGCGTAAGGAGGTTGGCAACCTCGTCGGCCATTTACAAGGCACAATAATGGCCGGAGGAGGGAAGGGGGAAAAAGAAAAAGAAAAAGAATATATTTTTAATTTTTTCGACTAAGATATCCTTTCTTTGATGGTCGAATTGTCATTGGCTAGTTAAAAGTCCTTATTTGAGACGATATGATCATTTTTGGTTTTTATTTGAAACAACGTCCATTTTGAATCCATCTTTCCAAAAAAAAAAAAAAAACGTCCACTTCAAATCCTTATTTAAAAAAAATAAATGTACTTCGGGCCCCTATTTGAAATTTTCTCTTTTAGTTTTCTTTCGAGTTTGAGTCTCAGCCACCAAAAAACTGCACAATTACGGGAAAATAAGCTAGTGCTAGGGAGGACCAACTCTCTGCTGGATGGAAAAGGTCTCGATGAACCAAATCTTCGTCTTCTCCTTATTATTTTTTTATTTTTTATTTTTTTGGTCTAAAAATGTAGCATTCCATTCAAGTAGGTAAAATAGGACAACCCTTAGTTGGGGCTTTAGAACATAAAATATCCAAGATAAGTTGGGGAGGTGAAAAAGCCCAGTTCGGGGAGGTTCCACAGCCATGGGCCTTAGTGGCCCAATTAGCAATAGAGTTGGCCTCTCTTTTGCAATGCTATTTGGAGGTTGGAGAAGCAGGGGATCGGCGTTGCTTTTTCCGCAAACAACGCCTGGCTCTCCCACGGCGGCAAGCTGAGATGGTTCACCATCTCCACAAGGACTAGACAATCTGATTCCAACAACAAGTGATCTTCCGCTTTTCCTTTCTGCAACAAATATTTAAGAGTGAGTATTAGGGCTTGAATCTTTGTTTGCAGCGCGGAGGATGCTTGGACGCTGTTGGTAAAACCATCGATCAAAGTTCCAGAGTGATCACGGCATACACACGCTATGGCGCCCTCATTGCTCACTATTGGAAAAGCCCCACCAATATTGATTTTGACGATGCCAGGCTCCGTAGGATTCCAAAACTATTGGTTTGTCATGGTGTTGTTCTTCATCAAAACCACTCCAACATAGCAAAAATTGTCCAAAAATTGTCCAAAAATTCTTAATATATTGTGCGGCAGCCAATTTAATCTTAAACATTTCAATTGTGCCATTGACAACTTGTCAATTAAATCATAAACCTAACTTATGCAAATTTAGTCATAAACATTTTGATAATTCATTAATTTAGTCTTAAGTCTCTTGACAATTTGCTAATGTAGTCATTTTGATCAATTTTGATCGGAAACTACTAATGTGTTTGATCTAGTTAGTGACGAACGTCCTATGTGGAATAGCCAATGTTGATATATTAATTTTTTAAATTTTTTTTGATTTTTTTCCTTTTCCTTCTTTCTTTGCCCCGGTCGTTGGGGGCCGCGGCCTGCGAACGAGGATATGGCCCTCAAGACTTGGGGTTGGTGCCTGAGGGTCTTGCGGGTTTTCCATAGTGATTTGACTATCGGAAGTTGATGTAATCGACTTATAGCGAACACCTCTCTGTTTCGACTTCAAGCCATAAAAGTGACGCATGACTTCTTTACTGGGATTGCCGCCTCACCAAGAAAATAAAAGAAAAAAGAAGAAAAGAATACTGGAGCAGCTCTAAGGATGAAGTAGGAGATAAACCGAGAAGTGATAAACGTTGACTCGGCTTGGAGTCATTCGGGGACTTTCAATTTCATGAAATTTGATTGGAAGAAACATGGAAACTCCGAATTGGAATTGAAAACGAAAGCAATAATTAACTTTATCTGGAATTATGAGATGCCGAGATGCATGCACCCGTCTCTCATACGGCACATAGATCAAAGATGCTTAGGATATTCTATGAGACTGAAACACACCCATAAGTCCCTTTGTCAATTCTGCTTGTGTTGTCGAATGCCAAAACTTACTTACTACATGCAGTAACTATAACAGTGAAGGTGATTAAGTACAAATAACAATCCTAGTAACTCTGTTGATGCCAACAAAGCATGTTGTATAGGGCATACTTCGGCTTCGTGGAGCAGGCAATAGACAAGGCCTGTGTGGCTATAACAAGTAAACGTAGCCAAGTTAAAGAAACGATTCAAGAACCGCTTAAGTAATGAGTAATCTCGTGCCCTCTCCCTAACTTTTGATTCTTCATTTTGGGTGTATAAAACTTCTTGTGCTCGGGTAATCTCTTGCTTTTAATAATCGCTTTCCTTCCAATAATATGTTAGTTAATGTATATTAAATCAAGTAGATTAGACTAAGTGATCAAATTAATCCTTCTTCAGCGGAAAATGGCTAATGACTGCATATGTACACTCATCATCAACGTAAATTTCTGCAAATGAATTCAACAAGATGGACAACTCCATAATATAAAGAGGTACTCACCGGAATGAAATGTCACACGATTTTGTACCATGCTTCTTCTTCTTCTTCTTGTTTTTTTTTTCTCCCCTCGCGAACTTCATAATTTCCAAATGTCTTTTTATTTAGAACATCTTTTCATAATTAATTGGGGCCTAAATCCTTCTCTGCGCTCGGTGAAATATATCGAACCTAGTTAATAATTTCTCCGTCTATGCATCCCCGTAGACGTGCTACTGTGTGGAAGGCTAGTAATATGAAAATTATCAGTTGAATAAAATTGACTTAGGTCAAAACTCAGCCTTTTCCTCCTGTTCATTTACAGAAAATGATCCTACAGCAGTCACAGCGTCGCCTTTTTTTTGCTTTTTCTTTTCTCTTTTTGTAGAGAAAGAAGGCACTGTACAATTGACTCGGTAAACTGTATTGTCTGTGGCTTCTTGATCCATAACATCAATATGTATTATTTTGGAAGTTGCTTGATTTAAGTATGGAGAGAAAGTGTCCAATTTGACTTGGACTTATGTGCGAATTGTCACTTCACGGTCTCCTATTAAAAGAAGAACGCGTTTTCCTTTATTATGATAACCAACGCTCAAAAGACTTGACTTGGTTAATGACATAGACAGAGAGATCGACTTGTATGATTAACGACGTTGATCCAGAAGACTTGACTTGGTCAGTGTCCAGCACTGCAAAAACTGGACTCCATCCTCCACGATCTCCTTAAGGGTGCCGCACTTGCTGCCAAGTTTACCCGTGCTAATTTTTGGAGGATCGATTTTCTCTTCTGGATGGGGTCCAATTGCAATAATGGAGGTGCCTTTCCTTCCTGATTATATTTATGACATGTGGACCTCACACCTGCTGAACGTACATCCTTTGAGATGGTCCACATGCATTCACCTAAGTAATGTGATGTGTGTTCCAATCAAAAGCAGTATGTATTTTCCTTTGTTATATCTCTAGTTACACTTTAAATAATAGAATGCATATGCATAACAAAGTCTCTCCCCATGATTTTAGTCCTTACGAATTTCTAGAAACTCTTCATGTGTGAACTTGGCACAATTTTAAGCTTTTTCAACAACCCCGGACAATTTTTTATAACTTGCCTTTTACGTTTTAGAGGAAGTAATTGAGTTATATTTCTTCGTTCATCCGATTCTCTCCATTTCCTTTTATCGATGGTAAAGAGCTGGTTTCTAACTTAAATCATTAGACAGAAACTTCGCTAGTCTCTTCTATAGATGGCGATGTTGAATTTTACTAAAGTTGTGACTGTTCTAACGCATATGATAATATTATCTAGTTCTTAATTCTTTGATTGCGTCATCCATCAATGAAGAGAAAATTAAAGAGTGGTAATTGATTGGTTATTTTTATTTTTCCCTCTTCCAAATTTTTATAATTTCTTCATCTATATAAATCCCTTAGATGTACACTGCAGAATAAATCTGAGACCATCTCGTGTCGTGCTCTCACTCAAGACCAAGACATGGTGGTAAATAACTTAAAAAAGGAAAAAGTTCATAATTCGCCATTGGCAATTGTAACTTTAAAATGTTGGTAAATTTTTTATAGTGTAAGCTTTCAGCATGGGTGTTTAAAATTTGGATTTAAATTTGAAAATCAGATGACGTTACAATTTAAAAGGACGATAAATACTGTATTGTGTACCTGAATCATTGCAGTTTGCTCACAAGTTTTGAAATATTATTGAGTGCACCCTTAAATCATCACCATTTGAGTACTCCTTTTAAAAAGGTCTTTAAATCATGCCTACCAGATGAAGCGGTTAGATATTAATCCTTCAATCCAAACTGGCTAATGACTTCGTTCGGACACTTGTCGTCAATGTAAAGTTTCTACAGATGATTTGGTACCGCATTTTATCTTATTCCTCTTTCGAACTTCATCATTTCCCAAACTCTTAATTTCGAACCTCTTTCACCATCAAAGTGGTATAAATTCTTCTGTGCGCTTTGTGAAAGTACGAGGAACTTATCTACTTAATTTCTCCATCTATAGATCCCCTGGAGACGCACGACGAAGTAAGGTTACGTTTGGTCGTTCGGATTTCTAATCGGGATATGATTGGATAAAATAGTATATGAAATCCTGGGATTTTTTTTTATATATCGTCCATTATTTGGTGAATCGCAATATTACAGTTAGATATGTTCACATCATATCATGTACATTTTTTTGATATAAATGGCATATCATTATGAACCTAAATGTTTTTTCTTTTTTAGTAACCCAGGGAACCTCGTAAGTTGATAGCCGATGAACAAATTTTGGAGGAGCGACTGCAGGACCCACCACCACAATACTCCAAGTAAGAATCCCTAATGCCACCTCTGGGATTCGAACTTCTCCCCTTTGTGAGGGGGAGAGAGCCCGAGCCAACTGCGCCGCTGAGGGTGGTGGTAATGAACCTAAATGTTTTTTTTTTTTTTTGGTAAAAATAATGAACCTAAATATTCATAAACGAGAGATAGTGAAAATCTCTCGCAACACTATTCCTTAATTTATTTTTATTTTATTTTTCCTCTTTTTTATATTATTTTCATTATTATTTCTTTTTTCCCATTTCATCATTCTTTAATAAAATTTTATCAAATAGTAAACTGTACTAACATACCTAAAATACAAAAATACCTAAAATATATAAATATAAATATTTAATTTATAGATTGAATGTTTATTATAAGATAGCATTAAAGTTGAATATATAAATTAAAATAAGATTAATTAAATTATTTATTTATTTTTTTATTTCTTAAATTAGAATTCAAATATTATTTATATTGAAATATAATTTCAATTTTGTTAATTTAATAAGTTTATTATTCAAGAAAAATGACTTTCCTATTATGGACATTAGAAATCTTATCCAGCTTTATCGCATCTCCCCCAATGGGATAATTTTATCCTATCTATATCCCCCTTATATCCGACTTTATCATGTCCTAAGCGAGCACCAAACGTAAGATATGATAAATCATATCCTATCCCGAATTTTATCCTGATTGCCAAACGCAGCCTAACGGTGTTCGAAGAAGGTATAGGAAAGATGATTTCACTATATTTCCAAATAAAAATGGGACCTATCACAAAAACATTCTTTTTTAGCAGAACAATAGCTCTAAAAAGGCATCACCTATCTTTTCTTTCATCTTAGGCGAGATGGCTAGTCATACGAATATTATCATTTGAATAAAAATCATTTACAGTGGACACGTATTGCTTTTCCTTTTTCAGAAATAAGGAGACTGCACAATTGGCTTGATAAACTGGATCATCCATGGCCTCTCTTCTTTCTAGTTAAGAGATGACGAGAATAATTTCATAAACCACACCAATCAACATGTATTATCCAGAGAGAGAGAGAGAGAGAGAGAGAGAGAGAGAGAGTCCATTTCATTAGAAATCGTGTTAGAATTTGCATTTATCCAAGTGAAACGCAAACCGATGAATCCAGGCCCAAGTCGTCGTAGGAGATAACGACATGGGACCTAAAAAATCTTGACTTGGTGCTTGTGGATCTTGCGCTGCAATAGTTACGGCCTCCCGTAAGTTTTCCACAATAATGCTGTAGGTCCAGCCCCCACCAAAGCGCGTAGATGATATGACTTAATTAATCAGAGCCAAGTTCCTCAATTTCTTCATGTCGCTCTTTAAGTTTACTCTAATTTAATAGTGGATTCTTGCTAATTTTATTCCTTAATCTTCAAGTTTTCGTAGGATGTTATCCTACGTTACTTGACGACGGTATATAATCATGAACTCTTGGGTTTTAGTCAAGCTGATAAACTAAGAAGTGTGATTTGGAAATCATCTATCTCATCAATTATTTGGGGCTTATGCATGTTGCCAACGCGGTTCACCGACAATGTAGAATAATAATTGGTTACATTCACTATCATTCCTTCTCCTGCTCTCTATAAATGCCATTTGCCTATTCTTAAGATTATACTCAAAACCAACCTCTTAAAGTCTACACAAATACACCCACACCAAAAACTTGAATCCTATCAAGTGACTCTCGTTTACAATAGAGCTTTGTTTTCATTTTCATTTTCATCTTTAATCATGGCTGGATATGATAGTATGAAATTGCTTGTACTAATAAGTCTACTGTGTATTTTAGACAATGCATGTGTATGCCTGTGCAGAAACAGCAGCTCATCCTCCATTTGCTTTGAAGAAGAAAGGGATGCACTGATCCAGCTCAAACATAATCTCTCAGACACATTGCACCTACTTTCTTCTTGGATCGGTGAAGATTGTTGCCAATGGACCGGAGTGACGTGTGACCAAGTAAATGGACATGTTGTCATGCTCCAGATACCAGGAGATGAATTTTCGTTACAGATTGATTCCACAGTTAGTGAATTGAACTCTTCTTTGCTCAACTTGAGATCCTTGAGTCACCTAGACTTGAGCGGGATCTATTTCAAATTTGCGTACATGCCCAAATTCATCGGCTCGATGAAGCAATTGAGGTATCTTAACTTGTCCAACTCTTTCAACAGTGGAATCGTTCCTTTTGAATGGGGAAATCTCACCAAGTTGGAAGTCCTTGATCTCCATTGTGGATATTGCTCGATTGTTCTTTATGACAGTCATTGTGAATCTTGCTCGATTGCTCTTGATGACAGTCAGTGGGTTTTGTATCTTCAAGCGTTAAAGTACCTAGACATGAGTGGCCTAAATGTTACTAAATCTTCTGGAGACCTCATGCGAGTGGTCACTAGACTCCCATCTTTATCACATTTGAGCCTATCAACTTGTGGGCTTCACAATCTTTACCTCCCTCCCAATCACTTAGCCAATTATACCTCTCGTCATCTTCGCTACCTCGATCTTTCAAACAATTTTTTCAGAGGTCCCATCCCAAGCATTATATTTCAAAACCTGACTTTTCTCTGTCATCTCGATCTTTCGTTGAACTTTATCAACTTGGCCAATTATACTTCTCTTCATCTTCAGTACCTCCATCTTTCACATAATCTTTTCGAAGGTCCCATCCGAAGTGCTATATTTTTAAACATGTCTTCTCTCCAATACCTCGATCTTTCATCAAACTTTTTAAACTCTTCAGTACCAAGGTGGATCGGTAACTTGAGAAATCTTGTCTATCTCAATCTTGCACAAAATCTTTTGCAAAGCATTGAAGGAGGGTTGTTCTCTTTCTTGAGGAACAACCAGTTCCTTGAGTTACTACTCTTAGACGACAACAAACTTCATGATGAGATATTTTCAGTCGAGGGAAATTCTTCGGGACTTATCGGGAAAAACTTGAAGCTACTGTCGATAAAAAATAGTACCCTTCAAGGAGCTTTGCCAGATTGGCCGTTTCACTTGAATAACCTAATAAGGCTTGACCTATCACGTAACCAGTTACATGGAACAATCTCGTCATCGTATAGTTGGTTATGCTTGGAAGAACTTGATCTTTCTTATAATCAACTATCGGGGAATATTTCAGAGGCATTAGGAAGGTTGCAAGACTTATCGTTTTTAGATCTCAGTCATAATCTTCTAAATGGCACTATTCCACATAGTCTCGGAAAACTTCAAAATCTTTCATATTTAGATCTTTCAGCAAATTCCTTGAGAGGAATAGTTTCGAAATCCACTTCTCCAACCTCTCAAATCTGTGGCACTTAGATATTAGCACCAACCATTTAGCTTTCGTGGTGGATTCTGGTTGGATACCACCCTTCAATCTCTCAAAGATTCGTATGATCTCTTGTGAGTTTGAAACAGAATTTCCACGATGGATAAGAACTCAAGTTGAAGCAACAGAGATAGCTTTGTCCAATGCCTCCATTAGAGGAGCTCTCCCAGATTGGCTAGGTCTCATGTCACTCTCCAGCCTGAATCTCTCCTACAACCAAATAAATGGATCTCTCTTGAAATTTCCCCCTAAGCTATATTCATTAGATCTCTCCCACAACTTAATCTCAGGACCTATTCCACAAGATATTGGCCTAGCACTACCGCAGTTGGATTTATTGTATCTGAGTGACAATCGCTTAAGTGGTCCAATACCAACCTCTTTATGCGAGATGGAATTTCTAGAAGTGTTGCACCTTGGAAGGAACGAATTAGTTGGCGAGGTTCCTGCATGTTGGAAGCAGCCACCTCTGACACTCCTTGATTTGTCATCCAACAAGTTGTCTGGAATCATACCGAGTTCTTTGGGAAATCTATTTGCGCTTAGGTCGCTACACTTGAACAACAACAGTCTTCATGGAGAAATTCCTGTGACTATGAACTATTGCAGAATCTTGCTGATTTTGGATCTTGGCGAGAACAAAATCTCTGGAAGTGTTCCAGATTGGATTGGACCAAGCTTTCAACTATTACAGATTCTTAGACTGCGAGAAAACATGTTCAATGGCAGTATTCCTTCGCGACTATGCGAACTCTCCACATTGCAAATTTTGGACCTAGCAATGAACAATCTGATAGGAATGATTCCAGATTGTCTTGGCTATATGAAAGGTATGAAACTAAACAAAAGCATGGATGAAGGCAATTCACTCTCCCCTGCTTATGCGCCTTTACCTCCAGTGCTTGGCCCGACAGCTGGTAGCATCGCTCCAGCAGATTGGACTAAAGAGCATGTGAAGGAGGTCGTGAAGGGGATAGACCTTGACTACACAACACTTGATTTGCAGCTAATGGTGAATTTAGATCTCTCAAGCAACAAATTGGTTGGGCTGATTCCAAGAGAGCTTACATTGCTCTCTGGATTGCGGGGCTTGAACTTATCACGCAACTTTCTTTATGGAGGTATCCCAACTATGATTGGAGACATGAAATCCCTCGAGTCGCTTGATCTTTCAGATAATCACTTTTCAGGAACAATCCCACAAAGCTTTTCTGCATTCACATTTCTAAGCAAACTAAACTTGTCACACAACAACTTTATGGGGCCAATCCCAAGAGGAAATCAAATCCAAACCCTTGACGATCCTTCCATTTATGCTGACAATCCTCTACTTTGTGGCGATCCTCTACAAAAGAAATGTTCTAGTGTGGAGGCCCCTCAAGCACCAGAAGAAGATAACAATAAAGAAGGTAATCTTGAAAAGGTGATGTTCTACATAGTCATAATGCTCAGGTTTGCGACTGGTTTTTGGGGAGTTGTTGGAGTACTGGTGTGTAAGAAAAATTGGAGACGCATGTACTTCAACTACATGGATCGTAAAGCAGATATGGTGTACGTGATTGTTGCAGTGAAGGCAGCTGAGCTGAGGAGGAGACTAATAAGAGCATAACAGGCCTGTTCTTCACATCAGTCAGTCCAATGCTTTATTGATCTCGTGTAGTTCTTGCTTTCTTGTTCAAGCAGAATTGTCTTTGCAGTTGGCTTGTTTCACCTTATGCGTAGTAGCCACTTTGTTGTTTTCTTTAATTTCTAGCTTGTCCGAGCAAGCTATCAATGGAATGACATGGGAAGCACAAATCACGTCATTCGGTAATTTAATGTTGTGTTATACTCATGATGTTTTGGTTGTCAATGATGTTTTTGTAGCATTTTATTGGTAATTTATGAGAGATGCATGCACCCATCTCTCGTACGGCACATAGATCAAAGATGCTTAAAATATTCTGAGATTGAAATACACCCATAAGTCCCTTTGTCAATTCTGTTTGTGTGTTGTAAGAATGCCAAGACGCACTGCATGCAGTTAACTATAACAGTGAAGGTGATTAAGTACAGATAACAATCCTAGTAACTCTGTTTATGCCAACAAAGCATGTTGTGGAGGGCATACTTCAGCTTCGTGAATCAAGCAATAGACAAGGATGTGCGGCTATAACTGTAATCGTAGCCAAGTTAAAGAAACGATTCAAGAACCGCTTAAGTAATGAGCAATCTCGTGCTGTCTCCCTAACTTTTGGTTCTTCATTTTGGGTGTATGAAACTTCTTGTGCTCGGGTGATCTCTTGCTTTTAATAATCACTTTCCTTCCAATAGTATGTTCGTTAATGTATATTAACTCAAGTAGATTAGATTAAGTGATCAAATTAATCCTTCTTCAACCGAAAATGGCTAATGACTGCATACGTGCACTCATCATCAATGTAAATTTCTGCAAATGAATTCAACAAGATCGACAATTCAATAATATAGAGGTAATTCAATAAATTTCTTCTTCTTTTGTTTTTCCCTTGCGAACTTCATCATTTCCAAATCTCTTTTTATTTAGAACATCTTTCATAATTAATTGGGGCCTAAATCCTTCTCTACGCTGGGTGAAATATATCGAACCTAGTTAATAATTTCTCCGTCTATGCATCCCGTAGACGTGCTACTGTGTGGAAGGCTAGTAAAATGAAAATTATCAATTGAATAAAATTGACTTAGGTCAAAACTCAGCCTTTTCCTCCTGTTCATTTACAGAAAATGATCCTACAGCAGCCACAGCGTTGCCTTTTTCTTTTCTTTTCTTTTTTTGCAGAAAAAGAAGGCACTGTACAATTGACTCGGTAAACTATATTTTTCGTGGCTTCTTGATCCATAACATCAATATGTATTATCCTGGAAGTTGCTTGATTTAATTATGGAGAGAAAGTGTCCAATTTGACTTGGACTTATGTGTGGATTGTCACTTCACGATCTCCTATTAAAAGAAGAACGCGTTTTTCTTTATTATGATAACCAACACTCAAATGACTTGTGTTGACACCTAAATTTTGGCAACCCACTTAGTCATTTATTGTATTAAAAAATTAGGGTTTAATTTTATTCCGAAAAAAATAGTTAATTGCATAGCATATAGTTTTAGGTGCATTTATTTCTTAATTTGCATTTACATTGGGTCGGTGACAAATGGGTTTGATTTAATAGTTCTAAGCTTTAATTTGGCAGGTCGAACTAAGCCCACGAAGCAAGTAAATTGGCCCGAGCCCGTATTCTTTTAATGACAAGAATTACCTAAATTGAGATTTAAAATAATATTACGGTGGATTTTTGGAATTTAAGAAAATCGGGTTGCAATCTTATCTTTAGGTGATAAAATCAGGAGATGTGGAAAATAAAAGAAAAGTGATATTGCGTGCAAAAAGAAATCTTCGCGGATGCTGATTTGAAAAGGAAAATAAAACCCTAATCTTCAGCCTATAAAAAGGTTTTCGCGTAGGGTTTCAAAGTGGCCACACAATTCCATACACGGCCACCATTGGGAGAGGACGCTGGTTCATGAGAAAAGAGAGGGCAGCGACATTTAAAACCCACCGATGGCAATCTAGAGAGTGGAGAGGGAACGTGAGGGGAAGGGGGTTGGCTTTCTCTCTGCAATGGCTCGTTGAAGCTTCCCCGCAACATCTCGGCGCAATCTTTAGCAAATCTTTGCCACATTAAACAAGCCTTCGAGCCAGCATTGGAGTTCCAGCAGTCATACGGGTTTCCCGAAGATAGTCCAGCAACCTCCAGGTGAACATCCAGCGAACCAGCTCCAAGGTGTCCTTGGCAGGTTTTCAGCAATATTCCCGCCACGACTAGCCTTAGTCGTGCCTCATCAAGCAGCTGCAGGGTACACTAATAACCCCAGTTGAGAATTCCATCCTCTGGTCATGCGCTCAAGTTCCAATCGACGCCGATTTCGGAGCTGCCTTGGTCTCTCCACCGCAACGTTTTCTTGAGTCAATGTTCGTCCAGCAACTTCCGTGGTGATTAATTGCTGTTGCAGGCGAAATTTCTTAGACGATTACACGTCTTTGGCCGAGTTTGTTTTTCTTTTGCAGGGTCTTCTCGGAGTACCCAATAGAGGACGTCCCACATTGGAGTGAGGGGAGCACTCGTTGGTAGAAGAGAAGTCAAACTTGGGAGCACTTCTCCGTGGGTTTTGACTTGTGTGACCAGAGACGCCCACAAAATCAACGTCCCTTCGATGCAATAACCCGCCATGCTGAACTACTGCTGGTACTGAGCCACCGTGAATGCTGCCGCGATCATTGGTCATCCCCATCATCATCCGAGCTCGTTGTTTGCGGATTCCGATTTGGAAAACCTTATCCAATATCGAGAGCTAGGTAAGATTCTTGAGTCAATTTTCTCACATTTTATTGCTTAATTCATGAGATTGCAACCCTGTTTGAATATTTGTGTGTTACTGCCGTACCCAAAAAAAAAATATATCTTTTGAATCCCCATGAATTAGGAAATCTTCCTAATTTCACAACGTGCATAGGATTGTTAGTCCGATTTTCAAGCTCGAAATCCGACTCGCAATTACTTAAAAAAAATTGCCGATCCGATCTCCCGCTCGAGATCCGATTCGTGATTTATGTGAAATTAGGCCAACCCGATCTCATGCTCGAGATATGGTTCGTCGATTTGGGTATCAATATGGCTTGATTTGCTGTGGTGTTACTTAAATTAGCTTTCTTTAAAAAAAAATTAAAAAAAATGTAGTTTTAGAGTTTGCATGTTTATAATAGGTATTTTATTTCAAATTTTCAAAAAAAAAAAATCAAATCAATTAATTTAGGTTTATTTTTTTTAACTTGGATTGCATGTTTAATTATTTGGCAATTATTAATTTCGAAATTTAAAAAAAGGGAAAAAGGGAAAAACACAAAAAAAAAGTCATTATGCATATGTCATGTAAAATTAGGACATCTTTTGCACGTCATAGCATATTAGGGTAAAATTGCATTTAGTTTAATTTTAGATGATGTTTTTTACCATAGGTTTAGGTATTTTATTAAATAGATTGCATGTTAGGATTATCTAGGTTAAGATAATATTTTAGTTTAAATTAGGATTTGGCTCAAAGTAATTTTCACATTTCATTTAATTTCGAATCCCATAGAAAATACAAAAAAATTATTTAGAATAAATCATCTCATGCTTAGAATAGACTAAATGCTTATTTGTGTCATATCGCTTAGGTCATATAGCTAAGTCATGTTGCCATGTCATATCATTTCATGTTAAATTAGTGGCATGCATTGCATAAAACATGATTCTCATTAATTAAGTGAAAACAAAACAAAAATTGCGTGTTAATTAGAAATAATATATATAGTTGTTGATGTGGATTTTAATTTAACATTGCAGATGCTTTTGTGGCTTTGAGGTAAGTCTTGCAATTTATTTTCTGCTTTACTTGAGTGTTAAATTGGTGGTTTGCGCACCTGCATGAACACCTCACATGTTAGGGAATTAGTTTAAAATCAATCCAAACTCCTTGCCAAACATTTTTCAAAATTAAAAGAATGGTACCGAAAGGGCATTAGAGAAATCTAGTGTAACCAAGTCCCCGTACCCATAATCTCTGGTTCGTAGAAGTAAAATAATTCTCCCATTATTTTACTTAGGTGTCTAATCGACCTACCATAAATTGATTAGTGGCGACTCCTAATTGAAAATCAATTGCATGTTAAAAACTTGAATCTAAGTCGCGAATTGGTATGGGCTTGGGAGAGCCCGCGTTAAGTCTAGGCTTAACAATCAATTAGCCAAACCTTAGGTGGTTCACTCCTGAAAATTTGGTCGCGACAACTTGACTTAATGACATACACGGAGAGATCGACTTGTATGATTAATGACATTGATCCGGAAGACTTGACTTGGTTCGTGTCCAGCATTGCAAAAACTTGACAGAGTCCTCCACGATCTCCTTAAGGGAGCCGCACTTGCTGCCAAGTTTTTTTTTTTTTTTTTTTTTTGGACAAGCACTTGCTGCCAAGTTTACCTCCACTAATTTTTGGAGGATCGATTTTCTCTTCCAGATGGGATCCAATCGCAATAATGGAGGTGCCTTTCCTTCCTAATGATATTTATGACATGTGGACCTCACAGTCACATCTGCTGCACATACGTCCTTTGAGATGGTCCACATGCATTCACCTAAGTAATGTGATGTAGGTTCCGATCAAAAGCAGTATGTATTTTCCTTTGTTATATCTCTAGTTACATTTTAAATAATAGAATGCATATGCATAACAAAGTCTCCCCCCATGATTTTAGTCCTTACGAATTTCTAGAAACTCTTCATGTGTGAACTTGGCACAATTTTAAGCTTTTTCAGCAACCACGGACAATTTTTTATAACTTGCTTTTTATGTTTTAGAGGAAGTAATTGAGTTATATTTCTTCATTCATCTGATTCTCTCCATTTACTTGTATTGACGGTAAAGAGATGATTTATAACTTAAATCATCAAATAGAAAGTTTGCTAGTCTCTTCTATATATGACGATGTTAAAATTTGCTGAATTTGTAATTGTTCTAACGCATATGATAATATTATCTAGCCCTTATTTCTTTGACTGCGTCATCCATTGATGAAGAGAAAATTAAAGAGTGGTAATTGATTGGTCATTTTTTATTTTTTCCTCTTCCAAATTTTTATAATTTCTTCATCTATATAAATCCCTTAGAAGTACACTGCAGAATAAATATGAGTTTATACCAAAAAAAAAAAAAAAAAACATGATGAATATCCTAGGTGGTAGCAGAATTAGGCACACATCCTATTAATATATATGCTTTCTTGCTTTGGTGTTGTTGGCCTGAAACTTTGGATATTTTCAGGACAATTGGGATTTTGTTTTATTTCAAGTGTGAATGAAAGTTGAGGACTTATAATTTTGTTAGTCTTGTAGAATGAGGACATGAGCAATGAGTTTGGCATGGGAGACGAAAAAGGGACCAGGTAGGATGAGGACAAAGACCACAAGAGATGAGGACAGACCACAAGACTTAGACTAGGTGCTTGCGGGTCTTGTGGGTTTTCCAGAGTGATGTGACCGAGGGAAGTTGATGTCGTCGGTTTATAGCATTGGGCAATGGTGAACACCCCTGTTTCAAGTTCAACTAGCTATGAAAGTGAGGCATGACTACCCTGCTGGGACCGCTGCTCACCAAAAGGGAAAACAAAATAATCTCTAAGGATGAAGAAAGAGATTGATCGAAAAGTAGTAAACGCTCACTCGAGTTGGAGTTACTCGAAGACTTTCAATTTCACCAAATTTAATTGAAAGAAATATTTAAACTTTCAATTGTAATTGAAAACAAAGCGATCATTAAATTCCCACCTACTATTTAAACATGTTAGATGCATGTGTCTGTGTCTCCCATGACACATAAATCACAGTGCACAGGATATTCTATAAGATAGGAACACATTGTTGTGACCTCTCTTTTTGGCGCCTGATCGGGGCGGGCGCCGAAGGAGGCTAATGGTTCAACTAGGTCTTTTAGTCCGAACTCTCCCAAGTCCACCAATTCACGACTTAATGGTCCAAGTTTTTAACCTATAAGTCAATTTTAAAAGGAGTCGCCACTAATCGGTTTGAGGTGAGTCGATTAGAAACCCAAGCGAAATATTGAGAGAAATATTTGCTCCTGCGCAACCAGAGAAATTAGGATTGGGGATTTGATTACACTAGTTAATCACTAATGCACTTTCGGTACTTAATCTTGTTTAAACCCCGAGGCTTTTTTGATACTTGAGGGATTTTCCATGCACTTGTGGAGGAAAAACATTTTTTTGGTATTTTTCTCATTTTTTGGACATAAAAAGCATTTTTTGGATTTTTGATCTTTTTGGAAAATATAAGTCTTTTTTGGCTTTTTTTTATAACTTTTTTTTGGCTTTTTTGGGAAAATAAGAAATATTTTTTATTTTTTTAATTAATAATATTAAAATGCGACTGGGTCGGATCCCTAGGTTGGGTCCGACTGGGACTTTTTTTTTTTTCCTTTTTAAGCAATCGGCCCAAAAATAAAGCGAAATAGGCCCACTTCTCTTAGGCCCATGCAAATTCGGCTGCGCAACTAAACCCTAGGGGAATCGGGTGATGTGCCCGACCCGATTCCACCGGTTCGCGACGCTCTCTCTCTCCCACCTCTCTCTACTCGCGGCACCGATGGAGACCGAAACGTCACCGGGACGAGATGGCAACGGTGGCGGCGATAATGGGAGACGGATATGCGACGTGACGGCGACAAGGAAGACAATAACGACCGACTACTTGATAGAACGTGGTGTGGCAGCAATGCGGAGTCTCTCAGCCAAAACAGGACCGAGGTCGAGACTAGGCTTTCAAAAGAAGAGGGGCGAAACGATGGTGACGACGCGGAGGAATCCGCCGTTACCTGTTTGTAGAGAAGGCGCAACGTGGCGGTGAACGGTGGTAGTGACGATGGACCAACATGATTGGGGAAACTTCATTACGACGGCTTCAATTTCGCACTAATTCTTCGAGCTTTGGAGCAGAAGTGGCTCATGGGGGAGATAGCAACAGCAACTGGCATCGGGATCTTGTGGTTTGCGGCTGGTGCTTGGTCACAGCGACGGCGACGGCTTAGCTTCGGCAAAGATTTGATGCTGCGATGTCAGCGGCGGCTTGGCTCGAGGTAGCGACAGAAGGCCCCGAACCTCTAGATCCGGCACGGCTTGGGATAATCGGTTGCGTAATGGTGTTGGAATGGTGGCGAAGCAACGGTTGCGTCGGCAATGACAAGTCTTCTCCCCCGAATATGGCCTTTTGTCCTCCGATTTCCCAGATCTGGCACCGGAAAGACCTCCTTCTTTGGCCTTCTCGCTCAGACTTGACCCTCTCCCTCTCCGGCCGTGAGCTCTCGGATATCGGCCTACTCGTCCTCGCCCCCTTCCGAAGTCTCTCGGTGGGAGGTTTCGAAGATTTGTAGCCCTCGATCCTTCGCCACTTCTCCGTGTGGTCTTGCTTGTCGTCGGGAGAGGCCTATTTATAGGCGAGGGGGTGGCCGGTCGACGGAGCTTCGACTGCCGATCTTCGCACGCCAAACGGCCTCCGTCGGCCAAATCGGTGTCTCATCCGTCAAAGTGGCTCTAGCTAGGCTACGTTGCATTGAAGACACGTCCACTCCATTGTACTCGCCGTCTCCTTCTCCATTCTAGCGTCGCACGCGTCCTCGTCTCCGGCGTGTGCTGCTTATCGGTTGGGGAAGAAGACAAATGAGGAAGAAGACGAGGGGGCAAAAGGGGGCCGAGCGAGACGAGTGGGCCGAGCGTGGGGGGCTTGCGCAAGAAAAGTAGAAGAAGAGGGGGCTTGGCGCGAAGGCCCGGCCTTGATGGGCTGCTTCCTTTTTTTGTTTTTTCTTGTTTTTATTTGTTTTTTTTTTTGTTGTTTTCTCTTGTTATTATCTATTTATCCGAAAAAGAGGCAAAATACATAAATAAAGAAACTAAAGCCTAATTAAAAACCTAATCAAAATTTAGGTGTCAACAGCTGCCCATCTTTGAAGGTGAGCTTGCAGAGGTTGCATTAAAAAACAAACTAATACCTAAATTTTGTCTATACAGTAGGTTATATCTTATTTGGGACCTATTATCCTATGCAGAAAAGGGCAATATAATATTATATGTAGTAAGATAGATAAGAAGATACTTGTAATTATTTACCGGGCACGAGCGAGATAAGGGTGCGAATCTCGAGCTTGGCAAGTATCAAGGCATGCTCTTACCTGGTAACGTGAGGAGGTTGCTCCTCCAAGACTCGAACCTTTCTTCGGTCGCCTTAACGGGAAATTGCTCTTGTAGGACCCAAACCATTCTTCAATCGCCTGTTAGAACAATAAGTTGTTTACCCGACCTTTCTCGGGAGATGCGCCGACCTTTCTCAAAGCATCGATTTGTGGGGTGCTCGATCTCTATCAAGGACACCAATTGGTACCAGACCTTTCTTAGGAGATGCACCGACCTTTCTCAAGGCGTCGATTTATTGGGGTGTCTGACCTTAGTTGAGGACACCAGTTGGTACCCGACCTTTCTTGGGAGATGCGCCGACCTTTCTCGGGAGATGCGCTGACCTTTCTCAAGGCATTGATTTGTTGGGGGTGCGACTTCGATCGAGGACACCGGTTGATACTCAACTTTTCTCGGGAGATGCACCGACCTTTCTCAGGGCATCTTGTTTTTTTGGTGTCTGATCTTCTTCAAGGACACCGGATGGTCCCAACCTTTCTCGAGGGATGTGCCGACCTTTCTCAGGGCATCTGTTTGTTGGGTGCCTAGATATTTACAGGCATTTTGAAAGAGTACCTGGATATTCACAAGTACTAACCTGGAAGATATTTGGGCATTTGCAGGCGTCGTAAGGGTACTTGGATGATCACAAGTACAAACTCTTGGAGGATACCTGGACGTTCATCGGTATCAAATGGGTACCTGTATGATCACAAGTACTAGATGCTGGAAAATACCTAATTACTTGCAAGTATCGAAAGAGTACTTGGATGGTCACAAGTACAAACTCTTAGAGGGTGTCTGGATGTTCACAGGCGTTGAAGGAGTACTTGATTGCTTGCAGGTGTCGAAAGAGTACTTGGATGATCACAAGTACAAACTCTTGGAGGATACTTGGACGTTCGCAAGCGTGGAAGGAGTACTTGAGATATTTGCGGAGGTCTCCCACCTCGGTAGTTGGAATATTGATGACGTACCTTGGATATTCATGAATGTCTCTCACCTCTTGAAAAAAGGGAAATATTGAGGACCTAGTTGGGATATTCGTGAAGGTCTCTCATTTCCTAGTAATTGGGAATATCGAGGACATATCTTGGATATTCGTGAAAGTCTCTCACCTCCTGGTAATTGGAAATATCGAGGACGTACCTAGGATATTTGTGAAGGTCTCTCACTTATTGGTAGTTGGGAATATCGAGGACGTACCTTGGATATTCGTGAAGGTCTCTCACCTCCTGGTAAATGGGAATATCGAGGACGCCTGGAATATTCGTGAAGGTCTCTCACCTCCAAGTAATTGGGAATATCGAAGACGTACCTTGGATATTCATGAAGGTCTCTTACCTCCTGGTATGTGGAATATCGAGGATGGGCCTCATATATTCATGAAGGTTTCCCACCTCCTGGTAATGGGAATATCAAGGATGTACCTTGGATATTCATGAAGGTTTCTCACTTCCTGGTAATGAGAATATCGATGACGTATCTTGGATATTCATGAAGGTCTCCGACCTCCTGGTAATTGGGAATATTGAGGACGTGCCCCGCATATTCACGAAGGTTTCCCACCTCCTGGTAATTGAGAATTTGAATGTAGTACAAGGCTTACCTGGATGGCCGCAAGCACATGTGCGTAAAAAAAGTAAAATATTTGGATAAACACAAATATTTGATGATACGATCAGGGACCACTTCGTTGGTCCAAGTGTAAGAAAGCATACCTGGGTAATTGCAAGTGCACAACACAATGGAATACTCGAGTATTCAATCATGTAATTTCGGGACAACTCGGACATGTTGAGTGTCATGAAAAGGGAGTACCTGGATGGCGGCAGGTACTTGAAGATAAGGGGATACCTAGACAGGGGTAGGTATTCAAAGATTAAGGGATACTTGGTCAATCACAAGTATCAATACTTTGGGGACAACTTGAATAGGTCGAGTGTCAATAAGAAGGAGTACCCGACAAGTGGTGGGTACTCAAAAACAAGGGAATACTTAGACAGTTGCAAGCACCCAAACTCAAGGGACGACTCGAATAGGTCGAATGTCAAGAAGAGAGTATCTGAACAGTGGTAGGTACTTTAAGACAAATGGCAATAGGGATATGCTTACCTTGCAATATCTCTAGTCAATAAGAGTATGTATGCTATTTGCACAATATGCACACATGATTGTATATGCTGTAAATTCATAAGTTCAAATGAGATTCATGAATGACAATTTTGTCAGTTTTGCATCATCTGAATTTTATTGGGGAAAATTTTGAAAGACAACCTTCATTTAGAATGTAGATGTCTTGAGCATGCTAGATAAGGGACTTTCAGTATGAAAGGAATTTTTGCTCACTCTCATGGAAAATGCTATCCTGACCATTGATGCAGGATTTATAAGGACCACACTATCTCACTGTCATCATGTTAACAAGGGTCCTAGTATTCTCGCAAGTGGTACAACTTTACCATTGTGAGATGTATTTGTTGAAATTGTGATGAAGACTTGGTCACCAGTTCATCAAAGGGGATTGTCAAGGTCAGGGCTTTTGGAGTGCCGCACAATCATTTCCATGTTTGCAAGTCAGGAATCCTGCGAAAAGAGATAGAATAATCTTGCTAGTACTTCTTCGAGCAATGCTTATGTACACATGAAATCCTACATTAATTGAAGTGCCTGAAGAGACTTTTACAATGGGACGCAATGTAGACTTGACTCATGTGTAAGAGGGTGAGAGTTGGTGACGTCTTGGCATTTGTCACTGGTCTTTCTTCTCACTGTTAGATGGAGGTTTCATGGACCACAACAACAACTTTTTCTTTGCTATATTTTTGACTGGGGGGCATTGGCCTTGCTTTTACCAAGCACATTGCTTTTTCATGCCCCCATTTTTTATTCTAGTTCTTCATTTATGGGCATTGACCTTACTTTTACCAAGTACACTGCTTTTTTTGATGTCTGTGTTTTTCATTCTTGTCGTCAGAGGAACTGGCCTAGGCAGGTTCAGGCACGACACTGTTGTTAGACTCTTGAGTCTTCATCTTTGGCTAGCGCTTTGGGCTATGTTGCTTAAATGGTAGTAACTTCTGTTTTACCTCCATGTGATGGTGAAATTACAGACTCAATTGGGTTGCACAATGAATACAAGTGTGTAGAGAAAGAATTGCTCTTTTGTCATTCTATGACACTTAAATTAACGCGAGTGTTCATATGCATTGAAGACACTCGAAGATTGATACAAGTGCAAGTAAGAAAATTTCTCTCTTCTCACCTTGTGATGCTTCTTTGCCTTCGATCTGCCCCAGTGTGGGGTGATTCTTGATGGAGGGTAGGACAAAAATTTCACCAGTATATAGGGCTCAAAAGGGGTGAGCAATAAAATGCCTCTCATTATTTTGGTTATCGTACCATTCGCGAGAGAATTCTTTACCCTGTAGTCATGGAATCTTCTGCACTCATCTCACAAGTGTATAAATTGGGGGGGGGGGGGATTGTGTGTAGGATATGGCTTGCCTTTCATCATTCCGACGCGCTTCATCTAGCATGCTCAATTAATCTTGTATTCTTCTCTTAGCTGTCTATTCTAATAATCCTCAACAGAATCGGTGATCTAGATAGACAAAATTATCCTGCAAAAATCCATTTGGAAAAGGCATGAAGCATTTTAAACATGAGAGAGTTTGTACTCTCAAAACAAATGAATGGTTTTTGCTTAAAAAGACCTTGTTGGCAACTTTAAGGGTCAACGAGAATGTTATTTCCAAATATGTTAAATCTTGAATATCAAAAGAGTTATTCACAAATGGGTGTCGATGGTTGTCCCTATTGATTAGGGATATTACACATGAATGATCAGCCAAGGATTGAGAATACGATTGGGCATCTCCGCTTTTGCCTGCGAGAAGAGAAGGTGTACAAGTAGATCAATTAGTCTAGCCAAAATCAAATGTGAGTTGAGGCCTGAAAATTTTCTGTCATTTGCTTTGACAATTAGTCAGGACGCCATTTTGCTTAGGAGAGTTTGTCATGCCTTTCATTGATTTGTTATCATTGTTTTTGATAGTCAGGTGATCCTACAAAAGATAGGAAAGAACGTGTTAGTCATGAATTCTCTCAGGAGTTGAACAACTGAGAACAATACAACATTACCCTCCATTGGTTTTCAATTGATTAGATAGACTTGAGGCATCAGGAGGATATGAAGTCCTGCACTTTTCACTCCGTTAGGTTACCACTAGGCTAAAGCGCCGGTGGTGTCCGTAGGGCGCTCTTTTTTCATTTAACCGAATTGGCTTCTGGATAACACGTCCTTTTATACCAAGTTAGGTAAATCAATATGGGTCACTTGATTTGCCCACATTAACCATTAAGCTTGTTTCTTGAATCCTATGCTTCCTGTCAATAGGAGAAAATATGTCAAAAGTGAGTTCATATACTGGGAGTATTGGAAACGATTCCGAGTTACTCTTTCCCAGAGTTTATATTTGCTGACTTTTAGGGATACTTGAATGTTAATGACGGCCTTTTGTCTTTGACACAGTTTAATGTCTCTTTTGATTGGCCCCCCTTATTTGTGGCCCTGTGTACACGATTGATGATTTGCAACGCCTTCCTTCTGTGGAATTTTGTCTTTGACCATATGACCATTAGCAGTATTGAGCAAAGTCATGTATTTCGAGCTTCTATGGAATCTGAGATGGACAATCAAAACCTCCAATTCTCTGATGGCAATTACTTTTTGTGAAAGCATGTGTCTGGAACACGAAGTGAGGTTTCTAGGTCCTAAGTCATCGTCTAAAATAAGGGGCTAGAGACTGCCTCAACCGTCTAGATTTCCTTCCTGTTGATCGTAGTCGATTCAAAGAAAGAGAAAACATCCCTTCCTTGTGCTTCTGGGCTTGTCGAAGCTGGAAGTCCCGTTGATGAAACCATAACATCTAGTTGCTTAGGCACGTTGTTGGGAAAAGATATTGCTCCGGCTTGAGAAGGAGTTGAGCGGGAGCGAGGCGAGTGTACGAGCTCTTGGGAATGGCTTGATTTCAACCTTATGCCGTACCTATTATGTCCTATCTTTCGTTTCCTGCAAATAGAAGAGAGAGGACATTATTTCCAAAATTATATTTAAAGAATAAGACTCACCCTTTTTGAAATGGGATGATTCTTTCTGTTTGCCCCTATTTTCTTGGCAAGGTGTCTTCGAATTTGGTAAGTTCACATGATGTGCTTGCTTCAAATGCCCCCTGTCACACTAAGTCAAAGGAGATGGGAATGATCTTATGAGACATGAAGTGAGTGAGTTAGAAAGACAAACATGATTTAATCATCTTGTTTTGACAAAAGCTTTTGGTAATAAAATATTTTATGTTTTCAAAATATGTCTTTAGGGGATAAAAAGCATGAGGAAGCCTAGCCCTCAGTATTCTCCTTGGATGATATTTTCTTTTCATGGTTGGATAGCATCACCAGGCTAGTTTGGGATACCGCCTCATGCTTTCAGAATATTTTCAACTTTATTTAATAGGTGGATTTACATTTTGGAAAAGTGTTTTCAAAAGTTAGTTCCTCAAGCGGAACTAATGTGGAAAATAAAAACAAGCCAGACTTAAGAAAGATGTACAAGTTCCCACGTAGGGGAATACGAAAGGAAATTAAAAAGTGTTCTACTTGAGCGGGCCTACACCAATTTCCCCTTACGGTCCTTCGTTGATGGTGTCTATGAAAAGGTCTCCAAACATGGTGGTCATGTCATCTGGCCCTTCTTTCTCTGTTGCTAAGGGTGGCACTTCATTGCCTGAATAATACCCGGCTTCTACCAACCCTTGATAGATGTCAGCGGTATGTGCTTCGACATTTCTGCTCTGACTATCTTTAGAATTGAATACCGCGTTTACTTTGTCGGTGTGATCAGGGAGCGGATTGCTTTGGAATGAGAAAGCTTTAGTGTCTAACAGGTTCTGGATTCGACTCTTGATTGTGAATACAATGCGTAAATAGGGAGTCAATCCATGATGACGACCTAATCCTACCCTTTTGTTTGTTTATGAAAAGTTTGTACATGTAGAAGATTTCCTAAGCATAGATTGAAAAAAGGCATGTGACATGTTTGCATGGACTAGAAAGATACTCAATTTGAAAGGCAAAGAAAGTATGAATTGCAACAAATTTTGAAAAAAAAAGCCTTCTATCCCTTTTGAATCAAACGATTTTGAAGCAAATGAAAATTCTTGCAGAAAGGGACTTTGTAACATGCTTGAGAATAAAAACATCAACTGAAAATAATTTCTTTTGCAAAAGTTTTGTTTTTTTTTAAAAAAACTTTATGACAATTACTTCCAAATTTAAATGACCATGATATTAAATCCAAGACTAATCGTGGACCGCTCAATATATGCAGGAAGGTAAGTAAATTGCAAAGTACATGAAAAAAACTTACATCACGCGAGAAAATTGATGACAATCACATAGACATGCGTATGATATGTGCGGCTCAATTTCTAACTAAGAAGGTTTGTTGAAATTAAAAAAGTATCCGCCCGTCGCAGTCTCGCGTTAGCAGCATACCCTCTTAACCTCAGCTAGAGAAATTCGGGGAAAAGAAAGGCAACCTTAAAACGCAGTCTCGCGTTCGAAGCCGTATCTTTCTTAACACCATCCTAAATATCCTATGACGGCCCAAGTCCAAGAGCCGGATTGTGTGTGACATGTGTAGTGCACGGCCCGGGTTCGGTGGCCGGATTATGTGTGCCATGTGTAGTGCTAAAACAGTAAAGCATGCATAATAGTTTATAATTACAAGACATTTTATTTTAACCACAATTAAAATAAACCTCTAAGCTACTGACCTGCATAAAGAAAAAAAAAACAAAACAAGTCAGTAAAGTGCTTAAACAAGATAAAACGGCATAAGTCCTCAAATGTTCCTAGCGGAGTCGCCAAGCTGTCGTGACCTCTCTTTTCGGCGCCCGATCGGGGCGGGCGCCTTCGGAGGCTAATGGTTCGGTTAGGTCTTTTAGCCTGGACTCTCCCAAGTCCACCAATTCACAACTTAATGGTCCAAGTTTTTAACCTGTAAGTCGATTTTAAAAGGAGTCGCCACTAATCGGTTTGGGGTGGGTTGATTAGAAACCTAAGCGAAATATCGGGATAAATACTTGCTCTGCGCAACTAGAGAAATGAGGATCGGGGACTTGATTACATTAGTTAATCCCTAATGCCATTTCGGTACCTAATATTGTTTAAACCCTAAGGCTTTTTGGATACTTGAGGAATTTTCCATGCACTTGTGGAGGAAAAATATTTTTTGGGTATTTTTCTCATTTTTTGGACATAAAAAGCATTTTTTGGATTTTTGATCTTTTTGGAAAATATAAGTCTTTTTTGGCTTTTTTTTTTAAACCTTTTTTTGGCTTTTTTGGGAAAATAAGAAATATTTTTGATTTTTTTGGAAAATAAATTATTTTTTTATTTTTTAATTAAAATATTATAATATAATTATAATATTAAAATGCGACAGTCGAGATCCCGAGGTTGGGTCCGACCCGAGCCATTCGCCCAAGACCCAAACGGGCTGCAACGCAAGCCCGGCCCCGAGACTTTTTTTTTTCCTTTTTAAGCAATCAGCCCAAAAACAAAGCGAAATAGGCCCACTTCTCTTAGGCCCATGCAAATTCGGCCCGCGCAACTAAACACTAGGGAAACCGAGTCATGTGCCCGACTCGATTCCACCCGGTTTGCGGCGCTCTCTCTCTCCCACCTCTCTCTACTCGCGGCACCGATGGAGATCGAAATGTCACCGGACAGACGGCGACGGTGGTGGCGATGACGGGCGACGGATCTACGACGCGGCGACGACAAGGAAGACAGCAATGGCCGACTACTCGACAGGACGCGGTGTGGCAGCAACGCGGAGTCTCTCAGCCAAAACAGGACCGAGGCCGAGACTAAGGTTTCAAAAGAAGAAGGGCGAAACGATGGTGACGATGCGGAGGAACCCGCTGTTACTGTTTGCAAAGAAGGTGCGGCGGAGCGGTGAATGGTGGCGGCGACGATGGACCAGCACAACTGGGGAAACTTCACTATGACGGCTTCGATTTCGCGTTGGTTCTTCAAGCTTCAAAGCGAAGCGGCTCATGGGGAGACAACGGCGATGGCGGCGTCGGGATCTCGTGGTTCGCGGCTAGTGCTCGGTCACAGGGACGGCGGCGGCCTGGCTTTGGCAAAGATTTGATGATGCGACGTCCGGGATAGCGGAGGCTTGGCTCGAGGTAGCGATAGCAGGCCTTGAACCTCCAAATCCGGTGCGGCTTGGGCGAATCGGTTGCGGCAACGACATCGGAATGGTGGTGGAGTAATGGCTGTGTCGGCGACGGCGAGTCTTCTCCCCTCGGATCTGGCCTTCCGCCCTCCAATTTCCCATATCTGGCACCGGAAAGACCTCCTTCTCTGGCCTTCTTGCTCAGACCTGACCCTCTCCCTCTCCGGTCGCAAACTCTCAAATCTCGGCCTGCTCGTCCTCGGCCCCCCTTCTAAAGTCTCTTAATGGGAGGTATCGAAGATTTGCAGCCCTTGATCCTTCGCCACTTCTCTGTGTGGTCTTGCTGTCGTCGAGAGAGGCCTATTTATAGGTGAGGGGGTGGCCGGTCGACGGAGCTTCAACTGCCGGTCTTCGCACACCGAACGACCTCCGTCGGCCGAACCGGTGTCTCATCCGTCGAGGTGGCTCTAGCTAAGTTGCCTTGCATTGAAGACGCGTCCACTCCATTGTACACTGCCGTCTCCTTCTCCATTCCAGCGTCGCGCGCGTCCTCTTCTCTAGCGCGTGTTGCTTATCCGATTGGGGAAGAAAACAGATAAGGAAGAAGACGGGGGCAAAAGGGGGGCCGGGCTGTGGGGGGCTGCGCGAGAAAAGAAAAGAAGAAGAGGGGGGTTGGGGGTGGGCGCGAAGGCCCGGCCCCAAGGGGCTACTTCCTTTTTTTTTTTTTTTTTTCCTGTTTTTATTTGTTTTTGTTGTTGTTTTGTCTTGTTATTATCTATTTATCTGAAAAAGAGGCAAAATACATAAATAAAGAAACTAAAGCCTAATTAAAAACCTAATCAAAATTTAAGTGTCAACACACATCATACACACCTTTATAAATTTTGTTTATGTGCTCTAAGAATGCCAAAACTCACTTTGCATAGCATACATGCCAAAAAAACAAGGTGTAAAAGCCTAGTTGCGGGGTTTCGCATGCAATAACTTTGGCCATCTTCAAGTAACAATCCTGGTAATTCTTTTGATGCCAGATTGTGGTGTGATTTGATGCTCCTTATCAACTTACACATTATGACATGATATGAAATACATGCAAACAAAGTGGTTTTGTGGCTTCCGCGACCAATGTGATATACAGGGCTTAAACATAGCCTATGTGTAGCGAAGCGTATTTGTAGAATTTTCTTACCATGAGCAATCGGATTAATTTGACATATGCTGGCTATACTATATTGATGATGCATGCCTTATGACTTGTTGGAATATATGCATTACCTTGATACATGGGAAATGTAATTAATGCGGTTGTCTTGATACACATGGATGCACTCCCAGTTTCTAAAATCGCATTGTATTTTGCTTGATCCAACAAAAGTGCTGCTTGCCAAATACTGTAATGTGGTTTTATTCACCCCTCTTTTATTACCATTTTAGGTTCAAAGAATAAGGGAACTTATCGAGTCACATGGAGAGCAACCTGGAGTGGGATGGGACTCAATTCTAGATTACTTGAGTAAAAGCAACCTGGATTGCTGCTTCACAAAAATAGAAAAACGAAAAAATGAAAACTAATACTGGACTAGCTTAAGGATGAAGTTATAAAGGTTGACTCGGGTTGACTCGTGGTTGGAGTTATTCGTGGAAAAGTGATAAAGGTTGACTCGGGTTGGAGTTATTCGTGGACTTTCAATTTCACGACCTTCAATTGAAGGAAACATGAAAACGTCCAATCGCAATTGAAAACCAAAACGATGATTAGATTCCCTAAAATTGTTGGATACGTTGGGTGTGCGCATCCATTTCTCACACGGCACATGTTGGAATTCAAGTCGGTGGAAGATGACTTACCTGATTCCGATGCGCAAACAGCAAATAGCCCCGAAACGAACGTTGAATTGCGAATAAATCACGAACAACACTTCCTCACGTTAGTCTGGGTGCAATCACGAGGAAAGCACCCGATTTCCACGACGTAAATGCAAATCGTTCTCGTAAAAGTGAAATGGAATGCCTTCGATTTCTTTGATGAAAGGGGAGAGAAAATGAAGAAAATGTTCTGAACGTACGTTTGTCCAATCACTCCAACGGTTGTCTTTAGGGGTCTTTTATATGACCCCATCACACCCCTTCATCGTAACATATCAAGTCCAAATGGTGCGGTCCAATCGCACCTCATCATGGACGTACTAGCTAAAGTACAACATCTCTCACTCGGACATGATAGACTTAATAGCTCTTTATCAAGAATATAAGGCATTCAACATTCATCAACTTTACAAAACAATTCATACTGGCAAATAAGCCGTGCGATCAGTGAGTACACCTGCACTTGGGAGCTCAAATTATGCACCTGTTAGGGATAATATAATGGCTACAACCCCAAAAAGAAATAAACAATCGATGTCTCATAATGCCCCAGACATATTTTTTTACATCAATCCAAGTATACCTATCCCTTAAAGGCTATATTTGATTATTCTCAAAAACACAATGTATTTACAATTACATCCGCAACCACATAGAGTGATATAATTGGTCGACCAGTAAATACATGTGATAGATGTAAAACAACAATAGTCTTCTTTCGCACTCATGTCTCTCTCAATTTCAAAACAACTGCTTTCCTAGACACGTCCATAGGCTATATCTATTCATGACTGCCCGTAACATGCTAAAGTAGCAACATTGATCTTTCACTTCAAGAACATAGTCAAAAGTAACATATGGCACAAAATTGAGGTAAATTATAAATTACCTCAAGGACTCATACGATGAGTAAATAGGGATAATTTTACTCATCTTCCCTTATTGGTCGTACAATGCACATGTAGTATGAATTGCATGCTATAGTGGATTACTCTTTCTATAAAAGCATATGTCATTTATCAAATATATTCACCATACAAATCTTAGCCTAAACATAGTCACGTGCTTCTCACGTACTCATGTTTAGCCCGAGTGCTATATCATCTCGCTTTCTATAGCGCCTAATTAAGTACTCGTATCCGGCATCTTTCAGGCATATATGATTGTGGGAATATCATGTTCGGTCTTATAAACAAATCACTGACCTCATCTTGACTTCAATCAATGCGACATATTTTATGTACCAGACTTGCTTTTCAGCATTTATTTATACATAACGTTTCATCTCAACGTGCTATCTAAAACACTTGAGGCGATTGCTCGTGTGAGTGAGCCAATCATTGCCTGCTAACCTACTTTTCAATAATACATGTGTGTTTGTGCTAGTCTTATAGTGGATTTGTATTTATTGATAAAACATCAAATCACTAATAAATAAACAAGTACAATACATCTGTCCACAAATACATAAACAATGATCCTCTACAATAATAGATATCACATTCTACGCAATCTTAGTGACATCCTATGAGTCAAGAATATGTCTCTAGGAATAGCCTTCGTAAATGGATCAGCAACCATTCTGTTGGTTGAAATGTATTGCAGGATCACTTATTTCTGCGCTATAATATCTCTAATGAAGTTATTCTTTATGTCAATGTGCTTTGTCCTTCCATGATACTTTGGATCTTTCACATAGGCAATGGCTGCTTGACTATCGCAATAAACTGTCACCGGTCTTGGAACTTCAATGACAGTGGCTAAATTTTCCAAGAAACGTTTTAGCCATACTGCTTCTTGCACTGTAGCAGAATATGCAATAAATTCTGCCTTCATCGTAGACAAGGCCGTGCATGTCTGTTTCTTCCTATTCCAAAAAATCGCACCTCCATTGAGCAAGAACGCATATCCGGAAGTCGATTTACGCTCATCCAGGTCTCCACTCCAATCGGCATATGAATAGCTTAATAGGCGTAAATCATTCTCTTGGTAACAAAGTCAATAGTCCATGATGCCCTCCAAGTATCTCAAGATCCTCTTTACTGCTTTCCAGTGTGCTTGACCGAGATTTGATTGATATCGGCTCACCAATCCCATGGAATAACATATGTCGGGTTGAGTACACATCATAGCATACATCAAACTTCCGACCGCACTAGTGTGAGGAACATTTTCCATCTCTTTAATTTTTTCTAGAGTCTTAGGACACATCTCAGTACTCAGGCTTTCACCTTGCATGACAGGGGTATCAATGGGATTACAATGCTGCATATTGAAATGCTCAAAAATCTTCATAATATAAGACTTTTATGATAAAGTAAGGAGTTTCCTCGATCGATCTCTTTTGATCTTAACTCTTAATATATAAGCAGCTTCTCCCATGTCCTTCATCTCAAAATTGGAGGACAACCATTCTTTTATAGTGATAACCAAAACCTTGTCATTTCCAGCCAACGGAATATTGTCCACATAAAGTGATAAAATCACAAATTTATCTTTGGATCGCTTGACATATACATAGTGATCTTCTTCGATTATCGTGAAATCAAATGTTATTATTGCTCGATGAAAACGAAGATACCACTGTCTAGATGATTGCTTAAGGCCATATATTGAGCAATGAAGCTTGCAAACTCTATGCTCTTGACCTTTAGCTATGAAACCTATTGGTTGTTTCATATAGATTTCTTCATCTAATTCTCCATTGAGAAATGCCGTCTTTACATCCATTTGATGTAATTCAAGGTCCAAATGTGTAACGATGGCTAGAATAAGGCGTATTAAGGCAAACCTTATAACTGGTGAAAAAGTTTCCTTATAGTCTATACTTTCTTGTTGAATATAACATTTTGCCACAAGGCGAGCCTTATACTTTTCAATAGATCCATCCGCCCTACGCTTAATCTTGAAGACTTATTTGTTTCCAATGGCCTTACGATTAGGTGATAGATCAACTAAGTCTCAAACATGATTTGCCCTCAAAGACTCCATCTCATCTTCCAAAGCTTTTCTTCATTCTTCCTTATTAGAGAATGAGAGAGCATCTTGAACAGTCTTAGGCTCGGCATCGAGCAATCATAAATGCTTCACCTTGAATCTCAAATTGACGGCAAGGAATACTTTTACGATTACTTTTACGCATTTGAATTTCTCTTGAATTCAATTCATCAAGCGATGCAACACTCCCACTAAGTTTTGTGTATTAAGGTAAATCTTCATTTCCCTCTACAACATCAGTGGGTGTGTTATTAGGATCTTTCATCTCATATAATTGGAAGTCCTTATCAATCTCACCTCTACTAGGAAAATCGTTCTCCAAGAACGTGACATCTCGTGACTCCATTTCGGTCACACTTCCATCAGCTTGTTCACCTATGAACACGTACCATTTTGAGTATTTAGAATATCTTATAAAGATGCATTTCTTCTCTCTATGACATAATTTGCCATATTTATTGGAAGAATCATGAACATAAGCTGCACATCCCCATGGACATAGACTACTCAAGTTTGGTTTCCTACCAGTCCATAATTCATAAGGGGTGGAAGTGACCGATTTTGAGGGCATTCGATTAAGTATATAAGTAGCAGTCAATAACGCATCTCCCCAATAGGAGATAGGTAAATTTGCTTGCGCCATCATAGACTTAACCATTTCCAATAGGGTTCTATTCCTTCTCTCAGCTACCCCCATTTTGTTGTGGAGTATCAGGAATAGTCAATAGTCGTACAATTCTTTTTTCATCACAAAGAGCCTTAAATTGTTTCGATAGATACTCACGTCCACGATCAGTTCTCAATGCCTTTATTGTTTTATTCAACTAATTCTCTACCATCGCTATATATCGTCTAAAGCAGTCTAATGCTTCTAACTTACGGTAGATCAGAAAGACATAACCGAAACGTGTGAAATCATCTATGAAAGTGATGAAATATGAGGCTCCATGCCTCGCCCTTACATTTAAAGGACCACAAATGTCAGAATGTATGAGATGCAATGGAAATTCAGCACTAGTCCATTTACCGAATGGTTTTCTAGTTGTTTTTCCCGCCAGACAATGTTCACATACAGATAGACTAACATTAGTGAGTGACCCTAAAAGCCCTTCTCTAGCTAATCTTTGCATTCTTTGCAATCCAATGTGACCTAATCTAGCATGCCAAGTATTTGCATCAATCTTAACGTTATTAGAAGATGCAATTAAAGAAAAATAACCATCAACATTAACATTGTACTGATTATAATCAACGTCTAACACTATAAAACCATTCGATACATGACTTGAACCATAATAAATTGTTGTATACAAAATGTCAACACAATCACCATGGAAGTTCAATACATAACCTAAGCTAAGAAGAACAACTACGAGACCAAGTTTCGTCAATATCTTGAGTATAAAGGACATCATGCACAAATAGGTTTCGACCACCACGTAAGATTAGTTTATATGTGCCGATACCCTTCACTTCAACTCCTGAGTTATTCCCAACATATATCCATCTTCTTCCAAGCGATATCTGACGATACTCCACAAATGCTTCTCGGTCTCTAGCTACATGGTCTGTTGCTCCTGAGTCTACAGTCCACATTGGATGGGATTCAGCAAGCATTATAGTACTAGAAACAAAAGCATTACTCAAAGTAATTGAGTAATAGCGTACCTTTTTCGGCTCAGTGCATTCACGAGCAAAGTGACCCAGCTTGCCACAATTGTGACACTCCATCTTAGCCTTGTCCTTCTTCTCACCACGCTTCTTGCGTCGAAAGGTCTTAGCCCTTTTGGGTGTCTCGATCGATCTTCTTCCCTTTGTTGTTGAATTGAAGATTCCACTTGCGCTTGAAGGTCGAAGCTTTGTGCGAACTTGATTTAGCAACATAAGCATGGGTAGAGGATCTCACAGCCTCTAGGCGCTCATCCTCTAATTCCAAGTGACGCGCAATATCATCAAAAGTGACAATATTCTCATTATGCGTCATATTGATTTTCATATGCTCCCAATTGTCAAGAAGAGACCTTATAACAGCCTGAACTTGCTGTTCATCAGTAAGGGAGTGACCTGCCGTCCTCGCTTACAAATCATGTTTGACATCTCTCGAAGATGCTACCCCATCGTTACATTTGGGTGGTTTCGGAATGTGTCAAACTTAATGGTGAGTCTCCTCAGCTTAGTGGCAAATGTATCCCAAACTTATCCTTCAAAACAACCCACATAACTTGAGTTTTATCATAACTTTTAAACTCACACATGAGATCATCTTGCATACAGCTCAGCAACGTGATGCGAGCAATGTTATTTTTCTTTTTCCAAACTTGATAAGCTTCCAGATCTCTCATGTGTTAAGCTGAAGTTCCATGCTCAAGTTCATCGTGGTATGATTGAGGGTTTCCAATACCTCTTGCTTCGAAGGATGTACGAACCTTTCGGTGCCAAATATCATAATTGTCACCGTTCAGCTTCTCACCCTTATTGAGGTCAGCCACAATAGTCTTGGATGCCGAAACCATAATCAATTGCTATAACACATTGACATAATAAACACATAGTCAATACTAGCACACTATACATAGTAACACACATATTTAATTTGCAACAAAGACAAACCAAATTAATGATAATTCAACAAAAGACACAAAAGCAAAAGTTCACAATATTCCCAATCAACTTCTATTATCATTAATTAGTTTAATTTGCGCAAATTTTAAGTTCTAGGTGAGAACTCCTTTCAATTCTACTAACCTACGAACTCCCACTAGGAAAAATAATTACATGATCTTATGTAATTTATACATTTTCCTTAACACAAAAATATAGCATGATAATAATCAACGTATAAACAACAATCATGCTTCAACTATAATTAAAGTTGCAATTCAACATGTAATGGATTTCCTACCATTGTTCTAATTTTCTAGCAACTAGAAAATTGCAAGTATATTAAAACATATACATCATATCATTGAACCAAGCTTTACACAGCATAAATAACATCATTTGCACACAAGCTAGCTACTGTATTTCCTAAATCACAAGAAAATACAAGCTACAAATGAATAAATTGCATTATACAGGAAAAAATACGCATACATAGGGTTTCCTACGCATTTTCATACATTTATAAAATTTAAAAGTATAAAATAATTCTACCAATGTGTAGAGAACATTCATACGAACCAAACGCCGCCGACCACGCTCCAATCGGAGCTGCACGGCCCGCACATGCCGCTCGAGTGCACGGCGCGTGGCACACGCGCTAGCGAGCCAAATGGCACTGGCCGATCCGACCGGCTTAACCGCCGAACTAGTTGACCGGTCAACGGTCGGGTCGGGTCGGGTCAAGTCAACCGGGTTGGATCTCGGGTCGAGTCATGGGTCGGGTCGGGTCGCTGGCCGGGGACCGGCCGGCCAATTGTGGCCGGCGGTGACGTCATCCGGCGACCGACCATTGGATGACGTCACGGTGACGTCACCACACGCCGGTCCGCCGACCAGCGCGTGCTGATTCACCAGGCAGCGTGCGTCGCGCGCACGTGCCGGTTCGCCGACCGGGCGTGTGTGGCGCACGCACCGGCAAAGCCAGCGCTTTAGGTGCGTGGCGCCCACACGCATCGGCTTCGCCGCGCGTGTGGGCTCGTCCGGTGTCTCCGCGGCGATCGACCCATCGCCGACTCGTTTCGACGAGCTCTTTCACCCGTATATTGAAAAATTAATTATTTCGAAAAACGACCAAAATCTCATGGATGCACGTGACCCCGAACCCGTTCTTTGCTCCGATTCAATCTCGAGTTTTTCATATGGCAATTCCGACTATCGAGATCCAAACAGTGTAGAATACAATCTCTTGATTTCAATATCAAATGATAAATGAAAAAACTCGATGAAAAACAAGGCAGAAATCACGACCGGGCTCGATACCAATGTTGGAATTTAAGTCGACGGAAGACGACTTACCCGATTCCGATGAGCAAACAGCAAATAACCGTGGAACGAACGTTGAATTGTGAATAAATCACGAACAACACTTCCTCACGTTAGTTTGGGTGCAATCATGAGGAAAGCACCTGATTTCCACGGTGTAAATGCAAATCGTTCTCGTAAAAGTGAAATGGAATGCCTTCGATTTCTTTGATGAAAGGGAGAGAAAATGAAGAAAATGTTTTGAACGTACGTTTGTCCAACCACTCCAACAGTTGTCTTAAGGGGTCTTTTATATGACCCCATCACACCCCTTCATCGTAGCATATCCAGTCCAAATGATGCGGTTCAATCGCACCCCATCATGGACGTACTAGCTAAAGTACAACAGCACATAAATTACTAGTGCACATGACATGTTATGAAATTTGAGCACACCCACACACCCCTTTGTAAATTCTATTGGTACGCTCTAAGAATACCAAAATTCACTTCATATTACTAAAAAATGTGTAAAATCCATTTTTTAAGTAACTATCCTAGTAACTCTGTTAACGCCAGCATGTGGTATTGAGGTATGGATTTGATATTTATTGTGAACTAACTTATTGAGACATTATATGGCATACATGTATGGACCAGTTCTGCTCTAGGGCTTAATGACAACAGATTTGATTTTCGAGGCATAACTATAGCCAATATGGTTTTTGAGCCCAATGAAGCATGACGGTAGAGTTTTCTTGATTTGGGCAATTGAATGAGTATGAAATATGTTGTATATATTATGTTGCACGGTTTTGTGATAGGGTGCATCCCTTATGAGTGTTAAAATGTAAGCATTATGCTTAAAACATGGGGAATGCAATGAATCCAATTGTCTTCATATATATTGATGCACACTTAGTTTCTAAAGCTGCATTCTTTTTTTGCTTGATCATATAGAAGGGTGATGATCACTTATCGAACTGTAGATTTGCTCACCCCACTTTTTAGCATTTCGGGTTCTGAATATAAGCAAACTTAATCGAGTCATAGAGAGAGCGAAAGGTGGCATGGGACTCTGTTTTACATTACTTGAGTAAAAGCTTTTAAAATGAAATATATGACACTCATTTTGATTTATTCACAAGGCCTTGTTTTTGTTATTATATTTATTTGATGAAAGGTTTTAATAAATTGATATTCTCGTTAAATCACTATATTTAGCCGAAGATTTCGTCCTTTATCTTATAAAGGCCGATAGGTCATCCCTAAATTTTTTGGAATGGAATTAGGTTGCAGTAACTTGAGTCACCTATCAATGTTCATTTGGTCACTTCAAAATTACCAACTCCCGCAACAATTTATCAACATTTATTCGTGCTGTTTGCTTTGCCAACCTGTTTAAATTTATTAACTTTTGTCTGAAACTACCATTGAATGCACATGTGAGAGATATGAAAGAAAGAAGGCCAGCATAGGATATATAGAGGTAAAGAAGCAAATTGATAATTCCTAGTTGGCCGTAATTCAATGGCTTATGACTTCACAGGTACACTCGTCATCGGTCTAAGTTTCTAAGAAAGAATGCAACAAGATCAACCATTCAATAATATAGGGATAAGTGCAATAGAAGTCCTAAAACTTGTTATGAAAATACAATTGAGTCCTAAAACTTGCAAAAAGTGCAATCAAGTCTTAAAATTTGTCAAATTGATTCAATTAAGTCATAAAATTAACACCGTCAAACTTATTAATAGAAAATGCTGATGTGGCGCGAACATGGCATTTTAAATAAATTTTCATTTCCCACATTGTTTTTTTTAATTTTTTTTTTTATTGAAAATTAGATTTAAAAACTAAAAAAGAAAAGCTAAAATTATTTTTAAAAACTTTAAAAAAAAAAAAAAACAAACAAACAAAATGGCATCTCCATCGCTGCTGCCCATTGCCGGAGGGGTTGGCGACAGTTGCTAGCCTTGGGTGAAGGTCACCAGCCGCGGATATATGCTTGGCCAAGAATGAAAGCTTGAAGACCAAGTGTGCAAAATATCAAGCCAAGTGGAGCCCCACACTTCTCATCTCTACCCATCTCTCTCTCCGGACATTTCTCTCAAGCCTCCAGCTCCCATCGAACGAAATCTCCTCTGCTAGCAGCTGCAATTCCCCTCATCCGCGACATCTGCCCTTTCTCTTCATGCACCACCCCCACCCCCCGAGTGAGGACAGAGCAACTTAGCAGCTGCAACCGCCCATCTCCACTTCCTTTTGTCTCCTACCTTTGTCGCTTCTCCACGTGTCCAAGCTTAGCTCCTTCGGTCAACAACAACAACAATCGAAGCTCCTTGGTTGACCGCAAAAGCCCCACGCCCGTGCATGGATCGGTCGCCAGCAATGCCATCCACCGAAGAAGAATCTCCACGCGTCTGAGTTGCTCCCCTTCGGTCTCCACGCCCAAGCAGAACGCGTCCAGGAATCCACCGAGCTCCCATTTTCACGCCCATGCTTCATCAGTCCAACATCTGGCCCGACAAACCAGCGAATTAGATTAGTCTGTCGGCCCAGCAGTCTTCAGTCCAACAACCCATCCGAAGACCAGCCTTACAGCAAATTCAGCCCATGAGCTTCGGTCCTTTGGGCCACCGAATTCAACACAAGATTAGCTGCAGCCCAGTCCAGTCCACGTAAATTAGTTGGCCCAAGTTCAATCCAGCAATTTGAAGCCCAAGCTTAGTCCAGCCCATCTCGAGCCCAAGAAGCCAGCCCATCTTCAGCAGGCCCAACCCAACTTGGGTCCAGCCCAAAAGCAAGAACAAATCTCAGTTGGGCTGAGATTTGTTGGGCCCAAGTTTAAGGCCTGGTCCAAGCCCGCCGGTGTCGTCGAAAGCCCGATTTCGGCCGCCGTCGCGTCGTTGTCGCAATGTCCTGGTCTTTGCTTTGCGCAAGTGAGTAATCTCACTAATCCTTGCTTAGTAGACTAATGATGCTTAAGGGTTGATTAGATTTAATTAAGTGCAATTAGGTGGTTAGATTAGAGTAGATTAGTGATTATTAAATAATTGTGATGCATGTTAGGCAATTGAATTGTGCAATTAGCAAGTAGAGACGTACTATTATTTATTGAATGCATCTCAAGATTTTTCCCGACCCTTATCGGGCTTCAATTAGGCATTACGGGCCTAAATTGGATTTTTAGTATTTATTTATTAATTTTCGAAATTAATTATTTAATTATTTATTTTTCGGAAATTAGGCAAGGATAGCCAACGACCGAAATTTCGTGCTGATCGTCGTGGTGCAGTCTGTTTATTTATTTAAGCTCTACGTTGCCGAATTGAATTAATTGTGCAATTTGAGGAATTATTCCTAAATTGATGAAATTGAGTGAAATTGAATGATGGATTGGTGGATGGCTGAGTGTGGTTATTTAGCATTGACAATGCTTTGATAAGTTGTAAAGTAGAGAAAATCGTGAAGCTGAACGAGAATAATCTTTTTGAGATCGATCGAGTACGAGGTATAGACATACGTGGTTTGGTGATAAGGAAATCATTTGGTGAAAACGGCGCCTTAAAGAACGCACGATGCTGTCTATCTTGCATGCCTCATTACGAGACATATGTGGTTCGGTGATTAAGAATATCACTGGTGAAAATAACGCCTTAAAGAACGCACAAGTGCTGTCCAAGTACATATGTCACCTTGGCGAAAACAACACCCGAGAGCATTCTGTAGCTCGTGACTAAGAGTGCAAATGGGAGGTTTTATATTAAGTGATTTGACCTGGAAATGGTCCGATTGACATGTAATCGACTAGGTCGATTGATCAATGATTTGATCCATTGTCGTGAATTGATTGATTGAGTGGAAGTGACCTCGAATGGTCCAATTGACATGTAATCAACTAGGTCGATTAATCGAGATATCGATATGTGATTGCTTAGGTGCCTATTGAACTGTACTAATATGCATGTGGAATCTGAGGCCAAGGTAAGTCCTTTGACCCGTGCGTGTATAGGTAGCCCGATTAGCGTATTGGTTTCCTAATCGAGTCTTAGTGGGGTAGAACTTGCTGAGACATAGTCTTATCCCGGTTGTGGGACAACATTTTAGCCCCGTAGATGAGCCTGTGAAGAAGGAACCAGAAGAGGACGATGAGCCGGTAAAAGATGAAGAGCTTAAAGGATGTGAGCTTAGTGAAGAAAAGTCAAAAGAGAATCGGGATGATTCTGAGTATGATCCAGATGAGAATTGAGATCCCATCCTCTTTTGTGAACCTTGTGTTGTGTATGTAGAGTGTGACTAGAATGTTATGAATAGTCGTGTGAATAGACTTTGAGTCATGCCATGTATAAAGGTTCGGTTGTGAATTTCAATATAAAAAAATATGGCATTGCTTTTCTATCCCATTGTTTTATTGTCTGGAGATCTATAACTGCTTCCGCATGTGCTTAATAAACGAAAGGGTCGGCGATACTTAGTTATGGGATATCGCATTATAAAATCGACCAAGTAGAAGGATGTGTGCGTGCCCGAGGATCGATGCATGACATGATTTACAGAAAATGATCCTACAGCTTCCATAACATTGATATGAACTATTATCCTCTAAGTTGCTTGATTTACACAAAGAGAGAAGGTCCATTTCATTAAAATTCTGTTAGAAATTGCGTTTCTGCAAAAGAAATGCAAACAGTTCAATATAGACCCAAGTCATTGTATAAGATAATGACATGGACCTCAACACTTGACTTAGTGCTTGCGGGTCTTGCATTGCGAAACTTTGCCATACATAAATTCCACAAACATGCGGCCAAGGCTAGCAGCCTAAGTCGTCGTATAAGATAATGACATGGACCTTGAGACTTGACTTGGTGCTTGTGGGTTTTGCACTGCAAAACTTGGCCATACATAAATTCCACAAACATGAGATTGGGCCAGCAACTCCTCCTTCCACAAACTACCAAAAAAAAAAAAAAAAAAAAACCAAAAAGCCAAGTTCCTCGATATTTTCATATCACTCTTTTAACTTTAATTTAATAGTGGGTTCTGTGGCATCCTAGAATTTCATAAAAATCCCTAAATATGCCATGAGTCATGGATAGGCGATGGAAGTACCGTTAGTGTATTTTGTAGCCTTCTAATCCATGATTTGTGATGAGATGTATGGCCAAGTCTTTAATGGATGAATTTTGGGAAATGAAGTTTTATCTTTGGCCATATGTATGATAAATTGGAACTTATGGATTTATAATTTCAAGTGTATAGTTATCTTAATTTGCAATTTAGTACTTTAATTTAATAGGGATTTAATTAGTTCTTAAAAGGGTTAATCTTAGGTTAATTAAGCTTGGGTCTTAGGCCCAAGAGGGATGGGACTAAGATGGGCCAAGCTGGCCAGCCCATAAGCCCATGAGGGGCTGTTGACCGCGCAAAGGGGAGGGGAAGAGACCGGTTGCATGCCCTCCCCACTTGTCCTTTGAAGTGTGCCAAGTGTCCTCCATGCATACCTAATGATAGCTAATGATTGAGGGAAAGAAATTAGGGGATGATGGTGCCGGTTTAAGCGGAGAGAGAGAGAGAGAGGGGATTACCGAGAGAAAGAGAGAAATCGAGAGAGAAAGGGAGAGTGAGCATGTGGAAGAAGAAGGAAGCCGATCGTCCGTCGACCGTCCGCCGTGCGTCCGTCGTTCGTCGCCGTGTGCTTGCTGTTTGCTCGATCTAGAGGCACGTTGGGACCCTTAATCTGCTCTTACATGTTGTGTCTGGTATGTGTGCTTGAATGGTGATAGATTTCGGATGTTTAGGGTGTTAAAAGTTGAAGTGTTAAGAGGGATGTTTGAGACTAGTAAACTGTTCTTGAGGAAACAGTTCGACCTTGGATGTTCTATTGGCTTGCATGTGTTGTTTGAGTTGGATTTTGGCCGTGACTTCTAAACGAAAGTTGTTAAGGACTTCTTGAAATATAACATACTCAAATTTGGGACAAAACGAATAAGTATAAGTGGGTGAAATCCTTATTTTTCGGAGAGACTGAATCTGGAGATTTCGGTAACTACCTTTGATGAATGCATGGTCTGTAACCCTATCTTTTTGTTGAAATTTCACTTTGATTTCTTAACAAAAGATGTAAAAGACATCCTGAGGTTTAACATATAAAAAATTTAGAGAAAACTAACGAGAATAGATAGGTGAACTCATGGTTTTTCGGAAGTAGTCAGATCTGGAAATTTTGGTATTGAAACAGAAGTTTTATCCGCCTATATTTAATCACCTAGAATGAATTTGACTTTGGTTTCTTCATGAAAAATATACCTTAGCATCTTGGCTAAAACATAGTCTAATTTCATGAATTTTGAAGATCATTAGGGTATTTAATCGGAAATATTTCTAAAACCATGTAATCTGACGCGTTCAGATTTAGTCAGTTTCAATGCATGGGTCATATCATTTTGTATGAAGCTCTTTCGGCAAAGTGTTCTTCATAAATCATCTTTCTTTATGTCTACCCTGCAACATATTCAAATTTCATAATTTTTGAAGTTCATTTGCCTATTTAACTGAAAATGTTTCGAAAACTGTGCAAGTTGAGTGGTCATGATAATGGTGCTGTGATGTTTAGTCTATACCGCATGATATGAGGGTCTTTTGGTACAGTGTCTTTCATGAAATATCTTCCATTATGTCTTGAATATCACATGTTCGAATTTCAAAATTTTCGAAGGTCATTTGAGTATTTAATGGAAATATTTTCTAAAACTGTGCAAGCTGGATTGTGCGAATTTCAAATGCTGTAATTTATGACTATTCTGTTTTGGATGAGCCCTACGAATTATATTGATTTAAGTGATTAAATCTTCCTACACATGTGATGATATTTGGCATTGCGTATAGAATCAAATGTTGAATTTGACTTTGTTGCCATTACATCATGTGTCATGTTGATTGTGAGACATAAATTGGTGAATATGAATTATGATGAATGATTGGGGGTGAACCGATAATGGGGAGTGTCGGGATGCTCGGGATGGGGGGTGCCGGATGCCCGGTTGTATTGTGATACATGCCCGGATGTCCTCGGGAGTTTTAAGATGCCTGGAATGGTTGGGTGCCAGAAGCCTCGGAGGTTTGTGCCCGGGGGGATGCCTCGTGATGCCAGTTGGGATATGAGATGCTTGGAATGTGGGGGTGCTGGATGCCCGATGGTGTGTGTGTCGGAGGTTTTCTCGCGATGCCAGGTTGGGGTGCAAGTGATAAAATGTGGGATGCAATTACTGATCCCGGGAAAGAAAGATAAAAAGTGGAAATTGAATCATGCATGGTATGGTGACATGTATGCATGGCTATATGATATGATGTATATGAGTGCATGGTTGTATGTGCACCTATGGCATGATGGTATGTGTACATGAGGCATGGTATATGTATGAATGCTTGGTGATGAGTGCATGAGGATGTATGCACATATGGTATGATGACATATGCATGGCTGCAAGGTAAGTTATGCTTGGATGCATGGATGATATGTACTATGCTATGATGTTGTGATTGTATTGTGTGATGTATTGAGTAGTTTATTGGATCTTTTACTTGCTGAGTGGCTGTACTCATCCTTCGGGGACCGACATTTCAGATTAGAAAGATGCCGCTCTCTCCGGTCACGCGGGGTACCTTTTATGGCCTCCCATCTGACGTGGAGGTAGAGTGTTCGGAGATTGATTGCGTTACCATCCCTGATCTGACGTTTGTGCGAGTCCGCGTGCTGGTCATGTACGATGTGGGCCTGGCTGGGGGCCCGGTCATACAGGAGTTTTTGTTGGTCCACGTCCGCCGAGATGGAGTGATTCGGGGGATGTTGCCGCCACCACCGCCCGACCCGCCAAGATGGGTGTGATGGCCGTGTGAGAAGTAGAGAGCTGACGTTTCTTTTTTAGAGTAGCCGACATTGATAGGTGGAGAATGACACGTGATCGTTATAGGGGTCAAGATATCTTTTGGGTTATGGCCAAGTGTAGTTAAAAGTCTTGGCTTTTCTTTTTGGTTGTACCGACCCGAGAAATCCATCATGATAATATATAAATAAAAGTGGCTCGGCTTCATCTTTTCTTATGATGCGTAGTTGGTGTGCATTGCATTATGGTTATTGGAGGGAGAGATGGTGAGACTTAATTATGCTTCCGATAATAAGTTATGTTGGGACCGTTTTCAAAAAAAAAAAAATGCCTAAGGACCTCGGTCCTTCTTTAAACCCCTTTTTATAAAAGACAAGTAATGGATATCTGACAAGAGAAATGGATAGGCAGGCTGTGGCGACCTTAACGGATCGGGGGGCCGTCGAGGGGTGCCACAAGTTCCTGCATATTTTATTCCTTAATCTTCAAGTTTTTCGCATGATGTCTTCCCAATCCAATTTGCACATATTCTAACCTTATCATCCATTGTTCGATGATGGGATACAAATACAACTTGGTGGGTTTTCATCTAGCTAATAAATTAAAAGTATGATTTTGAAATATATAACTGCCTCATCAATTATTTGGGGCATATGCCTGTTACAATGCAAGCCTTAACTCCACTAGTCCAATCAATGCTAATGAAATGCGACCAGCCAGGAACATCTTCGACTGTAAGCACAAAAGTTTGATGAGATGATCTTAAATTTGACTTTTTGGGAGATTGTCGATTTTGAGTCAAGTCATAGGGATGTTGCTGGATAATTTTAAAATCAACAAACTAATGTTTACGTTTACAAAGATGGTAAATGAATTATATACACATGATGTGCATGGTACACTAATGATATAGAACAATAATTGATTACGTTCACTATCATTCCTTGCCTTGCTTACTATAAATGCCCTTTGTCCATTCTTAAGAATCCACTCAAAACCAACTTCCCAAAATTAAACAAATGCACCCAAGCCAAAGACTTGAAGCCTGAGCCGGTGTGCATTATAGCTTTCATTTTCAATTTCATCATCGTTCATGGCGGGACATGATAGTCTAAAAGTGCTTGTATTAGTAAGTCTGTTGTTAATTTTACACAATGCATATGTATGCTTGTGCAGAAACGGAAACTCATCCTCCATCTGCTTTGAAGAAGAAAGGAATGCTTTGCTGCAACTCAGACAAAGTCTCTCAGACCTATCTCACGTCTTTTCTTCTTGGAATGGTGAAGATTGCTGTCGATGGATCGGAGTGACGTGCAACCGAGCAAATGGACACGTCATCAAGCTCCAAATCACATCAATAAACGAAAATCCATTCCCAACAGCAGAAGAATTGTCGTTTGATGACTATGATGACTCGTTCCCACGAGTTTTTTCAACAGCTGGTGAACTAAACCCTTCTTTGCTCAACTTGAGATACTTGAGCTACCTAGACTTTAGTGGGATTTTTTTCAAACATGCGTACATGCCCAAATTCATTGGCTCCATGAAGTAGTTGAGGTACCTTGACTTGTCACACTCTTTTGGTTTTGCAATTGTTCCTCATGAATGGGGAAATCTCACCAAGTTGGAAGTCCTCGATCTCCACGATTCTTATCACGTGGATGTTGTTGATGACTTTCAGTGGCTTTCACATCTTCAGGCATTAAAGTACCTTGACATGAGTGGAATATATGTTAACAAATCTGGAGACCTCATCCGGGTGATCGGTGCACTCCCATCTTTATCTCATTTGAGCCTATCAGATTGTGGGCTTTATAACTCTCACCTGTCTTTTGATTGCTTGGCAAATTCTACTGCTCTTCATCTTGAGTACCTCGATCTTTCAATGAATTTGTTGGGGGGGGGGGGGGCCATGCCAAGCATTCCATTTCAAAATATGACTTCTCTTGAGTACCTCGATCTTTCGGGGAATTTGTTGGGGAGCCCCATCCCTACTTCTCTTGAGTACCTTGATCTTTCAAGGAATTCGCGGGGGCCCCATCCCAAGCATTCCATTTCAACATATGACTTCTCTTGAGTACCTCTATCTTTCGGGGAATTTGTTTGGGGGGGGGGGGCATCCCAAGCATTCCATTTCAAAACATGACTTCTCTCCGACACCTTCATCTTTCGTTAAACTATTTCAACTCTTCAGTACCAAGGTGGTTCAATAACTTGAGAAATCTTGTCAATCTCAATCTTACATACAATTCATTGCAAAGCATTGCAGGAGGGTTGTTCTCCTTCTTAAGGGAACACCCGTTCCTTGGGTCACTATATCTGAATAGTAACAAACTTCATGAGGAAATGTTTTCGGTGGAGGGAAGTTCTTCGGGGCTTATCGGGAAAAACTTCAAGCGACTGGTGATAAGCAATAATTTTCTTCAGGGGGCTTTGCCAGATTGGCTGTTTCACTTGAAAAACCTGACACTACTTAAACTATCATATAATCAATTACATGGAACCATACCATCACCATATGATTGGTTATGCTTGAGAGTACTTAGTCTTTCTAGTAATCAATTAACGGGAATATTCGATGCATTTGGAAGATTGCAAGTCTTATCAATTTTAGATCTCAAAGCAACAATCTTCTAAGTGTCACTATTCCACAGATTCTTGGACAACTCCAATATCTTTTCTATTTAGATCTTTCAGCAAATTCCTTGGCGAGGAACAGTTTCCAAAATCCACTTCTCCAATCTCTCAAATCTGCAACTCTTAGATATCAGCAACAACCATTTAGCTATCGAGGTGGATTTTGACCGGATACCACCTTTCAATCTTTGGTACATGGGGATGGCGTCATGCAAGTTTGGAACAGAATTTCCGCGATGGATAAGAACGCAAGCCAGTCTCACGAGCATACATTTGTCCAATACCTCCATTTCAGGATCTCTCCTAGATTGGCTAGGTCTCATGTCATTATCCTCCTTGAATCTCTCTCACAATCAAATAAATGGATCTCTGTCGAAATTTCCTACTACTCGTATGAGTTAGATCTCTCTCACAACCAAATAAATTCATTAGATCTCTCTCAAAACCAAATAAATTCATTAGATCTCTCTCACAACCAAATAAATTCGTTAGATCTCTTTTGCAACTTTGGAACTTTGGCGGAAGTTCCTCATTTACTATCTTTAGATCTTTCTTACAACCAAATAAATTCATTAGATCTCTCTTGCAACCAAATAAATGGGTCTCTGTTAAAATTTCCTTTTTATCTATCTGTTAGATCTCTCTCGCAACTTAATTTCAGGACCAATTCCGCAAGATATTGGCCTAGCGATGCCTTGGTTGGAAACTTTGAATCTGAATGATAATCTCTTAAGTGGTCCAATACCCACCTCAATATGCGAAATGGAAATTATGTCTCGAGTTGCACCTTGGAAGGAATGAATTAGTTGGTGAAATTCCTGCATGTTGGAAGGAGAACCCGTTGAGCCTCCTTGATTTATCATCCAATAAGTTGTACGGAGTCATACCAAATTCTTTGGGAAATCTAACTGGACTTACGTCATTACACTTGAACAACAAGCAGTCTTCATGGAGAAATTCTGTGACTCTAAACTATGTTAGTGTAACATCCCGGGCCCCACCGTGTTATATTGTCCGCTTTGAACACCGAGTCCTCACGGCTTTAAAACGCGTCACACATATTAAGGGACCCAAGCCATTATAAATTGGTCCAAGACTCTCTCCCTAGGCGATGTGGGACGGGGACCCCTTTCTTGCGCACATCAGGGGACCGAGGCACGTACGCACCGCCATCCCTCCTCCCCGCGCACCGCCGCTTGGGCCGTCACACTCTCCCCCCTTGGGAGCACAACGCCCTCATTGTGACCCCACACACGGTCGGGAGTCGGCTCGATACCATTTGTAACATCTCGGGCCCCCCTTTGTGTGATATTGTCCGCTTTGGACACTGAGTCCTCACGGCTTTAAAACGCGTCATACATATTAAGGGACCCAAGCCATTATAAATTGGCCCAAGACTCTCTCCCTAGGCGATGTGGGACAGGGACCCCTTCCTTGCGCACGTCCGAGGATCGAGGCGCGGACGCACTGCCATCCCTCCTCCCCGCGCACCGCCGCTCGGCCGTCACAGTTAGAAACTTGCAGATTTTGGATCTTGGAGAAAAAAAAATCTCAGGAAGTGTTCCACATTGGATTGGACCAAGTTTTCGGTTACTACATATTCTTAGACTACGGGAAAACATGTTCAATGGAAGCATTCCTTCACAACTATGCTTACTCTCTGCACTGCAAATATTGGACATGGCAGTCAACAATCTGACAGGAACGATTCCAAATTGTCTTGGCTATATGAAAGGTATGAAACTGAACAAAAGCATAGATGAAGGCAACTCACTCTCTCCCCGCTTATGTGGCTACACCTCCCATTCTTAGGCCAACAACGTCCACCACCGTAGCGGCCATCTCTCCAGCCATTAGTCCATTGCCCATCGCTCCAACGGATTGGACTCAAGAGCCCATCTCTCCAGCCGTCGTCCATCGCCCATCGCTCCAATGGATTGGACTCAAGAGCCCCTCTCTCCAACTGTGTCCATCGCCCATCACTTTAGTGGATTGGACTCAAGAACATGTGGAGCAACTTGTGAGGGGGATGTATCTTGACTACACAACACTTGATCTACAGCTTATGGTGAATTTAGATCTCTCGAGCAACAAATTGGTTGGGCCGATTCCAAGAAAGCTTACCTTGCTCTCGGATTGCGAGGCTTGAACTTATCGCGCAACTTTCATTTTGGAGGCATCCCGACTGTGATTGGAGACATGAGATTGCTCAAGTCACTTGATCTTTCAAATAATCACCTTTCGGGAACAATCCCACAAAGCTTTTCTGCATTCATATCACTAAGCAAACTAAACTTGTCACACAACAACTTCACGGGGCCAATTCCGAAAGGAAATCAAATCCAAACACTTGATGATCCTTCCATTTATGCCGACAATCCTCTACTTTGTGGTGATCCTCTACAAAAGAAATGCCCGAAGCAGAGGCCCCTCGAGCGCCAAAAGAAGTTGCCAATGAAGAAGGTAAGCTTGAAAAGGTAATGTTCTACATAGTAATAATGCTCGGGTTTGCAAGTGGGTTTTGGGGAGTTGTTGGCAGTTTGGTGTACAAAAAGAACTGGAGATGAGTGTACTTCAACTTTGTGGATCGTAAAGTAGACATGGTGTATGTGATTGTTGCAGTGAAGGCGGCCGAGTTGAGGAGGAGATTGAGAAGAGTGTAACGGGCCTATTATCCACATCAATTAGTCCAATGCTTTATTGATTTCGTGAAGTTCTTGTTTTCTTGTTCAAGCATAATCGTCTTTGTAGTTGGTTTGTTTCTCCTTATCAGTAGTAACCGATATTTTTTTCTTTAATTTCAACCTTGTTCCAACAAGCTGTCAATGGAACGGCTTGGAAAGTGCAAATCATGTCATTTTGTAATTTGGTGTTGCTCAAGCAATCTAGCTAGTGTTATTATACTTTAACTATTTTGGTTGTCAATGATGTGAAATTACGTTGGCAAATTTCATTTTGCCCTATTTATGCTTTTGCTGTTAATTGCATGTCGAGGACAATACAAAATTAAGACTCGAAATTATTATTGGCATAGGGCCTCTTTGATGTTCAATATATTCCTTTCCTAAGATTATGTTTCCCTTCTCAATTTCGAGACATGGCAAAAAAATTTGCATCAACTCCAAATCACAATGAAGGACTCTGTGAAATGTGAAGAAACAACTCTTCTCAATGTGAATATATTGTGAATTCGAATATTGGTAAATTCGCTATAAAGTGAAAGCTTACCAACCGTACTTGTAATATTTGAAAAATATTGTTACTTATTAGGTTGTTGGAAAATTCTATAGAGAATTGGATGTACACTAACCAGCTTATAACATTTTAAAGATGTTTGTTATTTACTAATTTATTGGAATATTGTCAAATTCATTATATTTAGTAGTTTACTAAACCATACTGGTAAAATTTGAAATTAACTGATAACTTACTAGCATTTTGATAAATTAGTAATTTTTATCTTTTTTTTATTATAAAATATGTACAAGTGTACTTACTAAACTAGAGGTTAATAGTTTATCAACACGGTGACCCCAACCCCAAAAACCAACGACAATCGGTTCGGATTGTTTCTTCGGTTGGATTTACCTAGGCCCGCATAATCTTTTTATGAAAAGTTCAGGACAGTTCTAGCTATTGGGATACAAAATGTTGGATTCCGAAGATACATACATCGGCCCAAATTTGAAAAAAAAAAAAAAAAAATTATTAAGACTTAAGAAAGAAAAATATCTAATCTGATTTTTGTCCTTTCCTCTCTCACCTTAATCGTGTTCTCTGCTTTGATCTAAGACCCCCTTGTGCTTGTGCACTCACTCACGACCAATACACGTTGGTAAATAACCTTAAAAAGTGATTGGCATATCTAATCAAAGAAATAATTCATAATTTGATATTGACATTTGTAACTTTAAAATGTCGACAAAATTTTTATAATGTTAATTTTCAGCATGGGTGTTTAAAATCTGGAATAAGATTTGAAAATCAGACTTCGCTATGATTTAAAAAGACAATAGGCGCTGTCTTGAGTACCTGAATCACTACGTTTGCTCACAACTTTTGACATCACACATGATTCCACATATCAATTCTTTTACGATTTAAAATATTTAGGTGCGCCGTCAATCCAGTATCTGCCATAATAATTGGTGCTGGTCTGGACAAATTGAAATGGGCCTCAACAACAACGGGCCCCTAATATTTTGGATCGCGAGGACGCGTGGGGAAGCGGCCGGTGAACGATTGCTTAGGGATGCATTTCTCCCTTCGTCCTTAAGACCTGAGGCACTTCTGATTTTCCAGCAGTGTCTTCCAGCCACTGCGAGCTTCTAACAAGACTCGATCTTTTGATTTCTTTGTTTTGTTGTTGACGATATCGTGATGGCGACTGTTTAAGAATTGAGTGTGAGGCTTCCATCGAAGCTCCTTTTGTGCAAGGCTTCAAGTTTTAATATAAGATATTATAGTTGATACATGTGCCTTGTAAATCTTTTATCAGAGTTAGTTTTTTTTTAAAATCGAGGTTTTATGCCAAAAATTAGCATATGACGGTTGTCCAGAAAATGATGGGATTAACAAATTGCAGCTTTTGCCAGAAACAATTACACCTCATTGCACTTAGTAAAATCATCAGTTGTAAAATTCTAATCAATAATCAATCTCCCGTGCGCTGTACGGACCAAAAAACAGGTTAATAGTAAGACGTTTGACTATTAACTTGAAATCTCTATGCACTGTACTCCATCGTTGAAATCCAATCGATTCCCATCCCATATATTGACAATTTGTCACCATTCACTTAAAACATTTGACTACACTTTGTCTTATATGTGCGAAGCTGCATGTCACAATCTCTCATAAGATCGACCTTACCCTTGTGCTTGTATACCACGGAAGATTATTCAGAGAGGTTGCTTTTCTTTAGGATTTTGCTATGGAATATTCTGGGAAGGAAAGTCACCCCTCATGCCCATCCATCCTTCGCACCTCTCCATTTTAAATCGCACTTCACTTGATGGGATGTAATAAAATCCTAGCCTCTTGTGTTGTCATCTAGCCGATAAATTCAAAGCGTGATTTTGGAAACTAATTGCCTCATCAATTATTTTGGGGCAGATGCATGTCGCCATCAATGAAGTACGGTAATTGAATACAACTTTGTGAGATCGTTTATGAATGTGAGCGCAAAAGTTTTAAGAGATGATGCCGACTCTGAATTCTTTTAGAGATGTACGACTTGAGTCAAGTCATCGTAATGCCGCTAGATAGTTTCTTAATGGAGAACACTTGTTACGTGTGAGAAGAAAGCTCATAAAAAGTATAAAATAATCATGGGCTCTACACCTACCATTACCATATATCATCAATTATCAGCCATTAGATGACACCAATCAAGAAAAATGTCAACTAAATAACAAATTTTAGTCATTATCGATAATAGTATAGATATGTTATTGTACATTTAAAACTTCCTACATGCATCACCCTCTTAGTGAAGCTTTATCCGATCCACTTAAACAGGACAATTTTTCGTGTGTATAAAGGTGTTAATTGCTATTGAAAATAGTATGTTGAAATGTAAATTTAGCTAGAAAAGATTATGAAACTCCTAAGATATCATACAATGTATGAGATTGGTGGGAGTTCTCCATTTATTGAAATTCAATTGATTCTCATCCCATATATTACTAATTTGTCAACATTGACTTAACACATTGGACTATACCGTCTTAAATGTGGGAAGTTACATGTCACAATCTTTCCTAAAATCTACCTTACCCTTGTGCTTGTACAGTGCGGAAGGGTATTCGCTTTTTCTAGGGACAAGTGGGTTGTTCTTTTTATCATGAGCGGTGCAGGAATCTTTCCACATCGACCCTATTTTATATTCCAGTGAACTGCACTCCAGCTAGGTATTGTCCATGATACAAAAGTCAAATCAAGGGCATGAAAAATTTCTGGAGAATAATACATCATATGGTTTCCTGGCTTAGGCAATGCCCCGGTTCCAAAGAACTACAAAAAAATCTACGAAGAATCATCGATGTTGCCGATTCTTGAAGAACTCATAGAGACCCATTAGATTTGGAAACAAGAAAGAAGAAAACCAAGCCAACACATTTAATCTCAAGCCTGCAATGTTTGATTAATTTGAAATATAGTCATGATTTTAATGAATTGGTAGGATTACTGCATAAACATTCATCGAAGATAATGACTATTATATTCTGATTCATCATCAAGATGTCTTTTCTTTTTGGAAGTTGGACCTAATAGTAGTTTTTATGTACAGGATAAATAGGACCCTTGGAACCATAATGATCTAGTAAGCACAATTCAAATTGAGTTAGAGAAAAAACTTTCATGCAGTAATTCACAATAAACTAAAACTAGACTCTCTGATTACTGATCAGTTCACAGGTTGGATCGAGATATAGGAAGGGTTTCCATTCCTTGTTGTGATAGGCTTGGGACGCGACGTCCCAATGTATCTTCCCTCTGAGGCACATGCTTTGTTTGGGAGCTTGTGATCTAATTTGGCTTAGGTCAATTTAAGCAAACCATTTTCGACCTGGTCTGGCACAAATCCGATCAAATTCATTCATTTGACAAGTCTACCTCTTTCAAACTCATGGACAATGCATCTTTTAGGCCTTCCAACCAATCTATACGGCCCTAAACATCACTAAGTAGTCCATATGTAAGTCGTTGATTGAATAATAACATCTTGTTTTTTCTTTTTTCCTAGAGGCCAATTTGCTCTTCCTTGATTACCCTGCTGGAGCTGGATTTTCTACCCTGTGTTGCCGAGTCAATTGCGGGTAATAGCACCGGCCGGCACTTATGACTTGCTCTACGTACTTTAGTTTCGCTTAGTTTTTCTGTCTCCCACTGTATACTTTTCAAAAGTCCAAGTTACTTCCTTTTCTTTCGATCTTTGCCGTGGACAGCCAAACATTTTTCAATAAATGTCTCGAGATCTTTCCGAAGTACAAATACGGAGACTTCCATACTGCCGGAGAGGGCTATGTAGGTATTCGTGTTCAGTGGTCATTTAATTGTATAATGTAATTTTGAGTCACTCGCACGTTATAAACATTTGCATCAGGACATTAGGATCCTCAACTCGCTGGACTGATCATATATCAAGCAAAGGGATCGTGTGATCAATCATCTATTGGCGAGATGATTAGCGTCGAATCTACATGTCAAAGCACATCCATTTTCACTATTTAACTGGACCAAACTATTGCTCTTTTCTCGGGAAATTTTTTTAGCTTGGAAATACCTCTCTTGACAAAGCAACTGGACAACCCAGAATGTTGATTACTTGTGGAATCACGGTTGATATCAAACATACACTATGACTAAGTTTATTTAGTGGAAATTAAATAATTTAAAAAATGTTATTCTATAAATGATCGATTATAATAATTAGTCAATGAAAAATATTTTTATTATTGACAATAATTTATATTTAAATATTTCAATGGACAATGGAAATACTTTTTTGTTTATTCACTTCTGTAATAGTTTTAAACGATTATTTAAATATATTTTCAAATTATTTATTTTTTCATGAAAAAGCAAATCCTATGTACAAAAACTTGAGGAACTTTTGCACCGTGGATAGTCATTCTGACGGCTGCAATAAAGCCTGGGAAGAAACATATAGCAATGAAGTTGGAGATGTCCATAACTTCAATGTATAAATGAGACCATATGGGAGATCCATACAGGTGAGATAGCTCCAAAATTTATTCCTAGAGGCCAGAAAATGAACGCATAAGAAAGCCCGAGAACACTTTGATACTTATTAACCTCTGCTTTTCTCTGCAAGTAGTAGTATTTGATGTACAGAGATGGGTTTGGATTCTTCTCGGATGGAGACGCTATCAGCTACTTGAAAAGGAAAGAGGTGCAAGAAGCTTTCCACATTGACCCCTCCTCCTATATTCTGGTGAATTCCGCTTTAGACACGTGTTGTTCATGACATAAAAACTCGGTTCAAATCAAGGGCATGGGAAATTTCTGGAGGATAATTAATCAAGTGAGATGGCTTATGCAAGTGACCTGGTTCAAAGAACCACAGAAAAAGGGATAAACAATCATCAGGGTGGCCGGTTCTTAAAGAACTCATGGACACCAATTTTGCAGATTTGGATATATAGGCAAGGTGTATTAGATTTACGAACGAGGAAGGAGAAAACCACGCCAACTTATTCGATCTCGAGCCTGCAACACTTGATTAATATGAAACTGTAATATCAAGGAGAACGAAAATCTATGAAGAAGAAAAATCACGAGTAGCAATATATCTCGATTGTCGATTATGATTTTCCCCTAACCCAACCAAAGACCACAAAAAAGATTCAAACCGTAAGGCGGACAGGGTGATTTTGCATACATCTGTGAAGATTAATTTGTCCATCCTTACCATATTTCGATTTAACTAATAAGATACATAAGCTAGTGAAAGCAGTAGCTCATCTCAAATCATGAATTTCTATTTCGATTTTTTTGAAATCGTATCAAAACCCACCATGGGCCATACTATCAACGTCACTAGTTGTGACCAGGGAACACCTCCTTGGAAATCGTGCGGAACATTAGGACACACTCGCTCAAATGATATATCGAGACAATATTCGATATACATAAATGCGCGTGCTTGCCCTGATAATTTTGGATTTTGAGCTATTGCTACCTCTTTTGAATTGGAAACTCGCCTGAACTAGGGATGATGTCTCCATTCAGTTTTTGCTAGTAAGTCCTTCGATTTCGTGTGTTGGTGATTCCTGAGAATTTCATGTCCAAGGAAAAAGGATTGACTTGACCTGCGCACTTTTTGCCTTATATTCCTTGCTTGACATGAACGTTTTTCAGAAAGATCGACCGACCTCGAGTTGGACGTTGCGCACGTCGCTACATAAAGCTCGAATAATAATACGCCCCATATAATCTCTTCCCACCTCCACCTCTCACCTCCCCACCTTCGGAGTTCCCTCTCTCCAAGCTTCAAATCCTCATGGCTCAGGTCCATTCCAGCTTCATATATTTCTCTCCATCCACGTTAAATTTCTCTTAAGCTCAGCTGCATGATCTCGTTTTCTTCACAGAACTGCATCTTGAAACGTCGAAATTCAACTGTTCTAAACTCCATCTTTTCCTTCCTGTTCTGAATTCATTGCTGCAGAAGGTGATACTGAAGGTGTTGACGATGGCAGACGACAAAACGAAGCAGAAGGCCATCGAAGCTGCTGCTGATATTTTCGGTATCGGAATTCATAACCCTTAATCTGTTCATTTTCAAGCTATTCTCTCACGCGAGGATTTATAATTACTTGAGAATCAGTTGCTGTTGCTGCAAATCCTGGGGCTGGTTTACTTTGTCATCTGGTCATTTAATGAATTTATGTGGCTGACGGGTGCTTTCCATTATGCGCTGCGAGGAAAGGGGTGGACTCGATAGCGGCGGATTTGACGGATCAGAAGCTGACGGTGATAGGGTTGATGGACACGGTGGCGGTGGTGAAGAAGCTGAAGAAAGTGGGGAAGGTGGACATCATATCGGTAGGACCAGCGGTGGAGGAGAAGAAAGAGGAGAAGAAGGAAGAGAAGAAAGAGGACAAGAAAGAGGAAAAGAAGGAGGAGCCCCAAGTGGAGAAAAAAGAAGAAGCAAAAGTTGTGGAGAATAAATGAAGAAAAAAATGAGTGATCCTCATTGGTCAATTGCATATCCCTAGAATTTTCCTTCCTTTCTTTTCTTTTGTTTTTGTTAATAGTATGCTCATGCAAGATAAGATTTCCATGTCACAGCTTATTGAAATTTAGATGAAAGGCATGTATTAAATTAAGGTATTAAATAACTTACTTCAACTATTTTCGATCTTGAATTGAGTTCAACATCTTTTCTTACGAAAATTCCGAATATCTTTGTCGAATTTCATCGATTTATTATTGTGTATATCCAAATCTTAAAAGTTTTGATTTTGCATGTTGGATTTGCCTAATCGAGCAAATCCCCTTCAATAAACAAAACTCAAAAGCCAAGATGCCAAATGAGAAAAGGGAAGTGGTAATAACATTTTCAAAAAAAAAAAGTAGTAATTTGGTCACATAATCAAATTTGAATGTTCATATCGAGACTCTAGATGAACTTAAAGTTTCTAGAAGTAGGAGTCGCAAAGTGATGAAATTGATAAAAAATGACTAGTACTTTTTAACTTTTCTTTTTTTTTTTTTTTAATCTTGCCAAATGCATTGTTTATCTTTTGTTGATTTGAAGTGCTTGAAACCTTTTAAAATATTTAAAAACCGACTTATAAAGTCGTATAGTGTTCAAATATTCAAAAAATGTTTATTACTTTTCTCGAAAGGAAAATTATATGCAAAACAAATCACATAAATGATTCCTAAATTTTGGTTCAATTTGTATTATGGTTTATCCGTTTTAAACTTGTTCCGTGTATTGAATCCAAGAATATAATAAATTCATAAACTAAATTGAATATTTATAGAAAAAATTTAAGGACGGTTTGAATAGACTAAAAATCCCGCAATTATATTACATATTAAGTTAAAATTTAATGGTCACATGGAATATAAATTAAAAACTATTTTTTTAAGACCATATTAAATATCGGATTGAAGTTTTTTAAATTTTATTTTCAAATTATTAAGTTTAGAGATTATTTACTCGTCATTTGTCATAGTTTATTCATTTTTTTACATATTAAAATTTAAGAAGTACAAAAGGAATCAATCGCCCCAGGTTTAAGTTTTTTATGATCGGTGTAAATTTGCCACGGTTCAGCTGAGTCAAAAAAATAATTTGGGGTAAAAGCAAATATACTAGTTTGGGGTTTTTCAGAGTATTAATCCTATTGAATATTGGATTGAAGTTTAGAGATTATTTATGCAATATTCATTATATATAAAAGTAAGAAGTCAAAGCCTTCCCGTATATAAAGCCCCCCCACCTCAGAAGCGCCAAATTCAAAATCTTCCTTCCAAGCCGTCCGTTAAAACCTCCCTCCCTCTTCTCCTCCTCCGTCTCTCCCAAACCTGAGAAACAAGATGCGAACTCGCTTCCTCAACATCGACTACTTCAGCGCCGAACCTCCTCCTCCTCCTCCACCACCGCCTCCGTCGTCGTCTCCGGCCCAAACCCTAACCTTCCTGGACCTCCCGGTCCCTCGCCTCCCCTCGGCTCTCCCTCTCGCCTCGGAGCAGGACCTCCTCTGCTCCGGCTCCCTCTCCGCGATCGGCGTCTCCCTCGAGCTCCACAGGCTGGAGATCGACCCCGCCCTCTCGAGGTTCCTGACCGACGTCGTTCCTCAGTTCATCGACGACGCCGGAGGCGGAGAAGGCTGCGGAAATGGAAGCGTCGAGGTATGTCGCTCTTCGGCCGTGTTTGATGCTTAAAGTAGTCGGTGATCGCTCGTGATGCTTCGCCGGTTTTGGTTAGCTGCGTGAGGGTGAAACTGGAAATGTTCAGCGATCTATTAGTAGTTTGAGTTTGACTTGTGATTGATTGGGAAAAAGCCTGGAGATCGAGCTCTCGTTTTAATCTGTGGATTTCAGTTTGAATTTGGTGCGATCCTCGCCCTCTAAGGCGTTGCCTGTTTAGATTTTGCGTCAGGGTTAGCTCTGAACTTGTGTGAATATGAAGACAGTTCATCGTCCACGAGGCATAGTAGTTTGACTTCAGTTGGTTTTGGTATTCCCTTGTTCAACGTTCCTTTCCTTTTTGGTTGGAAAAATGAAGAATTTGGAAATTATGATAAGCAAGGAAAAGCTTATTGGCTCTGGCACCTTTCATTATAATTACTTTTGGCTGGCGAATTAGCAGAGTTATTGGCAGTCGCTATTGCCTGGTTGAGTTCTGTCAAGCAGATTGTTCCTGCTTACTTGCAGAAAGAAGGAGAGCTAAGCTCGGAGCGAAGGAAAGGTTGGGCTGCTGTTCAACTAGTAAGCCTGCAGCTAGGGAAGCTGAACTTTCCAAAGTATAAACTGATGCCAGAGAAAATTTTTTGTTACTCTTATCTTTTCAGAACTCCAGAAAAGTTTGTCTGTCTTCCTGATGTTATGTTACTGCAACCATCAGATTAGCAGTGAAAACTTCGTCAATGAAAAGGGCGCACAAGGCATGGCAGCATTCCAGCTTGAGACACCGGAGCTGGGTAGTTGCTTGGTATGCTGAATATCGTTAGCAAGTTACAGTGAATATACCAGAAGTGTGATGCCACAGTCCTATTTTTGTTCATTGTAATCCTCAGGAGAATTCTTACTTGCTTGAGGAAGAAACAGTAGGCATCTTCTCTGAAGTTCTTGAAATTGAAAACAATGAGGTAAATTCCGGCTTAACTTAGTTCGTAAGATCCTTCCATTTTATTTTTCCCCTGGAACTTGTTGCATTTAAGCTGAACTTTGTTCTTCAAACAGCAAGCATTAGTTTTGACCAGTAGACAATTTAAGAAAACTAGAGAAAAGTGGCAACTCTGATTCATCAAGGACATCCATTTTTATCAATCTTTGATGAGTGACCCTGTGGTTACATATTGCGATATGTTTCTCTTTCTACATGAAAAATATTGAGCCAGTTTATGAATGTTAGACCCTCCCAAATGATCATAGTCCATCGCTTAATTGATGATTGAGCATTTGCTTGTCCTTAAGAAGGCAAAGTCACTACTATCATCCAAGTCTGTATTTAGATATTTGCTAGGATAACCATCAGCAGCCACAACACCACAACAGCTGGTTGCTTTCAATTGTTTCGCCAAATGGTTGTCAGAATTTAACAAGATTCTGGTCCAAGACTGTAAGGCATTTGGTGGTTTGCTAGCAGATGGATCTTGATGACAAGCTTTCACTCAAAATAGATACTTATCGCTATATTTTTACTGACAGGATGCACCCAAGCTGAGCTTCTCAGTGAACTATATTTTGGAGGCTCAAGAAGTGGTCACTAAATTTGGAGACACAAGTATACAGTATCTCATAGAGCCGAAGGCTGTCTTTTGGGAAGATGATGCTTATGCTGTGGGCCAGTCGGACTTCCCATGTATCCAATTTCCTCTTTTAGAAGGGGAGGAGATTAGTTTGGAAGTTATGACAAGCACATCTGTGCAATATGAGCTTGTAAAGCTTCTTGACAAAGTCAAACCACTATATCTAAGTCAAAATGATGATTCTCCATTTGACACCAAAGAAATTTTGAACTTGCTTGAGAAGGACCTTTATGAATTTCCTTCACACCATTGTCTGTTTAAGGATTACCTTGAATCTGACTCTGTAATAGGAACCACTTTTCTGGAAATGGATTTTGTGAGCATTTTGGACAGACCTTGTCTACGAGGCAACTCACATTGTCAGGGACCATCAGACACAGATTATTTTTTGTCAATTAGCCCAGTTGTCTTCGAGGACTTTCAGATACTTGACATTGGGACAGCTCTATTTAGCGAGGTCTTCAGCTTACAAGAAGTCCATGAACCTGAGTTCTGCAATGAAATGCTGCAGGAAAAGGTGAAGTTCAAGAATTATGAGGAATTGGTAATCAGTCGGGAACTGGCTCTTGTAGATGAGATGTTCAAATCACTGCCCGTGCCAGTTCTCCCCGACTCTGTACTAGGAACATTGTCTGCAATTGTTGCAGAAGCCCTGATTGATCTGAAGCCACAGCCTCCATTGGCATCCGATGGGATCTATTTAAATTGGCATCTATTGGAGGAAGACAACTGCAGCTCTGCGATCAATTCCTTTTATCACAATATGGTAGGGGAGCTGAACAGGAGTTTTGACTTCGAATTAAGTATTGCCAATTATGGGAAAGTCATTCTTGACTTCATACTTCTTGATCACAATCCTAGCAGGCCTAAATTTGAAGAAGGCAGTGGGCCATTGGACATGCTTTCTGACAGGGTCTCTTTGCTGAGGGAGGATCTGACTGAGGCTTCTTCCCGGACGTCTACTGATACTGAATACCAAAAGCCAGCAAGTCAAACACTGGTTTCTGAGTATGATTATGAGAGGGCTTTGTCACTATTTAAATCCATGTCACCATTTCATGACCTGGACTTCTTCTTGAATCCTTGAAAGATAGAGCTGAAGAAAATAGTATACCTGCAGGCAAGATTCCTGGTGAAATGAACAATATCCATGCGGTCAAGGTTCCTGGTGATATTACTTGCAAGGTTTCAATTAGTAGCCCCAGGGCAGGAAATCCATCTTATGAGCCACCTGTTGTAGGATCGGGCCATATTGAGCTAGGGCTTGTTTCTTTTCCTGATGCGGTCGTTATTGTGAACACACAAAATTCAAGTGAAGTAATGTTGGTGTCCAGAAGAAGTACATATCAAAAGATTCTGGCTATGGAGAAAGAAGGAATTCAAGTAATTGAGCGTGATACAACCCTCCCAGTTGATATTATAATCAGTGCTGCAGTTTGCCTGGTGTGGTATACTCACAAGAACATTGGCAGAAAAGCCTCTGGTTTCAGTGAAGGATCTTCAGTGTTAGCTTGTCATATTGAGAATATAGCAGCAAATATTCTTACAAACTTGAGCTTCGCTTTTAGGGCATGCATTCTGGTAAATATCATTCATTATTCCTTGTTGTTAGACCTTTCTCAACCGATTGAAAAGGAAAATTATTTCCTCTAGAGACAAAAAATTTCATTTCTGTATATTTCTGGATAATTAAAGTAGGAAAAAGTCTAGCAGTTGTAAAGAAACATGTGCAGTGATTACATTTATATTTCAGTAACAACTGCTGTTTCAGCTCCATCTCATGCTTTCATTTGAGATTTTCTGTGTCATGCTGAAGATGAACTTAAATTGTTTCTGCATGCAAGCACAGTGTGATGATGATTTGCTATAATATACTGTGCCCTGTGCATATTGTTATGAAGCCAATAGAAAGCATAAAACAACTGTATATTTGTTACTCTTAATGGGCTTTTGCATTGGGCTCCCCCCTTTTCATACTATTACTTTTCTTCTTTTGTAATGTTCGCTTAGCCAAGTTGGCAAAAGATGCAACTTATGTCATTCCTTACAATAAGTTAGTGCAGGTCTGTGATTTTATGATTTTCTCATTATCTTATGCTTGATTATTTCTAGCAGATATTTGAGGGGGAATCTGGCTTTCTTGCTTCGGTAATGGAATCTTCAGATGGACTTTATGCTGCGGCAGCTAGTCTGGGAATTGATTTACAACTCCTTTGCTCCTTTTCACCTGAGTTGACTGATGAGATCATATTGAAATCTATTGCTAAGGAAACTAGGATTATTAGGGGTCTTTATACTAAACTTCCTGAATCAGAGACACTGGCAGAATCTTTCCTGACCAAATTTCCTTCTGTCAATCCACTATCAGCTCACGCAATACTGTCTTCTGAAGGGATGCTCAGTGACTTTTTTGAATTATCTCATGAATGCAGAGTCACCACGGTCCAAAAATATCAAGTTCCTGACGAAAGTGTTTCTCTTTTTAGTGCTTTATGCCAATTTGGGGAACGTGAGGATTCTCGGTCTATAATGACAGACTGCTCTTCTTCAGTGTCATCAGGCCCTGACTCTAAACACTGCCATAGTAAGCTGGATTCTGGAGGGAAAAGATGTAAGTACGAGAAGCACCCTGACAAAGGTGATGTACCTGTGGACGACCTGCTGCATTTTCAGCCTTCAAAACTATGTAACAGCAGCTCCTCAAAACTTCCTGGGTTTACAAATCTATATGATTCGACAATACTCAAAGATCAGGAGATACAAAACAAGTTTAAAGAGCCCAATTCATGTGTTGATCATTTCCTAGGTCAAAAAAGAGGGATGGATGAGTCAACTACCACATATCCTTCTAGAGTCGGCAATCGATTTGATTCTGGGATCAAGAAAGGTGTTTTCTGCTCTAATGTGACTGAGCACCAAAGCCTAGCTCCTGATGATGATTTCCTTTATTGGTACACAGGAGCACACCTAGCTACAATGGACACCTTCGATTGGACGGATATCAAGAACTCTGATATTGTTCATGAGGACACTAAAGGTGAAGCTATCAACCTTACCCATCCATCAATTGCTAATCCTTTGGAGTTTTCATTTTCATTGCCAGATCTGGAAAACAATGCCAGAGGTGGATCCAATCATGCAAGTAGATTTTCCTTCGATCGACACAATTATCCGACTTTCCCAACAGTTGCTGAGAGCAATTCTACTTCATTCATTCATAGCCCTGGGAATCATCAAAGGCAAAGTTTACAGGAAGAAACTGATTGCTTTTTATCTACGGAGCTAGTAAATGACAAAATGCCTACCGACAATCAGGACAAACTCTTTAAGGGATTTTTGGATGGGAGATCCATGGAGAACTTACATGGTATACCAGTACAGGAGAACAGGGCAAGGTATAATGGAACGCCACTTAGAAATGCCATTCACATGCCCCACTTGCAAAAAGGTTCACCCTGGACAATTGAGTTTCTGAACAGAATCCGGGAAAAGAGCAAGTTGTGGCGGCAATCCCTTCCATCCAGTGCATCTCCTTGTTATGGCAATACACGGACCAAATCAAATACAACAAAGAGAAGAAGTCCATCGATTCTCGAATTTTTTAAGTATCAAGGAGGTAGCACTGTCAGAAAAACACCTGAAGAGAAGAGGCAGAAGAGATCCACACAATCATTTGGTTCGTTCAAGAATGGAAAAGTGGCAGCGTCTCTGGTCCCTTCATGGACTCCTGTGGATAAAAGAGCAAGACGGGTTTGTCTGAATTCCTTATTTGATCTTTCCAGTGCTTTCTACCAAAATTTCAAATAAATAGCTCGTTTTAGTGCAGAAACTTTCCTTTGTGACAAATGATGCTGAGAGCCAGACTAAGCTGGTTTGGGGTGATAAAGCCAGAGAAATTCATGACAACTGAACAATGTGCTTCTTGAGCTGATCAAAGGATAGAGAGTCAGGGTGAGTAATCTCTCTATACAAGATAGCCTCACTTTTTGTGAGGATGGCGAGCTAACTGGATTCCTCGGATCATATCTAATTTTTACATAATTTTTCCCAGAACTGAAGAACCAAGAAAAATTTATGGGATTTCCCAGGGATTTTTCATCAAGAAATTATGCACTTATAGGTGAGTTTCCATTAGGATTTATTTCCTCTATTAAGTCAGACTAGGCTTATGGCTGAAAAAATGTCAGACTAGGCTGGCAACTTCAGCTGCACAGATCAAACATTAACAAATGTTCTCTCTTATTAGTCGAGCAAATTCCTCTAGCATTTTGAATAGAACTATCTAGAGAAATTAAAGTCATCACTGATGTATAGTTCTTGTATTGTTATTCAGTCGCTAATTCTGACAGTCAAGTAGCTGCACTGTGAATTGAAGGGCTTACTTTTGAAATCCAGATATGGTTTTAAAAATTTTCTCAAGGAAACCATGATTCTCCATTATATATGGATTTTTGGTTTGCGATGATGTGGTTTACTGCAAATGTAGACAAAGGCTTCATGACACAAATGTAGATTCGGCTAGTCATATTTACAAGGGTTGATGCAGATCTAAGTTTCTGCATTGTTTATGCATGCTATCTGCTAGTCAATTGTCATTCTGACTAGAAACTAAATTGTGGAATCTCTCAGAAAAAAGGGTGAGGACCTGAAGACACTGAAGAATCTCTCTGAATATCCATCTTCAGTGTTCTCAATCCTCATGTCCTGACTAAAGAAATTATCACCTGTTTTAACTGTAGAACCATCTTGATTTCTCATTCTATTTAACTAGCCTTTAATAGTGTGTTACGCACGGTGCCTGTGAACTAATTTATATATATTGAAGTCAATTATATTATATCAATGGCTTTTCTCACTCTTTTTAAAATTCTCTTTAAATCAGTCTCAAGTCTTTTGCTTGAGATCTACATGACATTCAACACAACTTCATTTCACTTTTTGAACATCCATTCTATTAAATAAACACGAACACTTAATATACCTTGGCGAATTGCACACCTTCGCAAGCATTCTCTTGAAATGATTTTGAACTTGTGTGTGTATGCAAAAGAGGAAAGTATTAGGAGGATTGCATACCCTTTTACTAGTTCGACGAAATATAGTACGAGAATCAGCACATCGGTATAATGTTCAAGCTGAGTCAGGCTTGTTCAGACCATGACTCGAGTTACCTTTCACCTCAGTCTCAAGCCACCATCTGCCATACAAAGCTTGAGGAATATATTCTACAGAATGTTCCTACGCATGTGATGTGCACTTAACATAACGGCATGAAAAAGGAAACCAGCACAAGAAGCAATTACAGGTGATAAAGAGAGTCGGAATTGGCCGCTTTCTTATCTGAAAAACAACGTAGAATCTGTATATCAGGGGGGACACGGAGCAGAAAAAAGAAAGCATAAACAAACACATTCAGAACAAGAAACCAGGACTCGATTCATTTCTTTATTTATTAATCTACTTTGTTTTCCTAAAGAAAAGAGCTTGGAAATCTAGAGGGACAATTAAAAGCCGGAATGGCATAAAGGAAGTGTGTTTTCTTTAATGTGCTGTTCCATTCGTTCCCTTGTCTCTTTTCCTTCCATTTGATTCTTCACATACAGTCGGGTTATACCAATCCAATGGTTCTTTGGATGGCCCATCTCTGGAAAAGTATAAAAAATTATTCTATGCTTACTCCATTTACGTGAATTCAGTATTAAATCTTTCAATTATACTTATTGACTCTCAAGTTTTTTGACAATTTGCCTATATAATCTATCCGAACCAATTTTGATAGAAGATCGTTGATAATAGATGTTAACTGTGCTATGTGACACGACTAACATTGACGCGGACAAATTTTAAATATTTTTCATTACATTTCTGTATTTTAATTATTTTTTTCCCTTTTTTCTTTTTACTTTTAACAACTTTGGGTTGGTAAGGTTGTCAGCTACACTTGATCTAGCCGAGGGCATGGAGGCCCTTGCCCAAACCTCACCTATGGCAAGCGATGGTCAGACAACAACCTCATTGGCCCATTGTTAAGAAAGGAAAGAATGCCTGCTCATCCAGACTAGCAACATTGCTAGCCCACAGTTGGGGAAAAAATAAAGTAATAAAAAATAAAAAAAAAAAAAATTATTCACTTCAGCATCAACAGTATTATGTAGGACGATCGATATCTATGTCAGCAATTTCTGGTAAAAATTGATTAGATGGACTACATCAGCAAATCGTCAAAATGTTTAAAACTAAATCGTCACAATTAAAAGATTTAGGACTCAATTAACATATGTGCAATAGATTGAGGATTTTTTTTTTTTTTTTTTATGCATTTCTTCCCATTTTAATTGTTGTATGAGCAGTCACTACCCTTCCATGTACTTAATAAGCAATCACGAGGTGTAAGGATTTGAACTAAGGAAGGTGCATTCCGTAACAATCTCGTGTTTGATAGAATTTTCATCTGTTTCCTGGATGAGAGTACATGCAAGCATTGCCTGCTGAATTGGCAATTTCTTGAAGACTGAATACCATAAAGAGAACTTAGAAGTGATTGGCCATTTTCAAAGTTAAGAGGAAAAAAAAGGCAGAGAAAATGCCATATACGTTAGGGAACAACAAGTACAAAAAATTGAAGTTAGATTCCGGTGAGAAATCGGAGCTTGGCTGGTAATGAGGAAGATCCAGAAGTGGTTATGCGTGAAAGTATTATAGAGAGAGAAGAGAGAGAGAGAGAGAGCGAGATATGGCGTTCGCGATCGGGAATGCATATACTAAGTATAGCAGCCGCAGCAATGGTGCATTGAGTTCGGAGGAAGCTTAGCTTTGGAAGCCTCTAACGTAAGTCTCATCTCCAAATGTACGCGGCCCATTCACTGATTTGGATGTCTCGCTGCCTCATCAATGTCAGGAACATTTACAGAGATGATATCAACTTTCCGATTTTTGGGAGACTATCGACCCTCCATTCTCACTATCATTCCTTGCCTCCCTTCTCTCTCTAAATGCCTTTTGAGAACCCCTCAAAACCCATCCCATTCACTATCCCATTTGGGCCCATCTTTTACTTGGCCACATCTTATAACTGCCACGCCGTCATCAGAAACTAGGGATGGATTCACTGTGGTAGTGTGCAAAATGGACTGCCCAAATCAAAAATCGCTTGGATCGAACCGAATCGGTCGATTGGGTTCCGTTTCTTAGACTGTTAGTCCGGTTCCCGATTCTTAAAAATGGAATCTATGTTCGGGTGGTCCGATTTCCGATTCCAAAGGGGGATCGGATCAGACCATATCGACTACATATACTTTTGTTTTATTTTGATTTCTTTAGAAAACAAATTAGTGGGTGTAATTTGTTGTTGGCGAAAAAATAAAAACTTATAATTAGACAATAAAATATTTGGATAGAAATATAAATTTCTCTCTAACTTTGATTTTTTTTTTTGTCATGCTTTGGAAAATTAGATATTAAGATGGAAACATGAAAATAAAAGTGACCGGTTCTCCATTTTCAAAGTTGGGAATCGATCGAAACGGAAACTGGTGAACCTACATTCGTCAATACACCGTCCCATGAAATGTGCTCAACTGCCCATGCTTTTCCCTGTCATAAATCTTTGCCGTAACCCACACTCTTCCCCATGCTCTTACGTTCTACTCTCTTGCCCTCCCCCTCCTTTTTTTTTTTTTTTTTTTTTTAAATACTTTAGTTGCTCCAACAAATTCACTAATATTTTGCGAGAAAAGTGTAAAAAAGTTCTAGATCTATTGTATTAATATCATTTTAGTTCTAAATCTTTTAATAGTACCATTTTAGTTCTAAATCTTTTGACTTGATGTCAATTTAATCATAAACATTTTAATAATGTCGATTTAGTCATAAAACTCTTATGTAGTATCAATTTAGTCCTAAATTTTTTGATTTAGTGCCAATTTAATCATTTTGACAAATTTTTGCTAGATTTTGCTTATGTGGACATTGATTAACTTACATGGCATCGCTAACACTAACATGGATAAATTTTAATAATTTTTCGATTTTTTGTTTTTCTATTTTTTATTTTTTTCTGAATTTTTTCTGAATTTTTTCTCTCTTCCTTTCTTCTTCCTCTAGATGGTGGTTGGCCGGATAGGCAATGGATTGGGTGAGGCCAAGCCTTAGGGAGGGTGGCCTAGCGAGGGCAGCCTCACCCGATTTGGCCGGGCAAGGCCAACCCACCCATGCTAAGGCCCGGCTTGCCCTGGCTAGGCAAGACCAACTCACCTAGTCCATGGTTGGCGGTCGACTATCTCCTACTAGCCAGCCATCACCTTGAGGAAGAAAGGAAGGAGAGAGAAAAAAAAAAAAAAAAGAAAAAAAAATAAAAATCGAAAAAAAATATTAAAATAATACTAAAAATTTTCCATGTCAACGCCGGTGGTGTCATTTATGTTGGCCGACATCCATGTCAGCAAAATCTAGTTAAAATTTCTCAAAAAGACTGAATTAGCACTAAGTCAAAAGGTTTAGGACTAAATGGACATTCCTTGAAAAAGTTTATGATTAATTTGGCACCATTCAAGTTTTCAAACTAAATTGACACAAATGCAATAATTTTAGGATTTTTCTAACACTTTTTCCAATATTTTGCCTCAATCATGCCCTGCCATTCCAATGGGAATTGGGCATGGGCGACAACGCATCCATTAGCTTTTTTGGAGCTGTTCTTTTCATCAATAAAAATTTTAGAACATATTTTAGGGGATTCTTTAATTTTCTTTTCGTGTACGATTCTTAATGTTATTATTCAGGATTAAATCTTTAAGTCTCTTTAGAAAAATCATAAGTGGGAAAATGATTTGTCATGCTCAAGCATTACATATGTTGTTTAAGTGGGTCTTTACGCCCCTGAATAATGCAATGCCAAATGAGAAAGGAAATTTCTTAAGCTGCTGACTATTGATGATCTTAGTGTTTTACATTGGGATCGTAGGAGATAACCCAATAGTTACAAGATGTTCTAAACAAGCCCGAACAAATAGGTCTTTGTTTCGGAAATATTTTATTGTGTAGACAAAATATACTTACAATCCTCAATTAATTACCAAAGTTACACGAAGAATGGAAGCCATAAAAATTTCATCAAGTCAAATCCATAAAGAAAGGCTTAATTGTGTAGATTGACCAAGGATGTCTTTGATTTGTGGATTCATTTTAGTCTAAAAAAATTCCAAGCAAATGCCTAAAATGCTCTCATTTTCTTAAAAAAAAAAAAAAAAGGTATAAAATGAACATTGTTTTAGATAAGGGCTTGAAGTATCATTATTTTCTCAAATAATGATTTGAAATTGCCATATCAGTCTTAAAGAAGGGCCTACTCTCACCGATCAAAGGGCGTTTTCATCTTTTATTTCTATGAATTTTTCCCCTTTCTTTGTTATTTTCATTTTTTCATTTTTTCCTTTTCCTTTTTCTCTCTTCCCTCTGCCGGACATGGCAAAGGTTGCTAGACTCAAGCGAGGGTGTAAGGAGGTTGGTGACCTCTGCTGGCCATTGATGAGGCACAGTGATGGCTGGGGGGGCGGGAAGAGGGAAAAAGAAAAAGAAAAAGAATATATTTTGAATTTTTTCAACTAAGATATCCTTTCAATAGTTACTGGCTAGCCAAAAGTCTTTATTTGAGATGATATGGTCATTTCAGGTTTTTATTTGAAATAACTTCCACTTCAAATTCTTATTTGAAAAAATAAGAGCACTTCGAGCTTTAATTTGAAATTTTCTCTTTTAATTTTCTTTCGAGTTTAAGTCTCAGCCACCAAAAAACTGCACAATGATGAGAACATAAGCTGGTGCGGTTAGCTGGATGCAGAAGGTCTCGATGAATCAAATCTTCATCTTCTCCTTATTCAAGTATACAATAAATGCTAATGACAAAAGCAACCCACACCAAAATTGTTGGTTTATTATGGTGTTCTTCTCCATCCAAACCACTCCAACATAGCAAAAATTGTCCACAAATTCTTAAATGTATTATACGGTAGCCAATTTAATCATAAACATTTCAATTGTGCCAATTTAGTTCTAAATATTTTGACAACTTGTCAATTAAATCATAATCCTAATTTGTACAAATGTATTCCTAAACCTTTTGATAATTTACTAATTTAATCCTAAATCTCTTGACGATCTGCCAATTTAGTCATTTAACTAATTTTAATCGGAAACTACTAATGTGATGATCTAGTTAGTGCTGAACATCCTATGTGGAATAGCAAACCCTTTCCTTCTTTCTCTACCCCGGTCATTGGGCCTGGCCACCGGTAGAACGATGATATGGCCGTCAAGACTTAGGGTTGTTGCTTGAGGGTCTTGCGTGTTTTCCACAGTGATTTGACTAACGGAAGTTGATGTAATCGACTTATAGTGAACACCTCTCTGTTTCGACTACAGCTATAAAAGTGACGCATGACTTCTTTACTGGTATTGCTGCCTCACCAAAAAAAGAAAAGAAAAAAAGGAAAAAGAGGATACTGGAGCAGCTCTAAGGATGAAGTAGGAGATTAACCGAGAAGCGATAAAGGTTGACTCGACTTGAAGTCATCGAGGACTTTCAATTTCACGAAATTTGATTGGAAGAAACATGTAAACTCCGAATTGGAATTGAAAACAAAAGCAATAATTAACTTTATCTGGAATTATTAGATACCTTAGATGCATGCACCCATCTCTCATACGGCACATAGATCAAAGATGCTTAGGATATTCTATGAGATTGAAACACACCCATAAGTCCCTTTGTCAATTCAGTTTGTGTGTTGTAAGAATGCCAAGACTCACTGCATGCAGTAACTATAACAGTGAAGGTGATTAAGTACAAATAACAATCCTAGTAACTCTGTTGATGACAACAAAGCATGTTGCATAGGGCAAACTTCAGCTTCGTGGATCAAGCGATAGACAAGGCATATGTGGCTATAACTGTAAACGTAGCCAAGTTAAAGAAACAATTCAAGAACCACTTAAGTAATGAGCAATCTCATGCCCTCTCCCTAACTTTTGGTTCTTCATTTTGGGTGTATGAAACTTCTTGTGCTCGGGTGATCTCTTGCTTTTAATAATCACTTTCCTTCCAATAGTATGTTCGTTAATGTATATTAACTCAAGTAGATTAAACTAAGTGATCAAATTAATCCTTCTTCGGCGGAAAATGGCTAATGACTGGATATGTACACTCATCATCAATGTAAATTTCTGCAAATGAATTCAACAAGATGGATAACTCCATAATATAAAGAGGTACTCACCGGAATGGAATGTCACACGATTTTGTACCATGCTTCTTCTTCTTCTTCTTCTTTTTTTTTTCTCCCCTTGCGAAGTTCATCATTTCCAAATGTCTTTTTATTTAGAACATCTTTTCATAATTAATTAGGGCCTAAATCCTTCTCTGCGCTCGGTGAAATATATCGAACCTAGTTAATAATTTCTCATTCTATGCATCCACGTGGGAGGCTAGTAATATGAAAATTATCAATCGAATAAAATTGACTTGGGTCAAAACTCAGCCTTTTCCTCCTGTTCATTTGCAGAAAATAATCCTACAACAGCCACAGCGTTGCCTTTTCTTTTCTTTTCTTTTTTTCGCAGAAAAAGAAGACACTGTACAGTTTACTCGGTAAACTGTATTGCCTGTGGCTTCTTGATACATAGACCCGTTAAACGGGTGGGTCGGGTTGAGTTTAGGTTGGGTCATAATGGTCCGACCCAAATCAATCCATTTAACCCGTTTATGACCCGTTTATTGCAATGCAAAAATTTTGACCCATACCCAACTCATACTTGACCCATTACTAAACTTAATTTATTATTATTATTATATATATTTAAAAAATGGTATTGCTAAAATAATTTTATACAACAAAAATTTAATGGACAAATTTTATAATTTTTAAAATAATTATTTTTAAAAATCAAATTTAATCATTTTTTTATTTTTTAAAAATAAAATTTTAAATATTTTTTTTTTAAATATAATTTTTGTTTTTCTTTTTTTTCTTCTTCTTCTTCTTCTGGCCGGCCGCCGGTCACGACGACGGTTGGCGGCCGGCCATAGGTGAGCCTCGAGCTTGCCCAGCTCGCCGACGCCGAGAGCTCGAGTCTCGCGGCATCGGGTGAGGCTCGAGCTCACCGGCATCAGGTGAGGTAGATCGATGAGCCTCGAGCTTGCCGACGTCGAGCGAGGCCTCCACCTCGCTAGATCCGGCGAGCCTCGAGCTCGCCAAGCATTGGCGGCCTCGCCAGATCCAATGAGCTCGAGCTCACTCGACGTTGGCGAGCTCAAGGCTTGCCTACCCGGTCACCGCGGCGCCATCGCCGTGTCGGCGATCAGAGGAAGAAGAAAAAAAAAAAAAGGAAAAAAATAATTATAATTTCTGTTTTAAAAAAAAAAATTGTAAAGTTAAAGAGAGAAGAGAGATATTGTGAGGTTTTGGCTTTGGGTGAAAATAAATGGGTTGATAAATGGGTCTTAAATGGGTGCAAAGCTGACCCATTTAAGACCCATATATCTCACTTTCTTTAATTTTAAAACCCATTATGAGTGCTTTAAAAAATAAGGCTTGACCCATTAATGGTTCATTTAAATATAAATGGGTCCATATATGGGTCAATGACCCATTTTAACACCTCTATTGATACATAACATCAATATGTATTATCCTGAAAGTTGCTTGATTTAAGTAAGGAGAGAAAGTGTCCAATTTGACTTGGACTTATGCGCAGATTGTCACTTCACGATCTCCCATTAAAAGAAGAACGTGTTTTCCTTTATTATGATAACCGACACTCAAAAGACTTGACTTGATTCATGACAATTGTGACATAGATGGAGAGATCGACTTGTATGATTAATGACATCGATCCAGAAGACTTGACTTGGTTCGTGTTCAGCACTGCAAAAACTGGACGGAGTCCTCCACGATCTCCTCAAGGGTGCCGCACTTGGTGCCAAGTTTCCCTGCGCTAATTTTTGGAGGATCGATTTTCTATTTTGGATGGGGTCCAATCGCAATAATGGAGGTGCCTTTCCTTCCTGATTATATTTATGACATGTGGTCCTCATATCTGCTGAACATACGTCGTTTGAGATGTTCCACATGCATTCACCTAAGTAATGTGATGTGCGTTCCAATCGAAAGCAGTATGTATTTTCCTTCGTTATATCTCTTGTTACATTTTAAATAATATAATGCACATGCATAACAAAGTCTATCCCCGTGATTTTAGTCCTTACGAATTTCTAGAAACTCTTCATGTGTGAACTTGGTCCAATTTTAAGCTTTTTCAGCAACCACGAACAATTTTTCATAACTTGCTTTTTATGTTTTAGAGGAAGTAATTGCGTTGTATTTCTTTGTTCATCCGATTCTCTCCATTTCCTTTTATGACGGTAAATAGATGGTTTCTAACTTAAATCATTAGATAGAAACTTTGCTAGTCTCTTCCATATATGGCGATGTTCAATTTTGCTGAAGTTGTGACTGTTCTAACGCATATGATAATATTATCTAGTCCTTAATTCTTTGACCGCGTCATCCATCAATGAAGAGAAAATTAAAGAGTGCTAATTGATTGGTTATTTTTATTTTTTCCTCTTCCAAATTTTTTCTTCATCTATATAAATCCCTTAGATGTACACTGCAGAATAAATCTGAGTTTATACCCAAAAAAAAAAAAAACATGATGAATATTCTGAAAAAATAGCAGAATTAGGCACACATCCTATTAATATATATGGTTTCTTGCTTTGGTGTTGTTTGGTCTGAAACTTTGGATATTTTCAGGACAATTGGGATTTTGTTCTATTTCAAGTGTGAATGAAAGTTGAGGACTTAGAATTTTGTTAGTCTTGTAGAATGAGGACATGAGCGATGAGTTTGGCATGGGAGACGAAAAAGGGATCGGGTAGGATGAAGACAAAGACCACGAGACTTAGAAAAAGGGACCAGGTAGGATGAGGACAAAGATCACAAAACTTAGACTTGGTGCTTGCGGGTCTTGCGGGTTTTCCAGAGTGATATGACCAAGGGAAGTCTGATGAGAAGATCTTAAATTTGACTTTTTGGAAGATTGTCGATTTGGAGTCGAGTCATAGGGATGTTGCTGGATAATTTTAAAATCAACAAACTGATGTTTACGTTTACAGAGATGGTAAATGAAATTATGTACACATGATGTGTATGGTGTACCGATGATATAGAACAATAATTGATTACGTTCACTATCATTCCTTGCCTCGCTCGCTATAAATGCCCTTTGTCCATTCTTAAGAATCCGCTCAAAACCAACTTCCCAAAATTTAAACAAATGCGCCCAAGCCAGACTTGAAGCCTGAGCCGGCGTGCATTATAGCTTTCATTTTCAATTTCATCATCGTTCATGGCGGGACACTATAGTGTAAAAGTGCTTGTATTAGTAAGTCTGTTGTTAATTTTAGACAATGCATATGTATGCTTGTGCAGAAACGGAAACTCATCCTCCATCTGCTTTGAAGAAGAAAGGAATGCTCTGCTGCAACTCAGACAAAGTCTCTCAGACCCATCTCACGTCCTTTCTTCTTGGAATGGTGAAGATTGCTGTCGATGGATCGGAGTGACGTGCAACCGAGCAAATGGACACGTCGTCAAGCTCCAAATCACATCAGTAAATGAAAATCCATTACCAACAGCAGGAGAATCGTGGTTGGATGGATATTATTATGACTCGTTCCCACGAGTTTTTTCAACAGCTGGTGAACTAACCCCTTCTTTGCTCAACTTGAGTTATTTGAGCTACCTAGACTTGAGCGGGATTTCTTTTGAACATGCGTACATGCCCAAATTCATCGGCTCCATGAAGCAGTTGAGGTACCTTGACTTGTCAGACTCTTTCCAGTTTGCAATTGTTCCTCATGAATGGGGAAATCTCACCGAGTTGGAAGTCCTCGATCTCCATGGTTATTATCACCCGGGTGCTGTTGATGACTTTCAGTGGCTTTCACATCTTCAGGCATTAAAGTACCTCGACATGAGTGGAATACATGTTGACAAATCTGGAGACTTCATGCAGGTGATCAGTGCACTCCCATCTTTATCCCATTTGAGCCTATCAAATTGTGGGCTTTATAACTTTCACCTGTCTTTTGATTACTTGGCCAATTCTACTGCTCTTCATCTTGAGTACCTCGATCTTTCAATGAATTCGTTGGAGGGCCCCATCCCAAGCATTCCATTTCAAAACATGACTTCTCTCCGGCACCTTTATCTTTTCTCAAACTCTTTCAACTCTTCAGTACCAAGGTGGTTCAATAGCTTGAGAAGTCTTGTCGATCTCAATCTTGCAGACAATTTGTTGCAAAGCATTGAAGGAGGGTTGTTCTCCTTCTTAAGGGAACACACTTTCCTCGAGTCACTATGTTTGAATGTTAACGGACTTCATGAGGAGATATTTTCAGTGGAGGGAAGTTCTTCAGGGCTTATTGGGGAAAACTTCAAGCAACTGAGGATAGGTAAAAATATGCTTCAGGGGACTTTGCCAGATTGGCTGTTTCACTTGAAAAACCTGACGGTACTTGACCTATCATATAATCAATTACATGGAATCATACCATCTCCATATGATTGGGTATGCTTGAGAGTACTTCTTCTTTCTGTTAATCAATTAACAGGGAATATTCCGGATGCATTTGGAAGATTGCAAGTCTTATCAATTTTAGATCTCAGCAACAATCTTCTAAATGGCACTATTCCACAGAGTCTTGGACAACTTCAATATCTTTTCTCTTTAGATCTTTCAGCAAATTCCTTTCGAGGAACAATTTCCAAAATCCACTTCTCCAACCTCTCGAAGTTGCAGATCTTAGATATCAGCAACAATCATTTAGCTATCGAGGTGGATTCTGACTGGATACCACCTTTCAATCTCCAGTACATGGGGATGGTGTCATGCAAGTTCGGAACAGAATTTCCACGATGGATAAGAACGCAAGCCGGTCTCACGAGGATATCTTTGTCCAATGCCTCCATTTCAGGATCTCTCCCAGATTGGCTAGGTCTCATGTCATTATCCCACTTGAATCTCTCTCACAATCAAATAAATGGATCTCTATCAAAAATTCCTTCTAATCTGTATGAGTTAGATGAGTTCGATTATGAGTTGGATCTCTCTCACAACCAGATATCTTCATTAAATCTCTCTCACAACCAAATAAATAAATATTCGGAATCTCCTTATTCTCTATATTTAGATCTCTCTCACAACCAAATAAATTCATTAGATCTCTCTCCCTACCAAATAGATGAATCTTCGAAATTTCTTCATCTTCTATATTTATATCTCTCTCACAATCAAATAAATTTGTTAGATCTTTCTCCCAACCAAATAAATGGATCTTTGTTAAAATTTCCTGTTTTTCATTTAGATCTCTCTCACAACTTAATTTCAGGACCAATTCCAAAAGATATTGACCTAGCAATGCCTCTGTTGACAATCTTGAATCTGAATGACAATCTCTTAAGTGGTTCAATACCCACCTCAATATGCAAGATGGAACAATTGTATGACTTGCACCTTGGGAGGAATGAATTAGTTGGCGAAATTCCTACATGTTGGAAGGAGAGCCCTAAGAGCCTCCTTGATATGTCATCTAATAAGCTGTCCGGAGTTATACCGAGTTCTTTAGGAAATCTAATTGACTTAGGCTGACAATCTTTCTAATCCAGTGACGAAGGAAATCCAAACGTCATTACACTTGAACTTTAATTCTTATCTAAGATCGATTGAAGATCCGATGGTCGACGAAATAATCTTGGAGAGAATTGGGCCGGGATTGATGACTATAAAAAGTGATTGATTCCGTCCAACGGGTAGATTGGAGGGAATGATGGCATGATTTTGTTGAAGTGTGTGATCGAGAAAAACAAAATCTCTGATTGTTAGTGTTCCACATTGGATTGGATCTTGAGTGAGTGTGGTAGATCATCTACACCTAGAAATCGTAACATCTCTTTGATCATAGTGGAATCCAGCCAATCGACGTCGGTGCGGAAGAGTGGACGTAGGCTTGAATCAAGCCGAACCATTCTTAGATTGCGATTGAAAACATGTTCTAATTGTTTAAAGCATTCCTTCACAATTTTTTTATGCTATTACTCCCCTCTAGGTCTAGCTATTTCAGATATGTCATCTGCAAATATTGGACATACGTCATTACACTTGAACAACAACAGGCTTCAAGGAGGAATTCCTGTGACTATAAAGTATTGCAGGAACTTGCGGATTTTGGATCTTGGCGAGAACAAAATTGTCTAGTAGGCCATTATGAAAGGTTTGAAAACATGTTCAATGGAAACAAAAGCATAGATGAAGGCAACTCATTCCAAATTGTCTTGGCCATATGAAAGGTTTGAAACTGAACAAAAGCATAGATGAAGGCAACTCACTCGCTTCTCCAGACATCCCTACAACAGATTGGACTCAAGAGCATGTGGAGCAGGTTGTGAAGGGGATGGATCTTGACTACACGACACTTGATCTACAACTTATGGTGAATTTAGATCTCTCGAGCAACAAATTGGTTGGGCCGATTCCAGGAGAGCTTACCTTGCTCTTCGAATTGCGAGGCTTGAACTTATCACGCAACTTTCTTTCTGGTGGCATCCCGACTATGATTGGAGACATGAGATTGCTCGAGTCACTTGATCTTTCGAATAATCACCTTTCGGGAACAATCCCACAAAGCTTTTCTACATTCATATCACTGAGCAAACTAGACTTGTCACACAACAACTTCACAGGGCCAATTCCGAAAGGAAATCAAATCCAGACACTTGATGATCCTTCCATTTATGCCGACAATCCTCTACTTTGTGGCGATCCTCTACAAAAGAAATGCCCAAAAGCAGAGGCCCCTCGAGCGCCAAAAGAAGTTGCCAATGAAGAAGGTAAGCTTGAAAAGGTAATGTTCTACATAGTAATAATGCTGGGGTTTGCGATTGGGTTTTGGGTAGTTATTGGTAGTTTGGTGTGCAAGAAGAACTGGAGACGGGTGTACTTCAACTTTGTGGATCGTAAAGTAGACATGGTGTACGTGATTGTTGTGGTGAAGGCGGCCGACTTGAGGAGGAGATTGAGAAGAGTGTAACGGGCCTATTATCCACATCAATCAGTCTAATGCTTTATTGATCTCGTGAAGTTCTTGTTTTCTTATTCAAGCAGAATCGTCTTTGTAGTTGGTCTGTTTCTCCTTATCAGTAGTAACCGATATTTTTTTCTTTAATTTCAACCTTGTTCTAGCAAGCCATCAATGGAATGGCTTGGAAAGTGCAAATCATGTCATTTTGTAATTTGGTGTTTTTCAGCAATCTAGCAGTACTATGTGTTATTATACTTTAAATGTTTTGGTTGTCAATGATGTGAAATTATGTTGGCAAATTTCATTTCATCCTATTTATGCTTTTGCTGTTAATTGAAAGTTGAGGGCAATACAAATGTGAACATGTGTTTATCTGCACAAATGTGATTCGTGGCACCTGTGTCTAGCCACTAGCCATTAGTGTTCGACACTAGAGATGCTTCAGACATTACCATAGCAAACAATCTCTCATTAGCTGTAATTGGAGGTGTTGCCATCACAGTAGGCAAGGTTCGTTAAACTATCCCTCCAAAAATGGAGCCAAAAGCCATTTGGCTTGTGCTGTTATGAAAAACGGTCCCAGGCATACCAATCGTATGACTTGTACCCACACCACCAAAATTGGTGTTAGCCCAAGGGCCCATAGCATTGGCTGCTACAAATTCAGACCCTGAGGGCCGAACATCTCCCATAGCAACGGTCGAATCAACCATAGGAACGTCTCCTGTAACATTCTGGACATTGAAAAGCACTTGATGTTTTCAGCCATCTTAATAATCTAACAAAAACAACAAATAGTGAGTGATCTAATCACCTTAAGATTATTGGAAATTATATCCAAAGAAAACAACATTGTTTATTGTAATCGGAACATCAATGTAAAAAAAACGATAACTGCTATATCATATCCTTCTTTTTATGTAAACTTACAAATCTTGGAGAAGAATAAAATAAGATATCACTGAAAAATAACATAAAATTGGAGGTGAGGTACGGATATCTGAATCTCCTTAAGGCGATTAGTTCCCGCCAAAGGTGCTCCGTAGATTCACGAACTATGCCTTCCAAGATACAACATCTCGAACTTGTTTGGATTAGCACTATGCAAACATGGCTCAGTCAAACCGTTCAATTGAACAAGCACACTCAGAAAAATCAGAAAAGTAGAAAAGAATATAAAAGCCTTTTTGGAATTGAGTCAAAAAAAAAAAAAAAAAAACCAAAACCAAAAAACCGTAATGAAGCTCTATGCTCCCATCTATTTATATAGATTTTTAGTTCATGTTCAGTAGAGATACATGAATTAAATAGACGCATGTATCCATGAAATTCATGAATCAAAAGATACATGAATTCAAGAGATTCATGAATCCGAGACACGTGAATTCAAGAGATTCATGAACTATATAAATACATGAACTAAAAAATACATGAATCTAGGAAATTCATGAATTCAAGAGATACATGAATAGAAAAAACGTATCTTAATTTATTGGCTTTCGTTGATTCATTAACCATAATTATAACCATAATTACAACAGCAACAGGATCATCGAGGTGGAGCAGCGGTGTCGTTATGGCAAGGGAAGCAGCAGCTTCATTGTCAACATTGCCTTGGTCTAGAGCAAGAAGCGGCGCGACAAGGTAGCTACTTAGGCGAGAACTCGCAACAGCAAGGATAGAACGACCTCGTCACACTACGACCCTGTGCTAGGATTGATCAGGTTTGTCCTCTCGGCTCATGGAAGCAAAGACGAGCGATGATGGAAGAGCAATAACGATAGGAATCATCTTCGGGCAATGAGCATGCAAGCTCGGTGGTTGCTTGCCTCTCGCTGCAATGGCTTATGGATGTGTCAATGTGACGGCTGCTCTCTCGCGGTCGTGCAAGCGACAGGATCAAAGAATTGCTAGAGGTGACCGGCACCGATGTAGGGGACTTGACCGAGACTCTCCCTCTCCAAGATCTCTCTCTTCTCTCATGTGTTCTCTCTATGTGTATTTTGAAATTATCAATTCGCTGGCCCCTAATTCAAAAGCATAAGTTTGTATTTATAATGTTATTAACCAGGTTTAATTGGTCATGTTTGATCTTAAGTTTTTTCCGGAATGACAAGCTCAATTAACCAAAGGTTTCTCCCTAATTAAACTTTATAAAGGCTAAAACCCGACTGAGTTGGGCTCAATTTGGCTCATTATCCTTGTGAATTCGGCCAAGCTAGTGTGAGTGGGCTTGGCGAAGTTCAACTCATCTCATGGGCTTCATTTAGGCGTAAATTGAAATAACTGGTTGTAATTATCATGGCCTAAGTCTAACGGGCTGAAATTAAATTGGATTAAGCTTGTGTTCGGCCAGTTTCTCATGTGATTGTCGGCCCATCTTATCCCCTATAATGGCCAAATTCTTGCTCTTTGTGGGCTTGAATTTGACAGGCCTTGACCCATTTAAAGCTTAGTCTAATAAAGCTTAGGGCCTGCTGACATTGTGGGCCAAACCCAACTTAATTAAAGCTCAACCTTGTCTTTTCTTTGTAATTTTCTATCAATACAGGTGCGAATGATAACCATTTTAGTTATAAATTAATTTCTATAACAAAAGCAAGTTTTTCTATTTATATTCTTAGATGAATTTCTAAGTAGAAGTATACGTTTGATAACAATATAAAATTTATATTCTCAAAATAAAAATTTATTTAATAATGACATAAAATTTCCACCTCTTAGCAGTAGCAACCAACGATCGTCGGCAACAACTGGCAATGGCAGCCGATGGCTGAGGAGTGGCAGTGGTGGACGGCGGCTAGCGGCAATAGATTGACGATTAGCTAGTAGCAAGAACAAATAATGAGAAGAGTAGCAGTGGACTTCTATTAGCGACAAATGGATCAGCTAGTAGCAAAGACAAATAATGAAAATAGTTTTTATTTTTCATTTATGTTCTTGAAATGGAGAAGTAAAAAAAATTTATTTCTAATTTATATTCTAAAACTATTTATGGAGTAAAAATCTATTTCAGAAATAAACTAAACGGATTTTTATTCCAGAAATAAGTGTCAAATAGAAAATTAGTTTTGAAACAAAAATAGAATGGTTATCATGTATACCCTACTTCTCCTTGGGCTGGCTGAATTCTACTTCCATTCAATTTTTATTAAGCTTTTTTTTTTTTTGGGCGAGTATTAGGCTTGATTATCTCTTTCAGAGATTACAAATCTAAATTAGTGTAATTCCTCACTAATCTTTCTCCCATTAATTTTCCACATAATAATGACTTACCAACTCCCGCTTGAATTCATTATGGGAATTTTTTTTTTTTAATTTGCTAATTTTGCTTATCATTTATAAACGTGTATTTGCATTTCTTAGCAATGCCAAAGTGCAAATCATAGGCTACTCTCAGCCAGTGCCCTTATTACTAGGGTGCACAAGCAAAAGTGCACTTGCTTCTTGACCCGTTCAAAACATATATGTACCACTAGTGATTTTGAGGCTACTCAGGGTAAAACGTAAAATATGGAGGTATCGATTTTCCATCTCCAAATACTCCAAAGTTTCATGAAACTATGGGTAGAGTCTCAAAAAAGCACTGAATTTTCATCAGTCATCCTACACATGGCAATGCATACATTAAGTACACAAGGCAAAGGCATGATCTTTAGATGACTAAGAAAAGAATAAGCATTTATAAAAGCGATGAGATTCACCATTACTCACTTAAAATATTAGGGGGAGTCAATCATGCCCCTAGTAAATATTTTTTATATGTGATAGAAAAAAATATAAAGAAAAGTTTCAGCAAGATCATACAGATTTGGCCAACTGTGTAATTCATGTATTAATGAGGAGAATAGGACATCTTTGGCAGAAAAGCAAATACTGTGTTAATCATAGTAAAGAAAATCAAACTGTCCTCAAAGTTACCGATAATGTTGAGATTAGTCTTTTGAAGATCTCTGACCATGACCAATATCAAGAATCTTTATCCAACCATATTTAGCAGCTGAATCTGCAGATTAATGCTATGGGTATAGGACGGTTATTTGAACAAATTGCTGACTACGGTGCTTCCTTCTCCTCCTCGTCCATCTCCTCAAATTCAAAACTTACATGTCAATCTATCCTATCTAACCAGCTGCAATGGTCCGAAAACATTGGTGACTAAAATCGTTATCATTACTTTCCCTTAAGTCTGCGTTCCAATTCCGGCTTCACTCTCATCCCCTGCTTCGCAAATTGGCCACATCGTCCATCTTGATGTCCATTCTTTTCCGTCAGTTGTTTCACCAATTTCTGCCACTTCTTTTTCCTTCTACTTTCTAGAATCAGCAAACAAGTGTCCCTTGATTGTATCAAGGGTGCCCTCCATTTCTCCTTCCAACTTGTGTTACCGCCTGAAAAAGACCTGAAAGTGTGGATGCAGGATGAAGCTCCTAGCACTCACACCATGTTGACCTGTAAGCGAGTGAGCAGCGACCTGAGGAGAGAACCGGAACATTTCCTCTCTTGGAATTGTCCATAATTTACTTGGATTAGGATGCTTTTGAAACACGGTCTTCAAGCCACACACTTCGATGAGTGGAGCAATAGTTACACCGCCGTCTCCACTGCAATTTCAATCACTTCAACCTTATTGTAGATGTGTATTACCTCGCTCAGAGGGAGCTCGTTCCTTTAATCTGCTACTTAAAAAAGCAACTTCGTTGCCACAATCCCAACTGCGGTAAACCCTATGTTGCTATGTAGATTTCACCTCCACCAATTGATGGCGATAGTAGAATAAGAAGCAATGTCTACACATCAGTTGTAAGACAGACTTCTACCAATACAGGGTCGACAAGCTACTTTGGTTTTCATTCGTTGGAAAAGCTCACTTCCTCATATTGCACATTAACCAAATTTGTGAGTGATAAAATTGCCCTTGCGCCTCGATGACATTCTTCTCTTTCAGACGTGTCTGAGCCTATAGTTTGGCATCGGAAGAGAGGTCGTGAAGCCATAGCAGCTGCAGTAAAAGAGAAGTGCTTGGAAATGATTCGAATGTCTAGTAGAGGTTCAGTGGGCATGTCTTCTCTTGTCAATTCCATAGAAACTAAGGGGATCAAAGAAAGACGGATTGACGAAGGTGGCATGAATTAGAAAGTCAAAGAGGGTGCTAGCCAAGTGGCACTTGCAAATAGTATAGGACTTGGAGTAGGAACTAGGAAGTACGTACGAATATTGAAAGCCGACTAGAGGATAGGAGAAGGATTGATTTCAGCGTGATTAATCAGTGCACCAGTCTGGGGGATCTATCTCTGACAAAAGCACGAAAGATGTTGATACTAAAAGCAAAGAAGGAAATTTCTAAGAAGCTTGTTAAGTGAAGTAGGAAGAAAGAACATGCAAATGGACTGAATTCTTCACAAGGAAAAATCAAGGAGAAGTATGGCGAAGAACAGAAAGCTCTGGCAAAAGATGCAAAAACTGTCGCAATTAAGCATAGGAAGCCTATGGATGGTAAAGACAGTTCCGATCAATTGAATCAAAACATAGAGCTTTGTCCCAAGCAAATGCTTGTTGCCAAACCTGATTTTCACGATTTTGACAACAACTGGACAAAGGTTTCGTTTGCTGATGATCCAGTCTGGACTTCTTACGATGATGATGATGGGATGCCTTGTTTCTGCCCTCTAGTCCACAATGTCACAACATTGAAACCATTCGAGGTGCATACAAGTTGGCTTAGTTACAAAAGCCCTCTGCTTTGGGTTGGATCTGGCTTTGCCGAGACCTGTGAGGATTTGCGGACTGGGAAATCTGTCGTCTATGGCTCCCTCAACGCTTTTCTGCCACATGATGAAGTGGATGAAAGGCACAAGGGGTTCGATTCAAATTTATCTGTTGAGGGAGATATTTGAGTTCTGTATAGGAAGTGGTCTTCTGATTGGAACGAGTTCACTCCAAATGAGGTAATACTCAGCTATGATATGGTTCAAGTGATTGAAGACTGGAGCGAAAACCAAGGAATAACTGTTGCTCCGCTCATCAAAGTTCGTGGCTTGAAAGCTGTGTTTCAAAAGCATTTAGATCCACGTAAATTATGGACAATCCCAAGGAGGAAATGTTCCGATTTTCTCATCAGGTCACCGCTCACTTGCTTCCAGGCGAACAAGGTATAAATTCTCCTATTGGATGCTGGGAGCTTGATCCTACATCCACACGCTCAGCGCTTCTTCACGTGGTAACACAAGTTCAGAGACGAGAAAGGGAGGGAACCGTTGATGCAATCCAAGAGCACTTATTTTCTGATATTGAAAAGTCGAAGGGAAAAGAATTGGATGAAAATGCGGAAACTGATGGAATGGAAATGGATGCCAAGATGGACGACGAGGCCAATATTGCGATAAAGGGCATGAAAAAGAAGCTGGAACACAGGTGCAGCCTTAAGGGAAAGCAGTGACGACAGATTTAGTCATCCTTTTACATGCTTTTGGACCGTTGCAGCTGGCTAAATCTGATAGATTGACATGTAGTTTTTGTATTGGTGGAGACGGGGGAGGAGTAGGAGGAAGCACCGAGACAACACCATTCGAGACCTAGTTTGTCCTCTTTTCAGGGTTGTTCAAATAGCCCTCCGACATCCGTAGTTAGTAGTAAATCTGCGCATTTGGCTAGTAATAATGGGTGGATAGAGATTCTGAATTTTGGGCAAGGTCATAAATCTTGAAAAGACTAATCTCAGCATTATAGGTAACTTTGGGGACAACCGATTTTCTTTACTAGGATTAGCCCAGTAATTGCCTTTTAGGCGAAGATGTCTGATTCTTGACATTAAAGCAGTCTCGGTGATATACATGGGTTACAAAGTTGGCCAAATCTGTATGATCCGGCTGAAGCTTTTCTTTACTTTTTTTTTTTTTTTTTTTTTTAATCATATGTACAAGGTCTTTTATGAGCATGAATGTTCATTCTTTTCTTAGCCCTCTGCAGATTGTGCCATTGCCTTGTGCTTTTACTGTTTGCATTGGCATTTATGGGACGGCTGATGAAAGTTCAATGTCTCTTTGTGACATTACTCATAATTTCATGTAGTTGAGAAGTTGGTGATGAGTCACACTAGTTTAGATTGGTAATCTCTAAAAGAGCTAGCGAATGAAAAGGGTTACTAGTCCAGCCTAACAAAAACTTATAAGTTAATTAAAAAGTTGATAATAAAAAAAAACAATTAAACTTTATTAGGTGATGTGATCAGGGTGTTATTGGGTATTAAATCCAGTCCATTTATTTAAACGTCTACTGACAATTTGTTAAACACTTCATAAATCTATTCCATTGATCAATTTCTGTATACTTGATCATTTGCCATGCCAGCAAATGACCAGTTAAGAAGCATGAAAAGACGGGTTTTACAAACTCCTTGACAACCTTTTCTTCATATTTATCAAAAACTTCATGTATCCAGGTGTATCATCCATACAATCATAGTGCCTCCTCATGGTCCTGGTCTCTTCAGTAGTGATTTGTCGATAAACAATAAAGTTGATGATGCTTCTCCCAAATCAATCATTGAAGTCACGAGGAGGAAGTTCATTTAACTATATTTAGAGATTCCTTGTGCCCCGCAAAGTATCCCGATTAAAAATTTAGGCCTAAAATGATCATTTGAGATTAGAAGTAAAGACAAACATCATTATAAGATATGCACTCGAATGAGATTTTTGAAAGTGGATTCAACATCTCATGTTATCCCATAGGCCACAAAAGTGACGAGAGCCGCAAATTCCGACAAAGAGAACTAAGTTGAATGGACAGAGCTGTCAATTTCCTCCTCATGAACTAATCTCTTTCCTTTCCCAAATTCAAGCGTAGGCTTCACGCTCTTGCAAATCATATTGACTACATCGAGTCATTTAGATAATAAGCAGATTGATACCGTACATTCTAGACATAGACTTGGGTTACTATATATATGTTATAATATGATATGTTTAATGTGAAATGTATGTGAGTGGGACATGGCTGACAATGGAGAACAACAAACTGTTTATGGTACTATCTTGATTTCTACGAGAGCACTAGGAAGCGCGGGGTTAAGATGGCTATAGTTGCAAGAATCGAGCACTACAGGCTACCACAAGAGTTCACCTAGGAGCTTTTAAATAATTGCAGTTCGGACAAAAAATACAGGAAACTCTAGAAAATGGATCCATAATTCAGCAATCTATACGTTTTATTATTTCTAATTTCGAAAGGACAGATATAAGCGTACGTTACTTTGATGCGGATGAAACGCAATCATCGTTAAAGTCGTGTGAAATAATTAAGTACGCGCTCCGATCACCCTATTTGGGGTTAAAAAAGCAAAACGCTAATAATAGCAATCATTAATATTCTCACAGTGGAAAAGTAATTAGATGATGTATAGTTCCAAAAGAAAAAAAAAAAAAAGAATAATAAAGGAGGAAAACGAAAAGGCAAGTGGGTCACCGTAGCTATACCATTATCTCTAAGTTCTCGACCGTCGCTCATCGCTCTCTCATCTTCTTCAATAATTCAGTGAACTCAAAGCTCTGCAGAAGTAAAGGTCCTCGAGAAAATGGCAGCGGAAGAGCCCAAGAAGGTGGAACCCGAGTCCCCTCAACCTCAAGATCCCCCGCCCGTATCCGAACCCGAAACCGCACCCGTTGAAGAGAAGTCAGTCGTACCTTTACCTCTTCCTCCTGCCGCTGCTGCTGCTGCTGCTGCTGAAGACAAAGCAGATGATACCAAAGCTCTTGCTGTAGTTGAAAGTGAGTCTCTATGTTTCTTTTCGTTCTTTCTATCTCTATTTTCGAATATAAATATCAAATCTGGAGACTCTGAATGTGAGATTCTTTTTCCTTTTTTTAAAATTATAGTTAAATGCAATGCTTCATGCTCCAGATTTTATATCTCTTAAATTAAAGTTCTGTAAGACTTCAAGACGTCAGTTGGGTAATTTAACTGATTTGTTGCGTGTTTAGGTGTGAAATTTAGTAAAAAATTCACCGTTTCACCTTGAAATTCACAGCTTACTTGAACGCTTGAGCTAGCTTAGCACAGCTCAGTTGATGGTTTGATTAGTATTAGGACACTGAAGCAAAGGATCTGCACAGATTGTTTTTCTGTTGCTGAACTGGGGTTTTGCATCTTTTTTTGTGGGCAGAGCCTATTGAGACCCCAGTGGAGAAAAGTAAAGACGGTTCTGGTAATCGAGGTAATTTTGATGTTCAAGTGTCGATGTGTTTTTAACTCTCCCTTTCTCTTGTTCTTTATTCTCTGTTATGTGTTTATGGTTCACCAAGACACTTCACTGGTTCTATGCTTCTTGATCAGATGTTGAGCTTGCACGAGTTGAGACAGATAAGAAGTTGTCTTTGATTAAAGCATGGGAAGAAAATGAGAAATCAAAGGCAGAAAACAAGTAAGAGATGCTATTTAGTGAACTGTTTCTGTTGTTATGCCATGAACTAGCTGTAAATTATGGAATTTTGGATAAAATAAGATTATTCCTCACCATTAGTACGTTCAAAAGAGGTAGAAAATTGCATGCTAAAGTCCCGCATCGATCACTAAACAGAGCTCAGAAGAAGTTCTCTACAATTGGAGCATGGGAGAACAGCAAGAAAGCTTCCATTGGGTCTGACCTCAAAAATTTTGAGGTAATCCTCCATTTTAATTGTTATTTTTCTCAGTTGATTCGATCGTACTTCCTAAGTCTCAAAAGTGCAACATTCTTGTATTAGTCACGCTGCTCTGCACTCCCCACTCGCCATTCTGGTACATCTCAAATTCATCATTAGAGGACCTCGTAGTAGTTCTGCCTTCTTAATTCCTTCATGGCTGTATTAGAAGCGAATTTCCACCACCCCAACCCACCCCCCCCTCCCCCCAAAAAAAAAAAAAAATCTCCAAGTCATGCTTCTTTTGCACGTCCATTATCCTTTGATGTGCCACAGAGTTTGTTCTAGCCTATTATCTTCAAAGAAATTGTATGTTATATTCATAAGGAACTGTGTGTGCAAAAAACAATCATGCTTCTGATTGAATCTAGATAACAGACGAGTTGCTAGCAGAAAGTACCTGGTATACTAGTAACACAAGATGCAGGCGCTGCAGTTTCTGATGAAATCTCATTACTTGCTTGCTAGCAGGAAAAAATGGAAAAGAAGAAAGCGGAATATGCAGAGACAATGAAGAACAAGATTGCTTCGGTCCACAAACTCGCTGAAGAAAAGAGGGCGATTGTGGAAGCCAAGAAAGGGGAAGATCTCCTGAAGGCAGAGGAGATGGCTGCTAAGTATCGCGCAAGCGGACTTGTTCCGAAGAAGCTCCTCCTCTGCTTTGGGGGCTGAACTATCCATTCTGGGGAAATGAAAGTCTTCCAAAATCTACATGTTCCAGCTCGGTTTGTGTCCATCTTCTTGCAGTGTGCTTAAAAGTGGATAAATAGCCATTGTTCTTTGAACTTCTTGCTGTTCATATCTATAGTTCTCAAGTGAATCTGTTGTTTTCTTCTGGAACATGTAAAGAAATCTTGTATAGCAGTTATGTATAGCTCATCTGAAGATATTTGTGGTGGTATCAAGTTTGCATAGGTCGTGTGACATGTAAGAGTGTTTCCCAAAGGGTATGACTTTGAATGAATGGTTTAAATTATCCATAGCAGTGTATTCTGATGCATGCAAGAATCCGTTTTTCCTAGAATTTTTCAGGAACTATCTGCAGACTGATTCTGAATTGGGAACCTAACCAGCTCGAGGTCCTAATCGATCACACTCAAGCAAAATAATCAATTGCTGTTTTTTTTCTGCCTCTCTATAAGTATCTTCTTCATTCAACTTCCTCTTACCTTCTTTGGACTTTATCAAGAGATAGAAGGAAATCATGTTTTAGGAAATAAATATTCCATAGTGCGGGAAACCTTTTTGTCTGAAAAGTGCTGTGGTCCGTTTTCAAAAGAAGGCTTTTCCTCTCCCACCGGCTACCGTTTCTTTAGAATAACCAAAAGGCATAACTTATTGTCCAAGCTTATCTTTCTCATTCCCTTCTCTTTTTCGTCTTATAAAAGGAGCTTTTCTTTAAAATCTCCATACAATCAGAGCACAGAACCCGTGATCTGAGCTAAAAATTCTGTTGAGAGATGGTTAAGCTAACGATTGTGGGAAGGGTGAAGGATGGCTTGCCTCTTGCACAAGGTCATCGGTACATCACCGACGACAATGGCATCTTTGGGTTTTACAAGCAACAAGCCGAACTTGTACTCGAAGAAATTGCTAGAGGAGCCTTGGAGTCTCCCAAGATGACCATTCACGTCGATCACCATTCCTTCTAGTAATTCCTTTCCTTCTTTTATCAATAGCCACGCTATTATTCATAACTTCGATCAGATGCTTCTGAATTTTATCTACGAAGATCAAGCAGTTCTTTGTGATATTCTTAATTTTTTCAATGTCAATGTGCGCCGTGAGAGTGTGGTCAATTACATGCATTTGTTCTTGGTCTACCCAGGATAGAATAGGTTCAGCAGAGAATGTCAATGTCAAGCATGGGTTTGGCCCTGAATTTGTTGAGATAGATTGAAGCAATTAATTGCCGCAAAAACTAATAGAGGCTAATGGGGTCGTTTGTTTTTTAATCGAGAAGACAATTTTTTGATTAATTTTCATTGCTTTTTTATATGTTAGCTACTTGGTGGAGGATGGTGTTTGCTTTATTGTGTTGTGCGAATCTACATATCCAAGAAAGCTTGCTTTCCATTATCTGCAAGATTTGCAGACGGAGTTTGACAAGTTTGACAAAAGAATCCTAGACAAAATTACCAGACCATACAGCTTTGTGAAATTCGGTAAATCTTTAGAAGTTTTACATGTTCATGTTAAGAGTAATCAGCTCACAAATTTCTTTCTATTTTCTGTTTATTCTTCCACCTTAAGAGAAGAGGTAGAAAAGAATGATTGATTAGCGCTACTATGAGTCCTTTTTAACGCCGCATCAAGAGTTCTATATGATGAAATGGGTCTTAATAACACAGATATATTCTTTCATAGAGCTCTATTTTTGGGTCACAGATAGTGTGATAACGAACATTAGGAAGCAATACATCGACACAAGGACCCAAGCCAATCTGTCAAAACTTAAAGCGAACCGTAAAAAGGACGACAGCATAGTTACAACGCATATTTCAGAGATTGCCAGAAGAAGAGCGAGAAATTTAGGTGAAAGTCCTCTCGTTTTCGAATCTGATTTTGCTTTATTGCCTGAACATACAAATACAAAATGGAAATAACCGGACATATTCCCTAATGTCCAGAATTTCTAGAAAGCACGACTGCGATGAATGCACCGGTTTCGCCTCTTTGGGGTTCCTCACGCATGGAGGTAAGAGAAATACTGAACTGCAAAGTCCTTCAATCCATTTAGACAGGTTTGGATCGCAGTTTATACGTAAATATTGTTCAAGTCTCGGATAGATTAAATAGCTATATGATCTAGTCACGAGTTCGCAAGGATTTGCGATTGTATAACTTGCGCAGCTTATCTTTCCTTCCCCACTTTGATCTGGCATGGTCTTTAGTTAACAATGACGGTATGAACTTGTTTTGCCGTAGGTGATAGCGATGAAATGGACGCCTATCGCCCTCATCATCTCGCTCGCTGCTTTTCTATTATGGGCAAGGGTGAACCTCGCAGAGAGTTACGTTGTTTGAAGCTTAGAATCTCAGTCGATGCAGTCAGAAAGTTCAGCTCGTGATGCCAGAAAAATCAGCTGTGATGCTGATTAGTAGTTAATATCCCCATGGAAAAGAATGAAAGATGATGGCCACTCCTCTTAATTGCTGATCTTTGAGTTTGCTTGCTTCTCACTCGACCCTGTATTATCACAATGAGTCTCAAATGTTAGGCCCACAACATATTTAGACACATACGTACACGTTGTAAACAGATGTATTGATACATGCAAAATTCCTCATCAAAGGGGATAGAATGAAATGTTGGGGACGTCTTGACTACTATTGAATACATGGAGCATTTTCATAGTATATGGGGCTAATTCCTTTAAAAAATCTAACTTCCGCTCGAATTTTTTTGGTCTAAAACAAATTTCCAACTTTCATTCGAGTGAAACAACAACAGCCTGCTCCACCTGATGTCTCTGTAGAGAAACCTGGCCGAAGAAAAGAGGAGAGATGGGTTCAAGTAAAGGGCCGATCTTGGCAAGTTCAATGGGCTTTGGAATAGCCCTACCTTTTGGTCAAAGTAAACAAGTTACGATGGTTTTAGGGCCAGGATCATCTACTTTCAGCTTTCTGGCCTTCGGCCATGAATCTCCAACACTAAATATTTTAACGACAGCAATCTTGTGATCTCACAACAATCGTGCACTCCATGCTCTTCTTCATTTCACATGGACACAAGACTTTTCTCAGCCCTTTGTTTTTCCCTTTGTGACATAAAGGTTTCACATGGACGCGGGAGTTTATGTCACAAAGATCATCCAAAGATAGCAATAAATAATGCGAGTAGACGACCATTAAGAGAGTCAAAGACTCAACGTAAGCACTTTTACCATCTACAAAATAATTACAAAAGCCCTTGATTTGTTAGGTGACAACGTCAGGTCTTATTACATAGATAATCAGTGGATTCAACGGAATTAGGTGGTGGGCTATGGTGCGTCTGAATCTACGTTTTAATTACAGTTTTCTAAAACTAGCGAAGTTGGTGCATAGCTCATCCCTTTCATTGTGTGTACATAAAAAGTCATGGCAGAAAGTCATTGATTAGCCGTGGAAAAAAAAAAACTCGGTCAAATGTAAAAGCTATGGACCAAGAGAGTCTCTGCACGCGGAGAGACACACTCGACGTAACAGGATATTTTGTTAAGCACATAAAAATTACATTCATAATCAAATTAGTATGAATCTCAAGTTATAGAAAAACAAATGCACGATAAGACTAGTATAACAGATTTATCGAGTAAGGGGGAATCAGCGATCAACAAAATCCAATCAGCAAAATTACAATGGAGTTGACAAGTTAGAAACGTGTCGTATTGTACTAATTATCCCATACTAGAGTGAAACGAGATGTCCTCGCCATTAAGAATATCCAAGTATGTTTTGGATTTTAGACTTGAGTGATCGAGCTCATGAGGATACATGTATATCGATAGCAATTAAAAGGATCCGAGCGTGTGCGATGGGAGAAGCGGGCTATGGTTATAGACTGGTGCGTCGGAGGGGTCATCGTCCACGGAAGAGCAAGAAGTCGGTGCCCATCTGGAGGAGGCGAGAACAGCAAGGCAGTCAAACCCGGGCAGTCGTGCAAAGGACGGGAGGCTGGGAAAACACGAGCACTTCTAGAACAATTACCTAGGACTTTTGCGTAAAAGGTCCTTTCTCTCTCTCATGCCTTTCCGGCCATTAGAAAAAACCTGCGTCTGACGCGTTGTCCACGAGACTTTCCAAGAGAGACTAATAACAAGCTATCAGTTGCTGTCGAAGGCCTAGAGAGAGAGAGAGAGAGTGACTTTCCAAGAGAGACTAATAACAAGTTAGCAGTTGCTGGCGAAGGCCTAGAGAGAGAGAGAGAGAGAGAGAGAGAGAGAGAGAGAGAGAGAGCGCAGAAAAAGCACTTCCGACTGATTGGTTGTCTCCTCCCGAAATCTATGTTGGATTTTAATTTTAATTTCTGACATTCACTAACGTTTTTTGAATTAATGAAATTTTACCGACCTTCTCGTGGGGTCGCAAAGCCAGGGGTTAACATTTTTTAGGTTTTACCTACCCTGGAGGTTGACCCTTCCACTTTATTTACGTGAAGCGGGGCTCTGACAATCACGACCTTTGTTTAAGGTTCTTAGGCTGGACCGATTTGCAGTCATATGTGTTATTAAAAATCTAATGTTAAAAATAGGAATGATTCTTATGTGGTCAATTTTGAAAAGAGATGGCATATCTAAAAGAAAAACTGATGAATATGAAAAAATAAGGATCACCTTGGTTTTATTGATAATTTTCCAATTTTTTTGACAGTTTGCAAGTAATTAACTTTTCTTATCTTGTTACGAAATGCTTTAAACTTACCAACTCTAATGTGAATTCACTGATCTTTATTTGAGTAACTTTTTAAATTTTTTCCAATAAAGTTATCCATCTCTTTAGATTATCGATCTCATTTGAGTTAATTACTAATGTCTATTAGTCATTTTTCAACTTATCAACTTTTGGAAATCGAGAGTTAGTAATCCCAATCTAGCTGCTAACTCAAGCAAAGATATTTTTGTGAGTCACTCTAATTCAAGTTGGTAATTAAGAAAAAAAAAAAGCAAACAATAAGAAAAGTTGGCAAATTAATTAAAAAATATAAATGAACATCAGTAAGTAACTCAAATGTAATAGTTGGTAACCCAATACTAAATGGTAATTTAAGTTGAGAAAAGTTGGTGAATCAAGCTAATTAAAGTTGTAATATATATCTAAAAAGAGTTACAAAAGTTAAAGGGGTTATAACCAGGACCAATAAAAATTAGTAACCCTATAGAAAAATTGGTAGATTATTAAAACAAAAAAAATTAAACACCGGTAAGTAACTCAAATTAAACTTTGGTAGACCAAAGCTAGTTGTAACTTGATCTGAATAAAAGTTGGTAATAGTATTCTTATTTAGGTTGGTCATTTCATGTAACAATTAGTAAATTCAAACCGTTAGTAAATTATGTAGATAGTAAATAAATAAATTAGCATAAAAATCGGTGGCTTGCAAACAATCAAAAGAATCGACACTTACATTAAAATATAAGTTACCAACAAGTTATTGAATAAAAAAGGTTAGCACCAACACGTTATTGAACTTTACTTGCACAGAGAGAAAATCCGTATTTTTTACACTGACCTATAGAATCCTGCTGAGGACGACCATGCGAATAACATTTTATTGTAGTTTAATTGTCCAACTACTACCAAGGCTCGTAAGAAAGGTCAAAAGCTTGAATAGGTGTAAAAAAGAAATCAAAATGCATGCGTGAGCGAAAAAATTGTAAAAATTCTTTAATTTGTTCTTGAGGTTCACATTCCTGGTGTTACTTAGGGCAACAAGAAGTCCCCCGTCAGATAATATATATGACATATGTAGCATTAATCTATGTTTAGTTAAATAATACATGCCTAAGATTTTTATAAGACCGGGTCTCAATATGTCCAGGAGAGTTCCAACTTGATCTCTCTCTTTGAATTTTGGGAATGAGCAAGTGAAAAAGGAGTTTGTTAACCGACATCTGACTTTTCAATATTGTCTACAGTATTAGATGCTTCATTTTTTTTTTAACTGCCCTGGTTTATTAAAACGATTTCAGATAAAAGTCTTCTCTTCTAAGTCTTCTCTTCTAACTTTGAGGTACTTTTTACTCACCGACGCCAATTTCACGAGAAACTCCCCATCGTTTTGGCACTTTTTAGGGCTTTTGCTTCCTTTTTGGGTATGCCATGCGCTTGCATTGACGAAAACACGCACAAAAAAACGAAGGTACGACTACGCACGTACAATTTATTCTTCGTCCATAATTTGCACGCTCCATGAAAATACAAATATCGACCCCCCCCCCCTCATGTGTACATCATATTTACGTCACTGCCCATGTCGAACTGACTACAGATATCATCCCCAGAGAAATAATCCAAGTAAAACCCACCTCCCGAAACCTGATCCATCTCCGACTTCAACCGCGAACTGTACATGTCGCTCACGCTGGCACTAGCGGACCCCTTACTTAGCTCATTCCCAACATACTCACCGCCATAAGAATTCCCAAAATCGCTTGTGCACCAATCATGCACAAGAGAGTCCTGAAGATTTGAGCGATAATCGAAAGCATCGCCATAGGTCGGAACGTTGTACCCTTGATCAGCTTGATTCAGCCACTCGGCGAAGAAAATATTGGGCAAGCAGCTGCGTGGACCCCCATTCGGAAAGTCCAATGACATCTTTTCCTTTTGTTCCTGTGACGGTGCATGAACTGATGCGTTTTGGTTAGTGGGGATTTGATCTGGAGAAGGCGAAGATTCCACATTGTCCGAATTGGTACATTGACTCTGGGCATTATGGCGGGCTTCTGATGATGACGATGATTCAGTCTTATTTGCCACCTTCTTCTTAAGATAAGAATGCCAGTGATTCTTTATCTCATTATCGGTCCTTCCTGGCAAATGCTTTGCTATTTGAGACCACCTAACCCATAGAAAAAACAAACATATCCCTTCATCACTATTCACTCACTCCTCCAAATAAAAATTAGGCACTTGCTGAAAGCTTGATTAATATCTTGGTGATTGTATAACACTGGTTAAATTTTTAAGCTCTCATAAACTATTTAGGTATTAAGCTGCTGCGCTTACTTGTTGCCTATCAAGCGATGAAGGGACAAAATAATCTCCTCTTCTTCCAGGGTGAACATGCCTCTCTTTAGGCCAGGCCTCAAGTAATTGATCCACCTTAATCTGCAGCTCTTGCCATTCCTCTGCAAGCCTGCACATTCAAATATATAATCAGAACCATATATATACAGCTTGCATGCATAGGTCAACCCTAAAAGGAGTGATTAAAATGAAAAATCTAGTTGATCTAGTCGTTTTTTTGTGGAGAAAAAAAACACTCTTTTCCTTGAACAATGCATACTCCATGTAGCTAACTAGATATGGCTATTGAAGGACTTTCCAAATTATTTATAAGACAATGCAATGACATTACAAGCTTTGTCGAACTTGCATATTCATACATTGGACACTAGACTTTCATGTTTATACATTATATGATAAAGAAGTATATCACAAAAACTTACCGGTGTTAATGGGGACAGAGCTCCAGCAACCATGGCCATGATTCAGGATATAGTTCCTGAGCCTCTGGTCTTCTTCAGGTGACCACAAGCCCTTCCTGTGCTTGGGTTTTGGCCTTTCTGATGACTTCAATGCCATAGCGTTATGCTCTCACGAAGATAGTTTTGAGAGTCAATGAGACTCTCAGATGTTGACAAAAACTTTGAGAGAGAGACAGAGAGAGACAGAGAGAAAGGAGAGATGAGTTTCCGCAGTGTTCCTTTGGAATCGGACGGGCAGTGCGTGCAGAGACCGAACATAAGGGTAAGTGATATTTAAAGCAAAGGGGTAGTTGCGAGTCCCCTCTTAAAAAAAGCCCATACAATAATGGGCTTCCCTTCTGTGTTTGGAAATTAAAATACATTGCCTTCAACATCTATCGCCCAACAAAATGTCAATGTTACCTCTATACTTTTCTGACTTTGGCGATCGTGACTGCTACCGTAAGGCTTTACTTTCACTACTATCTTTCGTGTACTTTAAGCTCGTGTTTTCGCTGTTAAATACTACATGGGTTTACACTTAAAAGATTTAGTGAACAATTGCTCGAAATACTGTATGAATAAGTTATATATATATATGGGTGTTAAATGAGTTCACACTTTATTCAACCCATTTTTGTGCCTCTCTCTTCCCTAGGAAAAGTGTAAGAAAAGTTATAAGTTTATTACATTGATGTCAATTTAATCATGAATAACTTATTGATGTCAATTTAGTCTTAAACCTTTTGAACTAGTGCCAATTCAATTATTTCGGCTAATTTTGGCTAGATGTTGCTGAAGTGAATGTCCGCCAACCCACGTGGCACAACCAGCATTAACATGAACAACTTTTAATAATATATATTTTTATTTTTTTATTTTTTCTCTTCCCTTTTTTTTCCTTGCCTTACTTCTTTTTCAGGCTAGACCTCAATGAGTGGGCAAAGCCAAGGGCTAGCAAGGTTGAGACCTCGCCAAAAGCCGTGAGGGCAGCCTCGCGTTGGGTTAGCGAGGCTTGCTTTGGCAAGGGTCAAGCCTCATCGGCCATGGTCAAGGCAAGACCCTTGCCAGCCTAGTGCGCGGCCTAACACTAGGGCTCAAGCCTTGGCAGTTGCCAACAAGGTCCAAGTTGATCTCCTTAGCCTCACCTCTGGTCAATCATTGAAAGCAACTAGCTAAAGAAAGGGAAAAAGAAAAGGAAAAAAAAAAGTAAGAGAAAGAGAAGGGAAAGGAAAAGGAAAAGAATAAAAATTCAAAAAATTCAAAAAATATTAAAATATTATGAAAATTTTCACATCAATGCTAACTATGCCATATAAGTCAACCGGTGTTCATATCAACAATATCCGACCAAAATTAGCCGGAATGACTGAAGTGACATTAAGTTAAAAAGTTTATGACTAAATTGGCACCATATCAAAAATGTTTAAAACTAAATTGGCCTAAATTGGTACTAATACAATCGATTTAAAACTTTTCTGACACTTTTCCTCATTTTTGTTCCCCTCTATGAGAAAATAATGGACTATTCGGACTATCCCAAGTTCAGAGAAATCCCGATAGGCCCGCAAGATGAGTTCAACTTCTCCCTTATTAAAAAATCAAAATGGCTTCTTTTTTCCCATTTTTTTTATTAACCTTATAAGTTTCATCCATCAATTATTGGAGTATATCTTTCTTGGTTGCCTTTGTCATTATTATATTTATGTAATATTCTAAACATAGCTCTTTTCATTACAACCTATGGTCAATAAAAATTATCATCTTTGATATCACATTCCATTTAATTATAATTTCAATTCCTTTGTATTATTTGTTGCTGTAATTTTATAAATTCACTATTAAATACTAATTTTCTATTATTCTTCATCGTGAATCAATACAAAAATTAAAAATTCCATATAATGTCAAAAGCAAGTTTTTAGTATCTTATAGTCGAAATAACAAATTTATCCAAATAACATAACCTAAATTGGGTTAAATAGGTGGATATGTTTTTTTTCATAAGTTGGATTAAATGGTCCAATTAGGGTCGGGCCATTTTCAATCCATCTCATTCTAAATTTACCCACATATTTGACAGCCCTATTTGCAACTACCTTAAAGAACATTTAAGATTTACTGAGAAAAAGGTTCCTAAAATTGGGGAAAAGTGTTAAAAAAAAAAAGTCCTAAACCTTTTGTATTTGTGCCAATTTAGTCCTAAACTTTTTTTATATCAATTTTGTCTTAAACCTTTTTACTTAGTGTCAATTCAGTCCTTTCCAGCCAATTTTGGCCGGATTTTTTATTTGACGGACGCTGGTCGATCGATGTGGCCCGATCGATATTGACGTTGACAACTTTTAATAATATTTTAATATTTTTTTTATTTTTTTTTTATTTTTTCCTTCCCCTCCTCCAACCGGTTGTTGGACCTCGGCGACCGGCCAGAGGTGATGGCCAGTGAGGTCGACCTCGCCGGACCTCGCCGGCCACCTCGCTAGTGGCCACGAGGGCGGCCTCGCGCTGGGCGACAAGGCTCGCCCTCGCCGGCACCGCCTAGGTCGCGTTTCGGCAAGGTCGAGCCTCACCCATGGCCGATAAGGCTTGACCTCGCTAGCCCGGTGCTAAGTTGCCCTCACGGCTTGGGCGGCACTAGCGAGGCTCACCCTCATCACCCAACACGAGGCCGCCCTCATGGCCACTGGCAAGGTGGCCGGCAAGGGCGAGCCTCGCCACCTAGCGCAAGGCCGCCCTCACGGCCACTAGCGAGGTGGCTAGCAAGATCCAGCGACTGGCTGGAGGAGGGGAAAGAAAAAAAAAAAAAATAATAAATCTAAAATATTAAAATATTATTAAAAGTTGTCCACGTCAACACCAATCAGGCCATGTCAGCCAGCCTGTGTCCAATCAACACGATCCTGCTAAAATTGGCCGTAAATGACTAAATCGACATTAAGTAAAAAGAATGACTAAATTGGCACAAAAAAAAGGTGTCAGCCAGCCAGTGCACAATCAGCAAAATCCTGCTAAAATTGGCCGAAAATGACTAAATTGACACTAAGTAAAAAGATTTAGGACTAAATTGGCACACAAATACAAAAGGTTTAAGACTTTTTTAATACTTTTCCCGTAAAATTGTGCGGGATTCCGTTTGTGTTCTTGAATATGGAAGCTATGTCTAGGCGAGGTTGAGGCTACTAAAGAAAATAGAATAGCATACATACTTTGCCGCGGGAATAGTTCTTATTTCAATCGAAGCACACGATCAAATTTATAATTACTAATGACATTGTGACAATAACAAATTATTTCTTATGATTTCGAGAATGAACAAAGGCTCATTGTCCCCCATGGTGAAACAATGTGCAGAGATAGAATAATAAAATAAACTATGGAGTTGATTTCTATTTGATGATGTGTGTAACATGAAACACTTGAGCGCAGTTTAATTTAATATATTCAAATTAATCTTCATTGATGTAAAATCCGACGCACAATTTTAAGTTGCAAGGAAACCCGGCCATATTAGGGAACTCCTAATTGAGCTCTCGCTAATAGAACCATGGAGGATGCAAAAAAAAAAAAAAAAAAAAAAAGGAAATCATTTTCTCGCAAGACTTCTTTTCCTGATCGAAGTCGAAGTCTTATGTTGACGTCAAAGAAGGGCTAGTATGTTTTTGCATATAAATATGTTGTTGAGTTTGGTCGTAACAATTTAAAAGAGTAAGCTTATGAGTTGGGAAAATATCAACTACAAAGTAAATGAAATAGCTCCTAGAAGGTGAGCATGGCATGGGTGCTAGAAGATAGGTCTACTCGTTGAGGATAACGTTAGAAGATATTTCCAAAACGACAATATTGTCCTTCTCATATAAAAGCTCTTGGAAACTTGTCACAAAAATTGGATTTGAAGTTCACATCGTCATTGTAAGACTAACATCATCCGCCTTACAGTATTCAACAGTACAAGGAAAAAATGTGGTTATACTTAAACTTGTTCTTCATGATTCAATTTATGACGCCATATAAGTAAGAAAGTGGAAAATTTACCAAAATAATCATAAACCTATTGTACTTGTGCCTATATCAATCATAAACATTTCAATTTGGCCAATTTAGTCTTGAACCTTTTGGCAATTCGCTAATTTAGTTTTAAACCTTTCAATTGTACTAATTTAGTCATAAACATTTTCACAATTTGTCAATTTAGTTCTTTATGTCAAAATATGCTCACATGGTAGTCTAGTCAATGCTGGCAATCTTACATAGCACATTTGGCGCTAACATAGACAATTTTGATTTTTTTGAATTTTTTATTTTTTCTTCTTTTCTTTTTTCTTCTTTTCCTCTTTTTTTTTTTTTCCAACTCTTGACCCTCACTAGGTGGCCTTAACTTGGTTTGGGCGAGAGCGTTACAACCCTCACTAGCAAATAGGCAAAGGTCACAGCCCTCCCCAAGATTTGAGTATAGGAGCCCTTGTTGGCCAAAGGTTGAGAGGAAAAGAGGAAAATAAAAGAAGAAGAAAATTAGAAAAATCAGAAAATCTTTTTAAAAATTGTTAAAATTATCTTTATCAGCACCGGTCATGCCATGTAAGACAAGCAATGCTGATTAAACCACCACATTGGCATTTTTTGATTAAAATTGGCTAAAAGGATTAAATTGGTTAATCATCAAAAGATTTGGGACTGAATTGGCACAATCAAAATATTTATGACTAAATTGGTAAATCGTCAAAATATTTAGAATTGAAATTGGTCAAATTGAAAGGTTAATAATTGAATCACCACAAGTGTAATAGATTTAAGATTTTTTTTGTAACTTCCCAATAAAGCGCTAGTACACACCACGTGTAAGAAAAGGGCATCTCTTGACCATCTTTAAAATGAATATTATTATGTTTTCACATAATGAATATACGCAGTACGAGAATTCAAAGATGATCAGGTTGAGAATATGATGTTGTTAGACCGTTAAGAAGGCTTGGTTTGAGTTACTATCAGTTGGTTTAACTCAATTATCAATTTAGTCCTAAATTTAATATATGGATTTCACTAAGTCCTACACTTTCTAGTTTTATTAATATAGTTTTAAATTTTTGCATGAAATATCAACTTTATTAATGAGACTAGAAAGTGTCATAAGAAGTTTTTATATAGTTTTTCGATATAATTGTTTTTGTCCACTACATATGCCATCTGTAAAATGAGCGCTACATGATATGTCTTCACTCGTGCACCTAACATCGGTAGTTTTTCTAGAAAGATTCCTCATCAAGGATTGTCAAATGATTTACTGTTCCAACTCCTATCGAAAGTCTCACAGCTTTGATTAAGTTGAGTGTTCACCTAATGAGCGGCCTTATTGACACCCATATCTACTAATCGTAACAGCTGGAGAAGAAATTATTGACTCAGTTAGGAGAGTTGGCAAAATCCAGCCTTCACCCAAAAGAGAAGCAACGACCTTTTATTGCCTAAAAATTCATCTCGTTTTCCACGAAGTGAATAGAGATGTAAAAGCGTAACCTAAATTTGTCCGATTCGGCTTTACAATTTGTCGATGACTTTCCTCTGTTAGGTTGTTTTCTCTTCTCTATGATTGACTGCCTAGACACTGAAATGTATGTTTTTCAGTTGGTTTTCCTTTGCTCCCCTATAATTTATTCATGACAACAAACTGCAAGAGAACATCCCCAACATCTATGTTAAGTTATGAACAGCAGACCCAATCAAACTAATTTTAAACAAGATGCAATTCATACTCACCAAATCGACATGTCGAGTTGGGTTCCAATGGGAATGAAAAGAAAAAGATGTGGGAATCCTGGAAATTCCAGAGATTTGTGGACAAAATATACGGTTGTGCATCATGTGTTCTTCTCGCGAATCGTAGAAAACTTTGCTTGGGATTCAGACAATATTATTTAATAGCATATCATATGCTGAGCGTGATTAGAAAAGGATAGACACGATTCTATGGTTAGCACTAACTATCGTCGATTTGTCAATCATTGAGAGAATAAACCCGTTGGACACGCTAACCCAATAGAACCGAGCATGTTTTCCACACCACTTAGGATGAACTGTTTAACATCCTCCTCGTTGTCAAATAAGAATTAGCTAGAACCTTGGATGGAAATCTATATTGTAATAAAAATAAAAAATAAAAATCTGCAAGGTTAGCTAGTGAGTTTTATTCAAATAAACAAAGTAGGGGAATCCTGCTACAAATGCCAGAAAGGATTACAGCAGAAACTCAAGAAATACGGCAATTCAAGTCTCGAGTCTTCAGTTACTACAGATTTGCCTTCTCTGGGTTTGAACTATGGAATGATTGGTTTGGATGCTACCAAGCCAATACGAAACATCAAATTTAACTCTGGACATAATGTCAACACTGGCAACAAGAAAACTATCATCATGAAGCCTTCTATTCCTCTCATATCATAAGTTAACAGCACACCATGCAATGTCGCAAGCAGCATTAGCTGTAGCTTTCCCCTTCCATGTAGCACATATTTCACTGTAACTCATCACTCCAACTCTGCCTAATTCTTTGAACACCACAGCAACTATAAAGAGCTCCAGACTTCACAAGAAGAAGCATATTCAGAAAACAAATGATCCCTAGATTCAGGGAAAGAACCCCAGAAAGGAATTCATCATTTAACGAAGGATTCCAGTTGTTCAATCTATCTCTAGTAGGCAGCTTATACAAAATAATATGCCAGCTTTATAAAACTGTGTTTTGGTACGTTTGAAGCGAACAAAACTAGCTTTTGAAACTGCTCAACATTAGTATGAATTCCACAGAATGCTGATTGAATTAGAAGTAGGTCCTCAGACCTAGCAGTAGGGATAATCACACCGCAGACTTTTGCAGTATCGCAGACGACCCTTTGAGTAAACAGATCGAGCAAAAAGGAAGTTAGCTTTCCATCACAAATAACATGCTTAATCAAGGACTTGTAATTCAGTTCTCGGCTTAAGGAACTTCCTCCACATATAGGAAGAAGTACTGAAGTAGCAAGCGGCTACCTTGAAAGAAGAATTTAAATGCACACGGCTAGGTAAAAGTGCTGTTTTCAGAGACCATCCTCACAATGCAACGACCAGGATAGACCTCATATTTTATGTACACAACATGATTTTCTCCATCTACTTTTGTACGTAATTTAACTTGATTCTCTCGCATCTAACATGAGTCGATTTATTACACGGTTCGTAGAACTTACAAAGATATGCATAATAAGTATGAGGCTTTACATACTATACAGCCTAAGTATCTTTTTGGTATCAAAAGGAAAAATCTCAGCTGACCGTCCTCCGTCAAGTGACGGAGGAACGGTCAGCTCGTGACCACACATTTCCAATCCTTTACTCTCTTTTTTTATTATTTTTATCTTTCCCAAAAAAAAAATATTAATGAGAATCCTACTAATAAAAATTACAAGTAAAAAACAAGTGATCAAAGTTCCAAAAGAATTTCTTATGTTTGTGCACATAAGACTTGAGGCCATCCTCAAAAAACCCTCCAAAATTCCAACACAATTAAAAAATCGTTAATTACAGTAAAAAATATTATCACCTACTAAAAAGAAATCAAAAATATCATCCTATAGATCTATTAAATCTAAAAGATGAAAAAACGCTGGAGATGTTGGTGTCCTCAACCAATTTAATTTTATATTGTTCCCAAATAAATAAAAAAATCTTAATAACGCAACAAATGGGAATGTAACTCTCTCTCTCTCTCTCTCTCGCAAAATGTATAATTACCTTGTATGTTTTGAACTTCGATTGTTGTGCGATTTTGTAGTTGAATAAGTCATAATTGGGGAGAAAGGTTCGTTAATCTTTACTTTTCTTATTGCAAGAAAGTAAGGGGTATTCATTATTGTTGGAGTATAGTTTATATCTATATATTTTAAACATATAATTCTTAATTTTGTTTTCTTGACATCTTGTTCAGATGGATGGAGTTCGTATTGAAAGCAACTTCGTCAAAGAAAATAATAGTGGTGATGAAGACGAGATTAACAATGCAACTGAAGATGCTAATCATGAAAATGTCACAATACCGTTGAACATGAAAGTCAAACCTCACAAACGAATATTTTTTTTTACTTCTAATTAACGATATTTGGGTTGTGTTGGAATTTTGGAGGGTTTTCCAAGGATGGCCTTGAGTCTTATGTGCACAAACATAAGAAATTATCACCCCGATCACTTGTTTTTTGCTTGTAATTTTTTATTAGTAGGATTCTCATTAATATATTTTTTTAGAAAAGATAAATAAATAAATAAATAAAAGTAAAGAAGGGAAAACCGGTTGACCTTGGGAATGTGTGGCTATTAGCTTACCGTCCCTCCGCGCCACGATCAGCTAAGGGCCTGCATGATAACATTTATGTTTCTCCCAATTTTTGTTTTTTTGTTCCCGAAACAAAAACGAAAAAAAAAAAGATAGAAATCCGTTTAGTAAAAATATTGTTCCCAAAAACAAAAAAATCTTCTTTTTTTGTTTCCGAGAATAGATTTGGAATAAAAAAAAATAAACAAAAAAAAAAAGTAGCTTCTTGTTTCCAAGAACAATTTCTAGAAATAAGCCAATTTTTTCTTTTCTCCTTTTCTTTTGTTTTTCTCGCTTGCTGTGGCCTTGGGTGGCCTCTTGCCAACCGCCGCCGTCATCAACCATCGCTACTACTATTTGATTGCCATCGATGCCACCCATAGCACACCGGCCACGCTCAACCTCCGATGACCGTGGCTAACCGCCGTTGCCACCGCCATTTCTTTGTCCGCAGATCGCGCGACCGCCGTTGTCGCGCCCGCACGCCACCGATCGCCACCGCAAGATCACTAGCCACCGACCACCGCCGCACCATCGCCACCCACAACCCACCAACCGCGGGAGGCGATGGCCAATGGGCTATGGGTGGTGATCGTGCGACGGCAGTGGGCGGCGGCGACAAGCAACGAGCGACAAGCGGCAGCGACGGGCGGCAGGCGGCGGCAACGGGTGACGGGCAACGACAGGCGACGGTCGACAGTCCATAAGAAAGAATAAAAAACAAATAAATACAAAAAATGAAAAATCATACCAAACACATTTCTATTCTTTTTCTATTTCAAGAGTAGAAATTTTGCATAATTACCAAATACCTTATTTTACTTATAAATTGTTGCCCGAAGTAGAAATGGAAAAGTACTATTTCTGAAAAGAAACTGTGCCCCGGCCAAGAAGCGTTACCATGCACACCCTAAGCCGCTCCCGTATCAAAACCCATCCTCATCATCGTTAATTTGGACAATTATAAAATTTCTAAAGCTGTACATAAGTATTCATATCAGTATTGGTGGAAATGACAATTGTAGCCAAAATGCTACAAAGCCTAGCCTATGTAGCAAAAATAATAAACCCATATAAAAATTTTCTAACAAATTAAAAGTAACTGTACGCTTGGCAAACCTTGTGGAAGAAGTCTATCCATTTAGATAATAACCAAAGAATGATTTCAAGGTCAACAAAATATCTTAATTGTCTTTGAAGATTTAAATATATAAGAAAAGACAATACTCAAGAAATATTGTAGTCAACCAGCATACTTTAAGTTTATTAAGGTTACAAGGCATAGGTTATTGGGCGGTTCATATAATAAGGAGAACGTGGAGTTAATATAGAGCGCTATCTTTTCCTAGGTTATGAGCGTTTCCTGAAAAGCTCTCGTTCTCTGTCCTTTTCTTCCTACCTACTCATTCTCAAATTTCTGTGCAATTTGTCATCTTACCTTAACAATATCATAACGACGGTGGTGGTGACGGTGTTTTCGATTTTTATAATTTGGCGATTACATCTTTTGAAGTACTTTAAAATGGTTGCTGTGCTGTCGGTATTTGGTGATGGCATTTTCAATCGAAATTTAATCATGGTCACCACCAATTTGCAGACTAAAAAAGATGGCAGTTAACCTCCATATGACTTGTATGATTCATTCAATAGTGGCCTCAAAAAAAGAGGGAAAATTTTGGGTGGTTGTTTTTCCATATGAATACGAGGACAAAAGGAAAAGACCGAATCACACCTTAGAGATGGATTTAAGAAATATATTGGTGAACTTAACCAAAAGAAAAAAACGCTGGTCTACAACTCAAATGGGAGTTGCTAACCAAAGTTAATTGATAACTTAATGGGGGAAAATCTGATATATCACATAAATAAAATTTGGTATTTTCATATAATTGTCGTTAAATTTAAGCCTCACTAATAAAGGTAAATGAAAGTTGGCAGTAGATAAGAGAAGGTTACTTTTGGTCAATAATAAGAAAAATTAGTACCGTATGAAAAACAATTAAACAATGACAACTAACTCAAATAAGAGTTGCTAATGCGTATTGTTGGCATTTTGATGGAGAAAGTTGGTACTCACCAAATTAAGGTTGAAAAGTGTAATAAAGTTTCGCAAGCAATGCTTATAAAAAGTGGCAACTCAATAGAAAAGTTGGTGGATTAGGACTTGAGTGAGAATTGGTAATCCAAAAATAGTTAGTAACTAAATTGGAAAAAAGTTGGTAACTTGCTCTAATAAAGGTTAGTAATTTGATATGATCATTGGTAAATTTAAGCCGTTGTTTAAAAAAAAAAAGTAAATATTTTTGTCAAGGATAAGAGAATTTTTTCCCCCCTTTCTGTCAAAGATAATAGAAGTTGATAATTGGAACATCAGTATCTAACTCAAATAAGAGTTTGTACTGTAAAATCAATATACTTTTTTTTCTAAGAGAGGGAATACGGGATGTGACATTACTAAAAATAGAAAGGATAACGACACAAAATTTTTCCCACCCCATGGCAGATCTCCCATCTGTTTCTTCTTCCTTCAGCCTTTAGGGATCTGTTCAAGTCCAAACTTATTAACAAACAATGAAAATCAAAGTCAGTAAATCAACAAAAAAGCTGGTCAACTTAGAAGGAATAAAAATATATGTTGATAAGCAACACAAATGAGACTTGATAAATGAAAACTAATTGGTAACCAAATGGAAGAATTACTTGTAAAACACACAAATAAAGGTTGAAAAATTCATATACAAGTTTAAGAAAGGGACGCATTATAAGGAAAGAGCAGTAAAAATCAATAAATGAAATTTAGGAAAAAAAAATTACTGACCCTGAAACAAATTCGCTCTTTTGAAACGAAACAGTAGAATCAACCATCAAACGAACATTATTGGTTAGTCATAACGTAGATAGTGATAGAGCAAGCAAAATGGATGGCATTCATCTTTCAGATGCCTGTACAGTATTATAATAGTTGTATCAAGACTTACCTTTGCATTGCAATACTCTCGTGCTGGACCACTCATAGGAGAAGATTGTCTAGAATTCCTTCTGATCGCTCCTTTTTTTTTCTTCTTAATTTGTGGAAATTTCTCATTGGATTCGACATGCCATTGATTTTAGAAAATTGAGAGTATTAAACTGAGATTGAGACTGACAAAAAAATATATATATTGAAATTTTTTTAGAAGTGTAAGATAAGAGATGTGAACCGTCTGGCCATACAAGTAGGGCCATGTATCGGATACTCTTATCGGATAGATTTTACTCTAATTAAAAATCCATTCCTCAGTTTGATTTATAGAACAAAAGTTTCAGCATACGTAAGAGTACTTTGAATAATTATAATTTGACTAAAGTTAAGAACAAGTTGTGACCAAGCGAATTCGCCGAAGCGCTTACGCAATGTGCCATGAGGGTCTTTGTCCTGTTATATAATGAGAACAGTTAATTACTGAGAAAATGATGACGTGTCTCTAATAGTTTCAATGAATGATGAAGGATTAGGCCATGCTTGCCTCTTAATTAAAGTAATTATCGAACTGGTCTGGCCTGAAGATGACCAACAGCTGGTAGGTGTGTTCCCAGGTCACAAAACCATGCCCAGAAGGGACTGGAAAAAACAAATGTTAATTCATCTTATCCAGGACTAAGATGAAATGGGTATCATTCCCTTGTAAGCCAGCGTTGCTTTGGGGCTGATTAATTAAAGTACTGGTTTAGAATCATTTCTCGGTCAATGCTTGATCAAAGGGAAAAAGGCTTTGAAGGTTTAGCCAGAGCTATATGGATACGCTCTCTTATGTATAAATTGAGCGAAGGCTGGAGGAACTGTAGATTACAACATTAAACTGAAAAATAAATAAATAGAAAGATTTAAAAAGATTAAAGGGTTATCTATTTTGAAAGTTCATACATAATTTATGAGATAATACCATGAACATAGGTCATGTGATACATAGATTGTGTTTTCCTCCATTTATGTGAGTGGAAACTTTCTCAAACCACCATCGGTATAGACTTAATTAAAGACAAATATAAATGAATTCTCATATTTGTTGTGAGATTTTGGTAAGACCATTACTAACTATTCTAAAAGTATAAATTTAACACTCCTCCTCATATTTAGTCTGGTCTTTTGCCCAATACTAAGTGAGAAAATTTAATTGAAGAGACAAATGAAATTTAGAAAGATTTGAACTTAAGACCGCAAACTCTGATACTATATAAGATTTTGGTGAAACCATTACTAATTTTTCCTAAAAAACTTAAGTTGTTAAACGAATATGTGATTTAATATTCTAACATTTGTGACCAATAATAAAAAGAAACCAATTAGGAATAAAAGAAAACATCGCGATCATTTATCTCAAAAGGTTAGGTTACCAAGAGTTAGTTAAATGCTTGACCGGTCAAAGACAATGCACAGGTGATTGGATGATATTTGTGCAGAACTTATTTCCGCCTCCTACAGTGTTAAAGCATATTTACGGATATTAGATAATTCTTTATTAGAGATTATTATTATTGGAGATATTATTATATATTAGGGACATTATTTCATATTTGGTTATTTCTTAAGATAGCTAATTTCTTATTAGATTAGATTATTTCATTTCCTACACATATTAATTGAGTAAAAGTGCCCTTGATTCTACCTTAAAAGTATTGATTGACCCTCTCTCCCTCTCTTCCGAAAGCCCTATAATATTTCACATGTGGGAAGTGGAGACTTTAAAATTAGAATAAGCTAGAGAAGGTAGCTAGAAACTAGGGGCGTGATTAGACTAAATTATGTAACAAAGACCACGGCTTATATTCTTGAGGTCACTTTTCTGTTCTTTAAATCTTCATACAATCAGCAAATCTTTAAACGATCCACCATCGTTTGATATTAAATTCGTCGGATTTATCATAATCAGTGAATCCTCTGGGACTTACTTTCACTAGCCTAATCAATGACGACTCTAGCTAGCAAGAGAAGCTTCGGATGTCAAATTTCAACTACCAGATTCTACACCAACTAAACATCATTATCAAATTGACAACGTCTAAGCCGTGTCCCAAAAAATATTCTGCCAGACAAGACAACGTCCATAAACAAATTGACTTGAAGCGCTTCTGCCTATATTGTTTTATAATACGTGCATGTGCATAGTAGTTTGGTACTGCCGTGCGCGTCAGCTTTTTGTGGTAGATACGTGAATTAAATGGAGAAATTATCAAAAAGAGTCTTAAATTTATTATAATTATGTCCTTTTAGTCTAAATTTTTTTATTAATTCAATCATTAATCTTTCACATTTGTGTCAGTTTAATCTATTAAGCCAATTTTGGTTGGGCGACGCTAATGTAATGACTTTACTAGCGCTATCGACATGGCATCTTTAAAATAATATTTTTCTATTTTTCTATTTTATTTATTTTATTTATTTTTTTCCCTTCCCCTACCCTTAGTGTCAGTGAGAGAAGGGGAAGGAGAAAAAAACAAGAAAAAATTATTAAAAAATATAAAATATTAAAATATTATTTTAAAGATGTCACATCAATGTTGATAATGCCACGTTAGTACTAACTAATCAAAATTGGCCGGATGAACAGAAGTAAAAATGTTTATAATTGAATTGGCAAAAAAAAAAAAAACGTTCATGGCTAAATAAGTACAAGTATAATAACTTTCATTTTCATTTTTTTAGTAATTCTCCCTGTATTAAAACCCTCATGTGATGAATAATTAATATAGACAAGGGGCTCATCTAATGTGCCAATCGTATAAAATCATATCATAATATAGTAGTAAATTTCTTAAACTACTTCTGTTATCGGAGTCAACCCCAACAGTAAAATAGGGTATGATAACCTCGGGGGTCCGGACCATCCTTAATTCGGGTCCCCCGGCCTTAATTCCCGTGAAGCCCTTCTCCTAACATACTAGGCTGGTTCAGCGATGGCAGCTCCATAATTATTAACAAGACTTGCTTTTAACATGAGTACAGTCTTCGCTTTATTCATCCTCAGGAAGAACTAATACCCATATAAGAACAAACCAGATGCTCCCAAAAAGTTCCTTCTATGCACAATTCTCAAAGAATAAATCATCCCAATGGATAGGGATAACAAAAATTTTCCGTCCATAATTACTTGCAGTCTCGGAAGTGCATAGACAATAAGGGGACGTTCAAAAAAATTTCAAAAGAAAAAAAGGCGAAGCTCTCTTTCTTCTGCAGCAGAAAAATTCCAAGGTGCAATTTCGCGAAATTGATAAGTGCACAGTTGTTAACCGGTGGATCATGCTCAAATTTTATGAAAAGTACGGTAAGACATTGGTCTTGAGTTTTTATGGTGGGATTGATGATCAAGTACGCTTTTGTTGAAGAAAATCTAACTGTTCATCCTGTTAAATCAGAAAAGGAGGGCTCAACGTGAGGTTACGTGTTTGTTCTAGGTCGGAATGCGCGGTCTCATGATAACGGTACGTCTTTGTTCTAGGTCGGAATGCGCGGTCTCATGATGACGGTACGCGTTTGTTCTAGGTTGGAATGCGTTGAAATTTGGAGGAGATTTCTACGACACCTAATTCTTCGACCCCATCAAAGAACTTAAGCATTCAAGATATAGGGACCTACACATCCGACCAAGAGATATCAGCTGTCACCAAAGCCTAATCTTTAGTCGTGATTCACACCAACTCCAGTAGTCAAACTCGCATTTAGCAACTGCAACGCCGTCCACAGAACCCACCGACGCCAGTCAAGCTTCCACCGCCTTCCCCTTGCTGGTCGTGGTAATCCTCCTTGCCGTCGGTCGTCGTTCGAGTCAAAAGCCCTGTTAAGGTAATTTCCTAATTTACGTGCTCAATTAAATATTTAATTGCCTAAATTGAGATTATTTGATTCTAACTCGATTTGATTTAATTTATTGGGCATTATCGAATAAGTAGTTTCCTTATTTGGATCGTTCCATATATACGTTTGATAATTGGGGATCTGATTTTTGGACTAAAGGCCAGACCCTCAATTAAGTTTGTGTCCTTATTTGAGTGTGATAATAGTAAATGAATATAATCAAGCATGAAAGGTTTAGATGTTACATGTCAATAGTTTAGAAATATACCTATGAAAGTGCATTGCATTTAAAGTTAGATTGCATTCATCTAAGTTACCCAATTTAGAATTGCACATTTTAGAAATCATATAGTACCTAGGAAATTATCTAATTTATATTATACATTATACAAATTATTTTCCAGTTTAAATTAGGTCATTATATAGATTGAGGAAGTTTCCTATTTTAACTCACTAAGAAAATCTCAAAAATGTCACATGCATATCTTATATAGAATTAGTTTTATAATACCCACATCATATACTGCATCTCATATTACATCAGTTCATAATTCTTTGGGAAAATTTCAAATAAGGACCAAAAGTGCCATCATTTTCTCAAAAGAGGACCTGAAGTGAATTTTGTCTCAAATAAAGACCCAAAGTGCCATCATTTTCTCAAAAGAGGACCTAAAGTGAAGTTTGTCTCAAAGAATGACCCGAAATAGTCATTTAATCTCAAAAAAGGACCTCACTCGCCGGCCGATGAATAGATGCATCTTCAATGTATATTCCGGTGGCTTGATTACGGTATTTTCGTCCCTTTTTTTTTTTTTTCAGTTTTGGTTGCCATGTTCATCGTCTTCTTCGTCCCTTGTTCACTTCTTCTTGCCTAGATCAAGAATACCGGACTTAGGGAAAGGCCAAAAAGTGCTAGCCACTGGTAAGGGCCAACGAGGGCTCGACGCCCATCGCCAGCAACAAGCGAGAGCTCCACGCCCATCACTGACAGCAGGTAAGGGCCATCAAGCCCTCACTGGCCATGGGGGAGGGGGGCCATCCAAATCGAGGCCCTACAAGAAGGTCCTCGAGGGCAAAAGGGATAGCCGAAGAAGTCGTCGATCTAGGAGCGATGGTGGGAGGAAGGGATGAAGAAAGTGACGTGGGCATCTCAATCGTAATCCTAGCAGAAGATGAGGTTGTTGGTGGAGCAGCGGGCGGAGGTGGGGGAGGTTGCCCCTCATAGCCATTAGCGAGGTCACCCCTTGCTAGCCCTGGGCAAGGGCTCACCCACCTCACCGACCACTATTTAGGGCTAACGAGGGCTCGATGGCCCTTGCCAGCTGCAACCAAGGCCACCCTCGCCAGATTTGGCGAAGGTCAGCCTGCAAGCCCTCACCCACAGTCGACGAGGGCTTGGTGGCCCTCGCTTACTGCCAACAATGGGCGCCCAACCCTCACCGATCCTCACTAACGGCCAACGCTCACTAGCCCAACCCAAGTCCGATGTTCTTAAGAAGAAGACGAACAGGGGACGAAAAAGATGATGAACAATGCCACCATTGACCCAAAATAATAATAATAATAATAATAAAAAACAAGACAATTAAAATTTTAAAAAAAATAAAAGGACAAAAATATCCCAAATCAGGCTACCGGAATATGCATCGGAGATGCATTTATTCACCGGCCGGCAAATGAGGTCCTTCTTTGAGACTAAATGATCACTTTGGATCCTTATTTGAGACAAACTCTACTCCAGGTCCTCTTTTGAGAAAATGAATGCACTTTGGGTCCTTATTTGAGACAAACTTCACTCCATGTCATCTTTTGAGAAAATGATGGCACTATAGGTCCTTATTTGAAATTTTCCCTAATTCTTTTATCCGTCATTAAAATTAGCTTATATATAGAATGCATTTAAATAATTCATGTCACATGTCATTAGTATAATTATTCATGCATGTTAAATTAGAATTCATTTAATCTTAGAATTTAGATTAAATTGCATTCATGTCTCAGGAAATTTCAATTAATATCAAGTTTAGTCATAAAAGAAAAATACAATAAATTGTTTGCATGGGTTTCATGTTAATAGTCAGTTTATGCATCATGTTGCATTTACATTTTCATTAGTACTTTGTAGGAAACCGTTATGATAAGACTTTAGTTCGGCTTACTTAAGGCAAGACCCATCAAACAGGTGGGTCAGTTTAGATTTTGATTGAGTGAAAAATGGTCTAATCCAAATTGACCTACTTTTTAATGACCCAATCCGACAAGAGCAGGAAGTGGTCCTCGAGGCCAGAGGACTTGAATAAGGAGTCACTCCTAATAGGTTTCTAGGATGGCAAAAGGGGATAGGAATGAACCTAATTGCACACCTAATAAGGGGAGAGTATAATTGGGTATATATATATGAAAATTGAAATTAATTCACGAAGACACATTTTAATGTGACGACAAACTCCAAAGTTAAGTGTTCTCATATTAGAGCATTATTAGAATGGGTAGCTTCTTGGGAAAATGCCTATATGTATGCCAAAGGATATAACTAAAAGACTCGATATGGGTTGGGCCAAAGTGGATAAAATATCTCGAATGAGTTAATCTAAAGATGTTACATCATGGTATCAAAGTGAGAACCCCTTTAGAAGGTGTGTGGTTCAAGATGAACAATGTGGTATCTAATGGGCCTGTAATGACCTGGTCCGACAAGAACGGGAAATGGTCACTGGGCCAGAGGGCTTAGACAAAGAATGGCTCTAGGCATACTTCTAATATGGTGAGGGGGTCAATTGAACCGAATTGCACACTGAACAAAGAGAGAACATGCTTGAGATATTTATGTGTAAATTGGAAATAACAAATGTGGATACCTTTTTGACATAATGTTAAATTTTGCTTTAAAATTCTATAATTAAGCGTGCTTAGGCTATAAAACTATTAGAATTGGTGACCTATTAAAAAAACACTGCATGGCTGTATTGCCAAAGGACAAAACCATAAAGCACAATATAAGATGGACCAAAACTAACAATGGCTCAAGTGAGTTAATCTAGGGATATCATACATTTAATTTGTTTTAACCAATTTTCATGCAATACAAAACTAGTGACCCTAGTCGACTCAACACATATTGCTAAAACACTTTCATTTTTAACCCAATTTAGAAAAAATCTTACCCAAACTAAGTTGAGAGAGCAAAGTGAGCAAGTGCAAGATCACTTGAAGGTGAAAGAGAGTGAAGAGAGTCATAGAGATGGATTGGATCTAGATAAATTATGAATTCATTTAACACCTATATTATTTTGGATTTTGCCATGCTAAAGTCATTTATGACCAATCTCCTAAATATAACTAATTCATATAATAACTCAACTCATCAAATATGAGTTTTTGACAAGTCAATTTAAGGTATTGAGGTTTGATATTTTGTTGCCCCTTATTATTTCGATTTATTGAGTGTCGAATTTATGGTTGCACACCTACATAATCATTTCTCTCATGCATAATCATTTCTTTCATGTTAATGATTTAGGAATTAAATTGGCCAAGACTACTAGCAAATATTTTTGGAATTTATAAAAAAAAAAAAAGATATAGAAAGGGCGTTAAATGTATCTAGTCATGTTCCTAAAATCTCTAGTTCCTAGAAGTGATATGTTCTCTCACATTTTACTTAAGTTTCTAATCGATCTACAATAGATTAGTAGCGTCTCCAAAATGAACTGATTTGCACCTCAAACCACAAAGCTGTGAATGGTATATATTTGGGAGAGATCACGCTAAGTGTTTGCTTAATAGTCCATTCACTTTCCCTGATGATTCACCTTTGGGAAACATGCAACAACCTATACATGTGCGTGTGCATATGGCATGGGAGTGCAAGCTCATAATTGATGCCGTCGAATTTCATGCTCGTCGAATCAATTGCACTCGCTCTTGTTTTTACCAGATTCTCGACGAAGTCCGTCGTCCAGCTTGGAGGAGAAACCTGAGAATTCACTTGTCTCCACCTCTCGATCTATGTCTACCACCCCAGATTCTCGTTCGTTCGTTGCTAGTCGTTGCTTTCTAGTCGCATGAGTCGTGCCCAAGCTGATTTGCTTGATTTCGCTGTTCTGTGGCTATCTTCATGAAGTAATGATACGTTTCTGCGTCTCTGAATGTTGCAAGTGTTGATCTATTAAAAAGGAACATTAGGAAGGGATACATCGATACAAGGAGCCAAGCCAATTTGTCAAAGCTTAATGCAAACCATAAAAAGGACGTCAACGTAGCTACAATGCATGTTTCAGACATTGCCAGAAGAAGAGCAAGAAGTTTAGGTGAACATCCTCTCTTATCTTTTATTCTGCTGTTGCTTCATTGCCTGAACGTACAATTTCAAAATGGAAAGACCGCATCGACATATTTCCTTACGTCCTGAAATTCTCAAAAGTACAATGGCGATGAATGTGACCATTTCACTTATTTGGGGTTCCTTGCGCCTGGAGGTACTTAAACTACTGAGCTGTAAAGCCCTTCAATTTATTAGACAAATTGGGACCATAGTCTATACGTCGATTTCATTACATAGCTATATGATCTAGTCATGACTTGACTTCCCAAGTTTGTAATTATAGAACTCGTGCAGCGACATGGTCTTAGTTGACGGTGATATTTGCCACTTGTTTTGCCACAGGCGACAGCGATGAAATGGACGACCTATCACCCCGGTTGTCTCAGTTGCCACTGTCGCATCAGGGGCATCACAGAGAATGTCATTGTTTGAAGCTTATGAAGCTCAGTTGATCCAATTGAAAAATTCAGTTTGTGAGGCCAGAAAAAAAAGCTGTCAAGTGATGACTATTAGTGATTACTATTGATCTGTGTTGTGGACCTGCGTGACGTCATGGAAAAGAATGAAAGATTAGCGAAAGATGCTTGCTTCCCACTTGGCAGTACAACGAATCACAAATAGTAGGCCCATTATATAAATAGACACGTGTATACATATATGTGAACAGATGTATTTATGCGTACAAGATTTCTCATCAAAGGGGCCGGTATAAACGAAACTTAGCTAAAGAAAAGAGGACAGATTGCTGCAAGTCAAGGGCCGAGCTTGGCAAGATTGATAGGCTTTGATATGGCCCAAACCTTTGGTCAAGTAACAAGTATCGATGATCTTAGGGCTGGATCATCTACTTTCAGTTTTCTAGCTTTTCTCATGTAAAATTATTGTGTGGCCCGCATAATACTATTAATTGATGGTTTAATAAATATTTAATGCTAAAATGTACTTGTTATGAGAAGTTATGACTCTAATGAAGCGGTATAATTCTTATTAAGAAGTTACCGTTCCTTTCCGAATGTGCAACTCTCATGAAAATTAAAAGGTGCTCTGATATAAAGCACCTCTTGATAACATGTATAAATAAGAATCGGATCTTCTCTCCACTCACAACAACATGAAAAAGAATGTGGTATTCTATCGTTCATCAAATTGAATATGTTAAAGGAAAGTGGATTAAGGGAGAAAAATCAAATTCCTTCATCTTTTCTGTTTTTCCGTGACAAATAGTTTCAAGATTTTTTTTTTTTGTGACCCAGGGAACCTCGCACGGCCAAGCAACAAGAGTAAACCCGGGGTACACGTGCTAGCCAATATTTTCAAGATTTTGCTATGTATAAAAGTATGTTTTCATCCTTTTTATCATGAAAATCATTAAGGTCAAAGATTCTATGTTTTTCCTATTTTTTGCGTTACAGAATTATGTTATCACTTACATCTCATGCTAAATCTTTTAATGACATCAATTTTGCTATTCGAGAACAATCATGATTCACACTCTTCTTCACTTCACATGCACGGGAAACAGGTGAGCCAAAGAAGAAAATTCCACTTTTCTTAGTCTTCGTTTGGCCCTATGTGCCATAAAGGTCTCTCAACGAAATCAACCATGTGAGCACACGTGAATTAAGAGGGAGTCACAGACTCAACGCAAGAAATTCTCCCGTCCACAACAATCACTTGGGCGACAACGTCAAGGTCTTATTTACATACATATAAAATCAGTGCATTCAATGGAAGTAGGTGGGGGCGCTGGCGTGTTGCGCGTGAATCTGCTGTTTAATTACAGTTTCTACAAGCAGGCGAAGCTGGAAAAAGACTCCGCCCTTTCAATGTGCACACACAAAGTCAAGGCATCCGTTTTATTTTCTTGGCTGTCGTACAAGCGAGCAGTCACCGTCCGTGGAAGAGCTAGAAGCACATAGAATACCTTTTTTGGACATTTTCCGTAAACATGTCCTTTCATTGTTCTGATGCCTCCTGTGCCAAAGTTGATTTTGCAGGCATTTGGGTTATTAGTAAGTCAAATGTTAGGGAACGGGAATACTCTTCCACTTGGTTTCTTAGAAAAAGTTTAGGTTGTTGGTTCCGGTAGAAATCTGAAAGAGCTTATAAGTCTCCAAAAAAAAAAATTATTATTATTAGTAAGTAAGGTTATGGTAACTTGGTTTTTATCAGTAATTATGAACACTTTTATGATATTACCAACTAACTTTTTTTATAGTTTAATAATCAAATTTTCTTCTTCTTTTTTTAATAGTTATTATAAAATGCAACAAATTCGTCAACTTTCGTGTGAATTTACTAATCTTTATTTGAGCAACTTACTGACTTTTTTCAATTAAATTAGTGACAAGTTTTAGTATATTGGTGCTCATTGGAATTAACTTCCATCGTCTACCCGATTCTTTTCTTCCACTTGTTCTTAGGGAACGCCTTAGATATGTCAATTCTTTTATGAACTTATCCACCTTCACTTGTAGGACTTACTATTAGTTTTCCCAATAAGTCACAAACCAATTTTTATTTGGAAAAATTGTTTAAAAAGTCCTAAACCAATTGTACAGTAGCCAATTCAGTTCTAAACCTTTCAATTTTTTCAATTCAGTCATTAACATGTTGACAACTTGCTAATTTAGTCCTAAATATTTTAATTGTGTCAATTTAGTCCTAAATCTTTTAACGAATTGCCAATTAGTTCTTCCAACTAATTTTGACTGAACATCGTTGACGTGGCAACTCAGTTAGCACCAATCATCCTACATGATGAGGTTGACACCGACGTAGACAATTTTAAAATTTTTAAAATTAGAATTTTTTATTATTTTTCTTTTTTTTCCCTTCTTTTTACAAAGGGCTGGCAGCCCCACCAACCCTTCAATGACAGCCAACAACCAGTAACACTCGCCTTCGCTGTGGCAGCAAGGGCCATGACGACCACACCTCACCATATCTAGCAAGGGCGTCACTACCCTCAATAGGTCTAGTAAGCCATTACTATGGCTAGCAAAGGTGTCACAAGCCCTAGCCCAGGCCATCGGCACCACAAAGAGGGCAAGCAAGGACCTTAGCAAGGGCTTCGCAGCCATGATGTAGGGCTCAACAGGGGTCATCGGCCTTTGCTTAGTGGCCGAGAAGGCTATAAAAAGTGGGGAAAAAAAAAGAAAAGAAAGAAAAATATATTATATAACAAATTAATAAAAAATTGAAATTTTAAAAAAAAAAATTATCCACCTCGGCATTAGCCACATTGGCAGCCGCATTGACTAAGCTGTCATGTCTGCGATGTTGACCAAAATTAATCAAAATGACTAAATTAACAATTTGTTAAAATGCCTATTTAGTAAATCGTTAAAATGTTTAGCATTAAATTTGCATGATTAAAATGTTAAGGACTAAATTGGCCACCATACAATAAGTTTAAGACCTTTTGGTCAACTTTTCCTTTTTATTTACCCACTCTTATTCAAGTTGTTTTCTGAAATATATTTGGTTTTCTATAAAATTTCAAGTTTTTCAAAAATTGAGAGTCCACAATCCAAAACTAGTTTTAAGTTAACCAGAGAAAAAATTTAATAAGCTACTCTGATTAATGTTAGTAATTAGATGTTGTTAAGAAAGGGAAATAGAAGTTTGTAAATAAATAAGAAATGTTGGGAAATTAAAATACGAATAAGCTTTAGTCGGTAACTCACATGAGAGAATCGGCAACCCAGTATTATGCGGCAATTTAAGTGAATAAAAAATCGTTACACTAATTTAAGTTGTTATGTATCTCTCAAAAGTGTTATAAGCTAAAGGGTTTGCTAATCAAAACAAATAACAAAAAGTTTGGCGGCTGGCAAAAGTTGGAAATAGTTGCTCTTATTTAGGTTGGTAATTTTATAGAATCGTTTGCATATTCAAAGCATTAGTAAGTCATACAAATAAATAATGGTAAGTTTATATAAAAATTGAAGATTTTCAAACACTAGAAAAAAGTTGATTTTTTCATGAAAAGGTAAATAAGTTACGAACGAGTAACTGACAAAAAAGTGTCATCTATTATCAATAATTTTTTGACACTTATCAATACATTATTGAACTTTGCCAGCACAGGAAATAATTCGCATTGTTTTACATTCACCAATATAATTCTGCTAAGGATGACCATGCGAATGACATTGATATATTTGAAGAATCTAACTAATGCTATGTACAAGGCCAAAAGCTTGGATAGTTGTTAAAAAGAAAAAGTCAAAATGCATCCATGGGTGCAAAAAATTGTAAAAATTCATAATGCGTTCTTAATCTTCACAATCGATGCTAATTAGTGCAATAAGAAGTCCCGCCCCACATCATAAATACGATATATGTAGCATTAATATTTATCTAGTTGGATCATAAATGCTTAAGATTTTAATAAGATCATTGGTCCTCAATATATGCTGGAAAGTTTCAACTTGATCTCTCTCCTATGTTTGTTAACCGATACACCATGCGACTTTTCATAGCCTACTGTAACTTGCATTGATGAAAATACACCCAAAGTTACAATTTGTTACTTACAGGGCGGTGCATTTTTTGGGTATGCCATGCACTTTCTTTGACGAAAATACACCCAAAAAACAGAGTATGACTACGTACGCACAATTACAAATTATTTTCCCATCCAAATTTTGCATGCCCCATGTAAAAATAAAGATTGACCCCCCCCCCCCCCCCCCGGGCGGGCTTTTTCTCATGTGTACATCACATTTACATCATTGCCCATGTCGAACTGACTACAGATATCACCCCCAGAGAAATAATCCAAGAAATAACCACCTCCCGAAACCTGATCCATCTCCAACTTCAACTGCGAACTGTACATGTCGCTCACGCTAGCACTAGCAGACCCGTTACTTAGCTCACTACCAACGTATTCACCACCATAAGAATTTCCAAAATCACTCGTGCATAGATCATGCACAAGGGGGTCCTGAAGATTCAAGCAGTCATCGAAAGCGTCGCCGTAATTGGGGATGTTGTTCCCTTGATCAGCTTGATTCAGCCACTCGGCGAAGAAAATCTGGGGCAAGAAGCTGCGTTGCCCGTCCCTCTGAAAGTCAAATGATGTCTTTTCCTTTTGTTCCTGTGATGGTGCATGAACTGATGGGTTCTGGTTTGGGGGGATTTGATCTGGAGGAGGCGAAGATTCCACATTGTCCGAATTGGTACATTGACTCCGGGCATGATGGTGAGCTTCTAATGATGACGATAAAGATTCGGTCTTGTTTGCCTCCTTCTTCTTAAGATAAGAATGCCAGTGATTCTTTATCTCGTTATCTGTCCTTCCTGGCAAATGCTTTGCTATTTGAGACCACCTAACCCACAGAAAAAACAAACATATCCCTTCATCACTATTCACTCAATCCTTCGAATAAAAATTAAGAACTTCCCAAAAGCTTTAGCAATATCTTAGTGAATAAATGTATTATCATGCACTGGTTAAAAATTTAAGCTCTCAAAAACTGTTGTGCTTACTTGTTGCCTATCAAGTGATGAAGGGACAAAATAATCTCCTCCTCTTCCATGGTGAACATGCCTCTCCTTAGGCCAGGCCTCAAGTAATTGATCCACCTTAATCTGCAGCTCTTGCCATTCCTCTGCAAGCCTGCACGTTCAAATATATAATCACGAACCATGTACATACAGCTTGCAAGCATAGGTCAACCCTAAAAGGGGTGATAAAATGAAAAATCATCTAGTTGATCTAGTCATTGAAAGCGAAAAACACTCTTTTCCTTGAACAATGCATAGCTAACTGGCTATGGCTAGCGAATGGCTTTCCAAATTATTTATAGGGCAATACAATGGCGTTATGATCTTTGTCGAATATGCCTAGTCATACATTGGACACTAGAATTTTATGTCCGTACAATATATAATAAAGAAGTGTATCACAAAAACTTACCGGTGTTAATGGGGACAGAGCTCCAGCAACCATGGCCATGCTTGAGGACATAGTTCCTGAGCTTCTGATCTTCTTCAGGTGACCACAATCCCTTTCTGTGCTTGGGTTTTGGTCTTTCTGATGACTTCAATGCCATAACGCGATGCTTTCAGGAAGATAATTTTGAGAGTCAATGAGACTCTCAGATGTTGACAAAAACTGAGAGAGGGAGAATGGGAGAGATGAGTTTTTGCAGTGTTCCTTTGGGATTGGAGGGGCAGTGCGTGCAGAGACCGAACAAAAGGGCAAGTGATATTTAAAGCCGAGGGAGTTGTTGCAAGTCTCCACTTAATAAAATTAAAATCCCCATAGAATAATGGGCTTGTCTTCTTTGTGTTTGGAAATTAAAATACATTGCCTTTCCACATTTATAGTCTATCAAAATGTCAATGTTACTTCTTCAACTTTTTTGACCTTGCTGATCATGACTGTGACCGTAAGGTTTCACTTTCAGTTTCATCTTCTATGCATTTTAAGCTCGTGTTTTCACTGTCTAATACTACATGGATTTTAAATTGCAAGGAAACCTAACCATATTAGGAAAGTTCTAATTGAGCTCTCGTGAACAAAATCCTGGGTGATGCAAAAAAAGGGAAATCAGTTTCTCTTAAGAGTTATTTTCTCTATTGAAGTTGAAGTCTTATGTTGACATCAAAGAAGGATAGTACGTTTTTGCACGTGAATAGTTTTTGAGTTTGGTCTCTAAGTGCATAGTGAGTAAGCTTAACATGCTTGAAACTTATGAGAAACATGAGTATCAAGAATCATTGTCTAAAAGAATTGAGAGTGCGAGAAAACTCCTTGTGATTGATTCTTGTGGTTCGGGTATTTAGGATTGAGATCCACTTGTGAGTGAGTGTCACTGAATGATTATAATTTTATCTTTACTGATTATAGTGGACCAATCCCATTGATCTCTTTGCATGTAGTAGCGAATCATGTAAATTCCTCGTGTTTTAGTTTTATTGTGCAATTTTTACCTGTTGGTTGCTTTGTTTTGATTTGTTCACGCTTCAAGGTTGGTCGTAACAATTTAAAAGATGTAGGAAAATACCAACTCCGAAGTATATGAAATAGCTCTTAGAAAGTGAGCATGGCATGGGAGCTAGAAGATCGGTTTCATTGTTAAGGATATACGTTAGAAGATATTTCCAAAATGACAATAATGTCCTTATAACAAAGCTCTTGGACACTTGTCAAATTGACCCAACATTTTCTCCGTGAATGAATTTATGATGCCATATAAGCGAGAAAGCATCGGCACGCCTCGCACGTAAGAAAAGGGCATCTGTCGGTCATCTTTCAAAAATTATTATATGTACAGCATGGCTATACGTATTACGAGAATACAAAGCCGGCCAGGTTAAGAATGTGACGGTGAAAATTATCAAAAAAATCATAAACCTATTATAATTATACAATTCAATTTTAATTTTTTTTAGCCAATTCAATCATAGATCTTTTGTAATTGTGTCAATTTAACTCATCTGGCCAAATTTGACTAGTTGAAGTTGACGTGGATAGTTTTCTGATAATTTTTTAATTTTTTTGAATTTTTTAATTATTTTTTCTTTTTTGTTAGTTTTTTATCCACTTCTTTCTTCCTCTAGCCGGTCACTGAAATGAGGCGACTGACATCAGGTGACCGATTGCTAGCCGGCCAAAGGTGAGGGCTCTCACCGATCTCGCCTCGCCACTAATCGGTGACGGGGAGTTTGCTCAACCGCTGGTGAGGGCGAGGTTGAGAACAACGTTGCCTACCCCTAGATAGGCTCGACCTCGCCATCACTAGGCAAAGTCACACTCACCCAATTGCTAGCAAGGCAAGACTTTTCCAGATTTGGCAAGGGATTGCCTTGCTAATAGCTGGGCGATCTGGCACTTGCCCCATCAACAACTGGGTGAGCACAACATCACCTGGTGACAGCGAAGTCAAGCCTCACCAGGAACAGGCGAGGTGGAGTGGTGGAGCCTTGCTAGGAGCAGGCAAGGTCACTCTCACGTTCGCCCTCACTAGTGACTAGGCGAGCTCACCCGTGCTGGCTAGGGGCAAGGCAAGATCACCAACTGGCCAAAGGAAGAAAGAAGAAGAAAAAGAATAAAGAGAAAGGAAAAAAAAAGAAAAAATTAATTAAAATAAATTAATAAAATAAATTGTCCACGTCGGCATTCACCAATCGACGTGCACGTCAATGCTAGCTCGCTAAATTTGGCTAGATGGACTGAATTGGTACAATTGCAAAATGTTTAGGAATGAATTGACAAAAAAAAATACAGGTTGAGACTAATTTGCACAAATACAATAGCTTTAAGACTTTTTTGGTAATTCTCCCAAATGAGATGTTGCCGTACCCTTAAAGAAAGCCTAGCACATGTTATTATTGGTTTAACTAGTCTCATTAGGCAAAATTATCAATCAATCCTAAATATATTGCACAAACTTAAACTTTTCAGTTTTGCCAATGTAATTTTAAATCTTTACCAAAAATATCAACTTTGCCAATAAAATTAGAAAGTGCCATAAAAAAAAAAAAAGTGTTTATACAGTTTCGATTTAATTGTTTTTATCCACCAAACACCCTACCTATGAAATGTGCCCTGCCCGAGAAGTTTTCACTCGTGCACCTAATGTCGGTAGTTTCTCTAAAAAAGATTCCTTATCAGGGATTGACAAATGATATACAGCTCCAACTCCGATCGAAAGTCTCATAGCTTTGATTAAGTTGAGTGTTCACCCAATGAGCAGCCTTACCGACACCCTTATCTTCTAATCTCAACAACTGGAGAAGAAATTATTGACTCAGTTAGGGGAGTTGGCAAAACCCCATCATCACCCAAAATATAAGCAACAATTTTTTATTGCCTTAAAATTCATCTCATTTTCCACGAAGTGAATAGAGATGTAGAAGCGCACATAAGTTTGTCCAATTCGGCTACGCAATTTAGTCAAAGACTTTCCTATATAAGGTTGTCTTCTCTTCTCAATGATTGATTACTTTGACACTGAAATGTACGTTTTTCATTTGGTTTTTTTTTTTTTTTTTTTTTTTTTGGTCCCCTATAATGTATTCACTCCAACAAACGGCAAGAGAATATCCCCCAAAATCTATATTAAGTTATGAACAGCAGACCAAATCAAACCTAATGTTTATACAAGATGCAATTCACACTCACCAAATCGAGATGTCGAGGTGGGTTCAAATGGGAATTAGAAGAAGAAGAAGATGTGGGAATTCCAGAGATTTGTGGACGTAAAAAATTCCCTCGTTCATCATGTGTTCATCTCGCCAGTAGTAGAACGACACTTTGCTTGGGGTTCAGACAATATTATATAGTACCATATCATATGCCAAGCGTGATTAGAAAAAAAAAAAAGACGCGATGCTACCGTTGCACTAACTGTCATCGACTTGTCAATGGTTGGGAGAGTAAACCCATTGGACACGCTAGCCCGAACTAAACCAAGGATGTTATCCACACTCCAGGCCGAACTGTTTAATATCTTGTCAAATAATAATTAGCTAAACGCTTCGATGGAACTATATATTGTAAGACAATTAGCAAGTGACGGGAATTAACGAAGCAGGGGAATCTTGCTTCAAATGACCGAAAGGATTACAATGGAAACTCGAAAAATACAGTAATTCAAGCCAAGAGTCTCCGGTGACTACAGATTTGCCTACCTGAGGTTGAACTAAAGAATTACTGGGCAGCCCTATCCAAAACATCACATTTTACTCTGGACATAATGCCAATACTAGAAACAAGGAAACTATCATCATGTTCCTCTCATGTCAGATGTGGTACAACAGCAAACCATGCAATCTCGCATGCAAATTAGCTATAGTTTTCCCCTTCCAATTAGCACAAATCTGCCGCAACTCATCACTCCAACTCTACCTATTTTTTTGAAAACCACAGACACTACAAACCAAGGCACAGACTTCACAAGATATAGCATGTTCCAGAGCAAAAAAATGATCCCTAAATTCCGGTAAATATCCACAGAGAAGGCAAACATCATTCAAAGAATGATTCCACTTCTTCAATCTATTGGGAAATGTACTAGAGAAGTCATAAATCTATCGTATTGATACCAATTCAATCATAAACATTTTAATAAGACCAATTTAATCATAAACTTTTTTATATTGGTATTAATTCAATCCATCTGGCACATTTTTAGGCTAGAAATTGCTGACTTGGATGCCAATCATTCTATGTGGCACGGTTGACACTAGCATGGAAAATATATATATTATTTGAAATGTCCTCGTTAATGCTGATCATGCCACGTAGAATAGCCAGTCGGCGATTTCCAACCTAAATTGACTTAATAGACTTGGTACCGATGTTAAAATGATTAGGACTAAATTGATCCAATTACAAGGTTTTAAGACTTTTTTTGTACTTTCCCCTCAATCTATCTCTAGTGAGCAATGGGAAAAACCTACCAAATCCATTTCTACTTCAACAAATAAGCCCTAGCATGTGCAATTCATAAAAGGGATAGCACTGATTATGATACCATGTTAGAAAGTCTTGAATACAAAGAGTATGTAGGACTCATTGTCAAGTGATGTGGGATAATATTTTGACACAATTTTAACTTGATTCTCTCCCATCTAATATTCTCATATATTGCTTTGTTTTGTGGTTTGTACAAATTCTAAGATATACAAAATAAGTATAACTTTATATATACTATACAGGCTGAGTACCTTTTTGGTCATAAAGCCATGCCATCATCTTTGATTTGGATAATTAGTTAATTACTATAACTATTCTTCTCAATGTTGGTAGAAGTGACTAATGAAATACAAATGCTGTGCAGCCTAGCCTACGTAGCAAGAATAATAAATCCAATAAGTATTTAGTGTGACAAAGAAAGTATGGCTAACAATGTGGAAGAGTTCTACTTATTTATATAACAACCAAGGTCAACAAAAGATCTGATTTGTCTTTGAAGAATTAATAAACGTACTTGCCCTCAGCACTAGATATATATAATGAAAATGAAAAAGATACCCAAGAAATACTGTGTGCAATATTCCATAAGTCAGCCAGTATACCCTAAAGTTTACTAAGGCAAAAGACATAGGTGAATAATATATATATGTGTGCGCGCGGGCATGCGCGCTAGAAATGAGAGTGGGCGGTTTATATAAGAAGGCGATTGTGGCTTAATATAAAGAGCGTCTTTTCCTAGGTTGTTAGGGTTTCATGAAAAGCTCTCACTCACAGTCCTTTTCTTCCTACCAACTCATTCTCCATTTTCCCTGCAACATGTCATTTTCCCTTTAACAAACGTCATAACGGTGATGGTGGTGACGGTGTTTTTCATTTTTGACAAATTCAGAGATTAATTTTTTTAATATCCCACAGCGGTTGCTGTGCTGTCGGCATTTGGTGATGGGATTTTCTTTCATTCTTTAAAATATGGTCAACATCAATTTACTGACTAAAAAAGAAGGCAGTTCACCTTATGATTAAGAATAAATTCCTTCATAAGTGGCCTCGAAGAAGAGGGAAAGCCTGGGTGGTTGTATTTCGATCGGAGTACAAGGAGAAGAGAAAAAAGACCGGATCATACCTACCCACGGCTACAACTATTGGCGCTTCAAAAGGCTTCGATTCTAAGGGCGCTGTTGAAAGGTTTTAGGTCGTGGTTTAAAAAAGATTTGAAACCATTCCCCTATTTCAGCATTTCATTCTCTATTGGCCAGCCTCAAACAAAATGAGGAGAAAAAAAAAATGAAAGGCCTATTGATTTGGAGTCACTACAGGCCGGTGGTGGCCAACGACTCTAGGTGATTCTCAACTATTAAATATTATGAATCGTGTGAGACTCACATGATATAATAAGATGAAATGAACTGACATACATCGGATGTATGTGAAACTTATTTTTCATGCACTAGTCAGTGTTAAGGAGGATATGTACATGGAAAAAGATGCACAAAGAAAAGGCTCGACAGTTGCCTTTCTCTTGTCGTCATGAATCAACCAATGTATTTAGAAAGTTTACGCTATTGGGGGATATTCATTACAAGGATATGACGTTCATAAAGACTTCAGCAGATAAGATACATGGAATGATGTAACGTCCCACTTCATATTAGGGGTGTGCAAAAGACCAGGACCCGCCTAGACCGTCCAGAACCGAACCAGAACCGCTCGGAACCGATGGTTCTTGAGGGAACCGGTTCGCTTCGTCGTTCCAATTTATGGGAACTGGTGAGTACCGATCCAGTTCCCAGTTCTATGGGCAGATCTGCCCACCCGGACCAGGTCAATTATATTATAATAATATATTAATTTTTAATATTAAAATAAAATTTGAAATTACTAATTAGCAAACCTAAATTTTAGGGCTTCATCTCCTCTCACAGTTTCCATGTTTTTATAAGAATTTAGTAAAGTGTGTAAGTTGCCTTTCAGCAACTCAACAAATGGCTAGGATACTTTCGAGACTCATATAGGACACTGTGTTCAAGAATATGTGGAATACCGGTGGAATGGTTTCTACAGAAAGAATTCAATAAAGCAAATGTTGTAAGAGATTGAGCACTGTTAGGGATAAAGGAAAAGATAATCTACATATAACAATCATCCAAAACCTTGAACTTAAAGAATATTTTAAATTTCAACTGAAATGATTCAAAAATAGGAAAAAAAATATTTCTCTTCTTTGGTAGTGTTTTCCAATAAAATAAAGAAAAATGGTACCCTTTTAATTCAATTTAAAGAAAAAAACCAATATAAAGAGACCGACAATCCGATTTTCGGGTGGATCCATGCAACTAACGGGGTGGATTGCCCGGTTCCAAAAAATTAGAACCGATCCTTAGCAGCGATTTCGGTTCTAGGCCGAGAACCATCCACCGGACCATGCACACCCCTACTTCACATACAAGTTTAAAAAAAAAAAAAAAAAAAATCCTAGGACAAGAATTGAGAAGACCGAGGATCCATACGTAAATGGGGTTGCATAAAGAAATTTTATCTATGATGTCATTGATATTCCATGTGCAGGTAACCACTACAGATATAACTCACTGTATATCATTAGGCGAAGGGAAAGATTAAGAATATTTGGAGAAGAGAATTGCCTCATTTCTGTTTATTTGATATTAAATTGTACATGAGCCTATTTATAATAATTTATATAAGGAAATATGATATTATATTATCAATTAGGATCGATCAAGAACAAGCACGAGCACAATCAAAGAAAGATAATATACAATTTTATGAGATATGGAGAATTAAGAAAGATTTAGAAAATCTCCTGATTCTCTTCCGGTTATTTGTAAAAGTGAAGATCATGCATATAATTTTTATGTAAAACTTTCCAAGATAAGAGAGGTGAGTTACATTTTTATATGGCTATCCGGTACTCAAATATGTGTTTTTATGTGCCAGAAATATTTTTAAAATAAAATACTTTTTTTTTTGGTTGTCAATGAACTATAAAAAATTTCTAGAAATTATTTTCTAAAAGTCATTTTTCTAGAAAATGATGATATTTTCTAATGTTTGGCTGAAAATGAAAATGAATTAGAAAATGTCAAAATATTTGAATTTTTAATTTTTTTTCTTTATTTCTTTTTCCTTCTTCCTTAGCCCGATCACCGGTGACCAACCATAAGTGAGCTCGTCTAAGACCGATGAGGTCAAGCCTCAAGGTCAGCAAGGCCTAAGGCCTCAACAAATTGACGAGATCAAGTCTTGCCATAGCCACAAGCTAACAAGATTCAACCTCGCCAATTATCGCCAAGCTCAAGCCTTGTTGGTCTTAGTCAAGCTCATCCCTCGCCCGTGGCTGGTCGCGATTGTCACTCGTGGCCAGCTACCAATGGAAGAAGAAGGAAAAATAAAAGGAAAAAAATTAATTATAATTATATTCAAAAAATAAAATTAAAAAATTAAAAGGAGTGCAATGGAATGCGTATGGTCTTGGTGGAAAAAAGAGGAATTCATTTTACTCACTTTTAAAGGTGTTTTTCTATTAATGGAAAATGTTTTCCTTAACTAATTTATTTTCTGTAAAACAAATGTCGAAAAATCTGAAAAGCTTTCTCTTGGATTTTTTTTTCCATTAAACAAATGGAAAATTTATTGAATGTAAGAGAAGGTCTTTTTATTCTTAGAGATAATAGAAATTGGTAATTGGACAAAATTCAAATAAATGTAGCTAATTAACTCAAATATGAGTTCATAATGCAAAACTAATTGGAACTTAATTGGAGAAAGAGCTGGTAATTATTCCAACTACGGTTGGTAGTTTTTAAAAATAGTTCGTAATTTTTTTATAAAAAAGAAAATAAATGTTGGGAAGCAACACTAATGAGATTTAATAAATCAAAACTAGTCGGTAACCTAAGGGAAGAAAAACTGCTAAGTTACACAAACAAAGGTTAGGAAATTATATGCAAGTTGAGAAACTTGGGGCGTTTATAAGAAAGACAAGCAAAAATTCAATAAATGGTAACAAAGTTGTTAAATTAGGATAAGAGAACCCCGAATGAGAACTTGTGATCCAAAATTAATTAATAATGTAATTGGAAAGAAGTTGGAAATTCACTCGAATGAATATCGGTGAATCGACTCAAGAGTTGATAATTTTTTTGGGTTGGTCTGAAAGAAAAGTGAAAGCTGGTAAAAGATTAAAAAAAAAAAGTTGGCACTTTCCATATTGTCGAAAAGAGGCCATAGTTTCATAAAGAATGTTGCTAAGGTACCAATAAATTAGGTGACCGACATCTTCTTTTGCCAATTTTTTCTTCTGGGGGTGACATTTGCCAACTCCTCCAGAAATTTACCGGTAAGGAAAGAAATCCATTCTTTTGGAACAAAACGGAAGAATCCGCCCTTAAACAAATATTGGTCGGTCACAGCATTGATGTTGATAGAGCAAGCAAAATGGATCACATTCATCTTTGCAGATGCCAATACACATTTAAAACTCTGGGTTGATTATAATTCCAAGAAAAAAAAAGATATCTAGGTTCCATATCTTCGTATTTTAAACTCTGGGTTGATTATAATATCAAGGGGGAAAAAAAAAAGATCTAGGTTAATCAATTCGTCCTGGACCGCTGATGGGAGAAGATTGTCCAGAAGCCCTTTTTATTCATTCTACTTGCTTAATTCGTGGAAATTGATGTATGGGACTCTACAAACCGATGACTAAAGAAAATGAGAGTTTATAAAAGTTCTCTAGAAATGTAAGACGTGGGATGCGAACCGTCTGGCCATTTTAGCAGGGCCATGTGCCTAAGCATCATTGGATACTCTATGGGATAGATTTTACTCAAATTAAAACCCTTTCCTCAGTTTTATATAAGTAACAAAAGTATCAGCATACGTATGATTACTTCATATAATTATAATTAATGACAGATAAGAACAGGTTGTGACTAAGCGCATACGCCATAGTGCTTAGACAATGTGCCATTATATAACCAGAACATGTAATGGCGGACCAAATAATGATGAGGCATGTGTCTCTAATAGTGTTAAAGGATGATGAAGGATTAGGCTGCACTTGCCCCTTAGTTAAAGTCATTAGACCATCAGCTATCCAGTCTCGTCCCCTGGTCCCAAAACCATGTCCAAAAGGGAAGAGAAAAAACAAACGTTAAATAACGTCATAGATCCAGATGAAATAAGAATCATTCTTAGGTAAGCTTGCTTTGGGGCTGATTAACTAAACTAAGATTAGAATGAGAGTTCTTTAAATTATCTTCTATCACTGTAGATCTTTTTTTTTTTTGGTCAATGCTTGATCAAGGGGAAAATTTTGAAGATTTATTTTGAGCTATATCGATATGCCCTTCCATGCAAATCGTTCGAAACAAATATAAGGAACTGTTAATTATAATAATGGTATGGAGAGGTTAATAGGTTAAAGTTTCTCTAGTTCAAAAGCTAAAGAGGGTTTCTATGCATGAAAAACGATATAATACCACGAACATAGATCACGCAATACATTTGTCATATTTTCCTCCATTTTGTTGATGGGACCTTTACGACTCCCTCCCCTCACGAAGGGGAGGAGTTTGAATCCCAGAGGCGTCGCGTTCACACAACTCAAACGTTGTTAGGTTTGTGGTGGTGGCTTCCGCCCGAGTTTACGGGTCATCCCGGGTAAAAAAAAAAAAAAACTTTCTCTGACCTAGCTCATCATTATTAGCGCATTATAAATATACATCACCACGATATAAATTTGACCAAAGAACTCACCAATTTAATCTATCTCAAAAGGTTAGTGTTACCGGTCAAAGACAAAGCGTAAGTGGTTAGTTGTAGGGTTCTCTTCAAGAAAATACTGTTCCTATTCATACACACAATCCTGTACATGTCTATTCGGAACTTTTAATCTTAAAAATCGTCACTATGCAAAAAAGAATCATTCCATTAATCATTGGATCTTCTTTACTCAGAACTTAGTTCCATAGACTATAAGCAAGACTTTGATCTTATTAAGTTAGAGAAGATTGCTAGACACTAGGGGCATGATTAGGCTAAATTATGTAAGTTGACGGCGACCGAGACTTTTATACCTTCTGGCGGAGTTACTTTCTGCGTCAACATCGCTCTTCTGTCGTTTTCCTCTTCGGATGATCGGCAAGTCTTTAAAAATAACCCACTGTCGTTCTACACGATTTTTTTCTTGGGCCGTTTATCATAATCAGTGTATGATAACAGCACAAGAAGAAGCTTCGAATGTCAACTTCCATACCCTATACCAACCATCATTATCAAATTGATAACGGCAGAGTCGTGGTCCATAAGTATCTCATCAGACAAGAGAAACTTCAATCATTAAATTGACTTGAAGCCTTTCGTCTACGTTGTCTTGAAACACGTACATCGTAGTTTGATACTGCCATGCGCATCGGCTTCTGTAGTGGATACGTATCCAAGAATCCTCATGTGATGAATAGTTATTATACACAGAGATCCCATAATATGGTGAAGGGGCAGCACCTCGAGAATTTTTATAAGACTTGTGAGCCGCGTTTAACATGAGTAGAATCTTGGTTTTATTCATCTTTAGGTAGACCTAATACCCATACGATAAAATTCAAAAAGTAGATTCGTCCCAATTGATAAGGGTGACCAAAATTTCCTGTCTTTAATTATTTGCAGTCTCACAAATGCATGCAAAATATAATATCAGATAAAATCACATATTGGATGACCCATTACTAACTTAGTGCTCAACTATTACTCAAGGGGAAATTTTGAAAATTTATTATACTTGTGTCAATTTAGTGCTAAACATTTTTAATTTTACCAATTTAACCCTAAATATTTTAAAATTCTGGCAAGGGACGACCTCGCCAGCCTCAAGGGAGGCTCGCCCTGTCAAAGCTCACAGTTTGGCAAAGGAAGGAGGGCAAAAAAAACCAAGAAAAGAAGAGAAAAGGATAATAAAAAAATAATAATTACAAAAATTGTTTACTAAGTCGTGTCATATCGGACGGCTGGCGTTCATGTTAGCTTTCCGACCAAAATAGGTTGGATAGATTATATTGACAAATTATCAAAATGTTAAGAACTCAATTAGCCATATTAAAAGGTTTATGACTGAAATAGAACAAGTGTAATCGGTTTATTACTTCTTTTTTTTTGTTATTTCCCCGTTATTTAGCAAGTTTCTCGACAACCTATTTCGGATGGAGATTTGCTCCAAATCAGCTTATAAGTTTCAAACACATAAGCTAAATAAAAACTGCACTACTCTTAGAATATGCAAGGTGACAAATTTTAGATGATAATTAGGCGTTGGTCTAAAGGCATATGGTCTGTATGGATCACTGAATGACGTAATGTTTAGTTTGTATCTCTCTCTCTCTCTCTCTCTCTCTCTCTCTCTCTCTCTCTCTCTCTCTCTCTCTCGTGGGCTGGGCTTCCTTCAATGGGTTTAAGTAGGCTCTCAAAATGCCTGAGGCCCAACTAAGCAATTCCGCATACTTCTTTTAAGCCCTTTGTCGCTGTGCGTGGAATGCCATAACCATTCTTTAGCCATTGTTATTGCACGCATAAGCAAAAGTGCTTTAGTCAATGTTAGAGCATGTTGCTGACCGAAAAGAGGCGAAGTTTTTGCTTCAAAACATGTGAAATTTACAATTAACAAATCGATTTTTTTCTATGCGTAAACCATGTGAAACTTACAGTTTATGAATCAAATTTTTGCTGTGTCAGATTAATGGCCCAGAGGTTCTTATTGGAATGACTTCGCGCAAATTCACATTACGTCGATATTCAAACACCTAACAATTCAATAACCTAAATTTCAAACTTCATCGACTTCAGTAGTATCAATTTGGCAACGAAAAAAGTTCTTGCAAGATGGATAGATTAGCTGAATTATGAAGGAACGCTTGTTCGTACGTGGATTTTATGCGCAGCGCTACAATTACAAACAAAAACTGTCTCATATCGTTTATGCACAAAGGCAGCATTTAGTAGGAGAGCTTTGTGGAAATGCAAAGTTATTTTCCTGATGATCTTTGATTCGAAGTGTATTTAAACTGTCTACCGTTTGGCAAAGGATATGAAGTAAAAAAAAAAAAAAAAAAAATTGAAGGGAAAGAATAGGGGGCATGGCTATTGAAGTCCATGAGCCTTGTGCGAGAGCCTGACGTGAGCGTTGAGCAAGTGACCAGAGCCAACCAGGCAAGGGTCAGTGACCCACAACGAGCCTCATGCGATCATGACTCGTGACCCTTGTCGAGCCTTGGCTGCCCTCGAACTGCAAATTCTCACTTGACAGCCTTATGGCCCTCCAAATCTCGCCTGAAAGACCCGCAACCGCCATCGACTCTCGGTCAGTGAACGTGACCCTCGGCGGAGCGTCAAACTCATGACCCCAAATCTGAATTTGGAGCGTTAGTTTCGGAGAGAAAGAGACGATCAGCAGCTAAGAGGGCAATATTGGAGTACGAAAATATTAATGACGGCAAAATTGAAAGTAAAAAAATGTATTGCCCCTAAAAGCAACATTCCAGAAAAACAGAATGTCAGTGCTTGGTAGAAGTTACAATGGGATGCTAAATTTTATCCCAAGGCCTTTGAGGTTATGTTCTCAAAACACCTCAGATTAGCACAACGGCCTTTGAAAGTCTATAGTCCTTTGGGAATGCCAAGCCAAATCCCCTAAAGAGACTTACGAGATTAGTGAAGTATTTCACTTCCCCCGGACTAATTTACCTAAAGAGCATAGGTAAAGGTCGGAATGTTGTTAATAATGATTAGAACTTCGTTTAGTCGAGACATTAAAGCACGAATAATCTGCGAAGGTACCGCTTTTGGCTGGTATGTCAGATCTCAATTGGGCCATGGTGTTTTTCATGTTGTTTTGCTGGAATGAGCAGTATCGTTCTTTGTTTCGAAAAAAGATGCAAATCAACGCTTAGTTAACAGGTGAGGGAACGTGAAGACATGATATTGAGGTGGTCAGTTTGTTCGGGAAAAAAAAAAAGCTGTTTTCAAAAAATTATATTTCAACTTTTCAGAATTTTGACAACGGAAAACTAATTGATCTATATAAAAATATTTTTCATAAATTAAAAATAATCATATGAAAACTGATTATTTTCCTAAAAAATTTGGCTTAAACCTAGAAAGATTTAAATGCAAGATGTCCTACTCTAATTTCATGTGAGATTTTGTGATAGCATTATCGAGTATTTTAAAAATTTAAACTATTAGAAGAAAGTATGGTTTAATATGTATATATGTCAACACTCAATAAAGTTTTCTCCAAAAGATTTAAGAGTTTGCATGTGCACTATGTATATTTGAAATTAATTTCTCTGGATATAGAACTAAAATGCAAATTAACGGTCTAGAAGAACTAGACATTTTCTTTGCATTTTTAAATCGTTAGTCTTTATGTTAAATATTATTTTTTTAATACTCTTAAATTGAGAAAATTGTCCAAAAAGTTCTAAACCAATTATATGAAGGCCAATTCAATCATAAATTTTTCAATTGTACCAATTTGCCCATAAACATTTTGACGATTTGTCAATTTAGTCCTAAACATTTTGATAATTTGTCAATTTCATCCTTAATATTTTGATGATTTGACAATGTAACCATTTTGGCCAAATATCAAAATAATAAGTTTATGGTTAAATTAGTAAATTCTCAAAAGGTTTAGGACTAAAATAACACAAGAAAAAAGATTTATGGCTAAATTGGCAAATCCTCAAAAAGTTTAAAATTAAATTAGCATAATTGAAAGGTTTAGGACTTAACTAGTTATCACAAAATAGGTTTGGGACCACCGCCTTGGTGGCCGCAATGGTTTAGGCTCTCTCCCCCTCACAAAGGGGATGAGTTCGAATCCCCTCACGGTCGCTTGGAGTTTTAAGTGTGATGTCGAGGTGGTGGATCATCCGCTAGCTTCACTCCGGGGTTTACTCGCCAACTATGCAGGTTCCCTGGGTATCAAAAAAATAATAAAATAAAATAAAATAACTACCGGCCGTGGTGGCTCCGCTAGGTAGGCCTCTATGATCCTTTGCAAGAGAGATAAGAGGTTTGAAGCATTTGCAGCGCAAGGGGGCTGTGGAATTGCTTGGTGACTTAAGTGTGACATCGAGGTGATGGGTTCCGCAAGCATCGTCTCGGGATTTACCCGCCGCCTTTGTAGGGGGTTCCTTGAGTATCAAAAAATAAATAAATAAATAAATAAAATAGATTTGGGACTGTTTGGACAATTATCTCCTCTTATATATTATTAGCCAAGGGTAATTATAAATGAACAAATTTTGAAAGAAAATGGCCTTGATTTCCTTATATAAAATAGAAACCTTACTTCCCTTTATATACAAACGACTATTTTTTGCATGGCTCAGATAGGGAAACTAAATACCACATGATCACTTCCATCTCAAGAAGGTATTGAAAAAAGTGAAAACCACGTGTCCAGAAATGAATGGAAGCTGCAAAACTTTTTCTGAAGTGATTGACTTGATAGATGAGAATGACGAACTTTAAAAGCACCTAATTATTGTTTCTGATTGAGACATTCATAAATGCGCATGATGTTAGCATCACTTAGATATTTTTTTTTTTGTAACTCAGGGAATCCCCGTAAGCCGGCAGCCCAACGAGCAAACCCTGGAGCAGGTAGAGTCACCACCACCCTTGCCTACCGGATAAGTCAAAGTTCCTTTCCAATAAGGTAAACAACGCAGGGAGTCGAACACTGAAACTCTCATAAAAGGAATAAGTGCTTAACCAACTACGCCGCCACCACGGATGATTGTCACTTAGATATTGATACACACATAATGGAAATTTTAAATCAGATACATGCGGAGAAGGGAAATTCCTCCTTCGTAGATATTTTCCCCCTTCTTTTTCGACCATTAACAATAGGAGCGTGCTTGCATGACCGCTACTTTTGATAAGTAAAGATGCAACCCAAGCCATCCATTTTATCTTTTCTATCATGAGCAACCAAAGCAAAAAATCATGGTTTTGTATTTGTGTAAGAAACAAATTTAATGACATTATTCATGAAAAGGAAATCTAAGAGGTTATTGACTACAACTTTTAGATGGTGAAATATTGTTCGAAATAAAATAAATGATATTTAACAATTCATAAATGAAGAATACTGAATACCCAATACCCATATAACATAGATAAAATGGACTTTCAATTTTTTTAAAGTTTATTTCTTTTACCAAACAGTTAGCCATGGACTTGATTTTTCTCCGGCATCACTTTATTACCCTATATGGTTGTCATGGAATATTTGTATCATTGAAAACTTGAAGAAATTAGTGATAAAAATACACCATACAATATATGTGGATAAGGAAAAATATTTTAGAAATTGAGCTCGTAGCCATGGCTGCTTACTTTGAGCTCGCAACAACCATGGGTTTGAGTTGTGAGCCATGGCTGCTTACTTTGAGCTTGCAACAACCATGGGTTTGAGTTGTGAAGCTCGCAATGATCATGCCCTATAGATCTTTTTGAGTCACGAATGTCGAGGCCATGATTGCTCTATTGAAGCTCTTAATCGTGGTCACTCAACTAGTGATTGTGTAAATAATTACAAATCATAAATTTTATATTTTTATAGGTATTTTATTGGTTTTATTCACTTCAATCACTTTTCTTATTTTACTTTTATCATATAAGGAATCTCACTATCATCTCATTAAGGGATATTTTCCTTCCTAATTTTCGAAGGAAACCGGCTAAGCAATTTAACCGGTATCTTTGGGAAATCACTTGGCAGGGAAGGCACCAATTGCCCAGGCATAATGTTTTACACACTTGAATTACATTTTGAATGAGGATGTCATTAAGCTTTTCGGAAGATTACATGTAAGTAAGGAATTTTCTCTACTGTTGTCAATTGATGCTTTTCCCCTTGTAGAATTGTGTTCGCTTACATCAACGACAGAAGTTTGATACAAAATTGATGGAAGCGAAACGATTCTTATTTATATTTACATACCATGTACAAGAACTAATTTAGTAAAATAGTCAGCCACTTGCAAGTGCAAAGTTACCTAAGAATAGTAGCCACAAGTAGTTCTTACATATGCACGTGTAGATCTAATTAGTGAAAACGTTTTCTAGCATTGAGTGAATAAACACTCGTATTCTTGAAATAAGGAATCTCACCAGTTCAGACGCAAAACGCCTTTTCTTCTAACTAAATTTCACTGATTTGGTTGCTTAGATCAAGAAACGGGTTACATTACATAAAGATTAGAGAAACTAGAACCTGCAGAAACTGGCCATAGGCTTGATTTTATTGAGTATCAATTCAAGACAGCAGACACAATTTTAGAGAGACAGAACGGGAAATAGGTTTTATGAAGAATCATCAGCTCGTGACGCGGAAGCTGCCAAAAGAATTCTGATCAGAATCTTATCCATTCTCTCAAGGAAACACAATGCATGGCAATTCCTAGGCATACAAAAGATGGAAAAGAAAAACAAAATAAATGTGGTTCAGAAGAAGAATAAAACTAAAACAAAGAAAGGGACCTGACCGCATCGTTTCCGATGTATGTCCAACAGGATAAGATTCCAACCTCTAGATCGATTAAAGAACCGTCTATAAGATAATGCAATGAAGAAGAATACCATGAGCATTTCCATCAAAGAAATAGATGGTAATGCTAACATTAACCGATAAGCTGGAGAGAGAAGATTGAAAAATAAATAGCTTCTGTTCTTTCCTCACTCACCAATTTTCTTTCATTTCCGAGCCTTTCAGTGGTGGAATCATACGTTCAGACGATCATCCTCGTGATGATGATGCCTTCCTCGTGCCCACAAAGAGCTGCAAAACCCCGTCCGACCCGCCCGCTACGAGCGTGCACCTGTCCGAGCCAGCCTGCCTCCAGCACACGCTGCTCACGAACCCGCGCTCGAACCGGTGGGCCCAGATGGGCTCGCCCCACATCGCGTCGTACACGAACACCTGGTCGCTCTCTGAGCCACAGGCGATCAACCCGCCGTCTCGCCACACGGACAGCCCGACGAAGTTCCGTGCGTTCACATGGCCCCGATATGTGCGGACCACGCACGCGTCCGCCACATTCCACAGCTTCAGGCAGCTGTCGATGCTAGCCGACACCAGCGCTTGCGCGTCAAGGAACTTGGCGTAGGTCACCGCCTTTGCATGCCCATCAAAGACCCGGACCGGGCCCGACATGTTGCGCAGGTCATAGGTGTAGGCTCTCCGGTCCGCGCACCCGACGGCCACAGTCGTGCTGTCGAACGGGCTGAACTCGACGCTGCATACGGCGGTGCTCCGACCCACTTCCCCTGGCCGCACCGTGGAAAGGCACCCCCCGCTGTCGCTGCAGCGTGGGTCCCAGAGCTGCATTGTCCCATCGTCGGACCCAGATGCCCCGACGGCCGGACCTGAGCTCGAGTAGTCCACGCTCCAGACCCGTCGGCCGCCGTGCTCATCACGCTCGAACACCGGCACCCGCCGCTCGAGGTCATACTCCGTGATAACCCCATCATAGTCGCCAGACCCAATGACGCGGCTGCCTGAGCCGGGCCGCCACCTGAGACTGCTCAGCTTCGCCGGAGTGCATATGTAGTAGCTGCAGGCACTGGAATGCTCCGAAAATGCAGTTGTTGTTTGGTCACTTTCTTGGGACACGAGAGAGCTCAAGCTGTAAATCCTGATCTTCCGAGCAATCCCACCGGTGGCGATGAGCGCTCCAGGCGGGTCAAATTCGATGACGCCGAGAGTGTCGGAAGAGGCGGCGGCAGCGGAGACGACGGCGGAGAGATGGAAGTCCCACTCACATCTCGCTCTTTCTTCTTCTTCTTGGGGCGGGTCAAGCCGAGGGGCGACGTTGAGCTCTTGATCTTGACCTTCTCTTCTCTCTATGTTTTCTTGCTTCTCCTTCCTTTGATCTTCTTCTTCTTGGGGCAGCTCGAGCTGAGGGGCGATGGCGAGTTCTTGATCTTGACCTCCTCTTCTCTCTATGTTTTCTTGATTCTCCTTCCTTTGATCTTCTTCTTCTTCTTCTTCTTCTTCTTCTTCTTTTTCTGCCGCCGCTGCTGCTGCCGCTGCTTCTTCTTCTTCGTTTCTTGTAATTTCTTGTGATTTCTGCGGCTGTAATAAGCTGTTCATTGCCCATACATAGGAGGCGATGGAGGTACAGGCTCTGGCGGAGATGATATGGTCGGAGGGTTGTGGGGCTTTGGACCAATCAAAGGACTGCATAAGTATTGTCTGGGGATAGACTATGGAACCCCTAAGCTCTGAAAATTTTCTTTTTGGCACAACTCTACTTTGATAGCTTGGCGATGTGGATATAAATACAGGGTATTAGTTATTCTATATTACATTTTTCTTTTGGGCCATCACGGACTTCCACCCTTCTCGGCAATCGGCATGGGTGAATATCGCTCTAGATTTCCCACTTAATCACGGCAATGCCACTAAGAATATGGTGGATAGCTTTGATGACCCACTAGCATTTTCTTTTAGAGATTCCCCCAGAAAATATCCAATTAGAAAGGAAACCTCAAGGCATTGGATACCTACGGGACCTCACTTAAGAACTCCAAAAGGCGAGGGCCAACAAGTGAATAAGTGGAAAAGGCGAGGCCCGAGATGGGATTTCGAACGTATCGATATTGGATAAATTTGGGGGAGACGAGGGATGTTTTTTTGGATGCGTAGGGGAAGGAAGGGGGCATTAAATGAAATAATAAGTGCAGAGGAGGGGGAGTGCGAGGAGGCAAAAAGAGAAGTGTTGGCAGCTTTTGTACCTCACCATGCTTGTGGATACCCTCTCTTGTCCACGTATCCGTTACGTGGTCTCCGCCAAGCCTCCCGTATTCTCCCTCTCTCCTCTCTCTCTCTCTCTCTCTCTCTCTCTCTCATGTGTTGAAAATAGTCTTTACATTTGAAGAATTCAAGAGAGATATCTTTGATATATATTTGCTGCGGGGTGTAACGTTTAGGCATGTTGATTCAGATCTTGCTGTGTTATATACGCAATTGCATCCGAGGAAGTTTAGATTCTTGATTGCGAACATAGTATTGTGCGAAAACCGAATTCTGTACGTTGAGAAATTCCTAGTTAAAGCCAGAATTTCGAGATGGGAAGCTTACGGTTTTAAGGCCACTCGTGGTTAAGTGGTGGCCTGACAACTTCTAGCCATGCCAAGGTCGATTTTGGGCGACGTGGCCCGTTGCCAATTTGGCCACGTGTTTGGTGGTCTAGGGTTAAATTATCACAGCTGCAGCTGGCCCGCCCCGAATCCCCTTGGTTAACCTAAATCGTACAGCCATAATTACGGGATGAAGCTAATGTCAGGAAAGTCTGAAGAATCTCAGATTTGATTGGACCATATTGAGTTCTCGCTTTTTTCCTTAAGTCACCCACACGTGAATTTATTGCGAACGGATGCATTCAAGTCCGGAAGAAACTTCTTCTCGTCCGGAGGCTCATCGTGTGTTTCAGATTCAAAGGCATTGCGTCGCCTACTTGGAACTCTCACGTTCTCATTTCACAAAGCATGTTTAAGCAAGTTCCAAGGTCGTGCGACCTTCCATGTGTATCTCTTTGGTTATCTTCTCGGCTGGGTATCCGTTACTTGCGCTCACCATGCGCACATGACGTGTCTTATCTATCATCGCATGAGCCTTGCCCTGTGATATAGCTTTTGCAGATGTTTGTTTAAAGTGTTTCAGTCGTCGACCGGGCGCATCTTGTCTTGAAAGCTTAAGAAGAAGTCTCGTACCTACTTAAGGTTTGCATCGTGAGTTATGAGAATGCCAAACCTGTGTGGGGACACGTTAGAAATTTAGTATTGGCTCGAACAAACAATTCTTAACCTTGATGAGGAAGGATTGTATGTATGCCATGTTGCCATGCACAGACAGTATATCCCTTTTGCATGATTTTTTCATGTTCGTGCTGTTGGAAAAGTGCAGTGAAGGTCCGATGCATTAATTATAGGAAGCACGAAGAAGAAGCTGAAAATATGAACCCATTTTACGACAACCATTCAATTGGAGCTAGTTACTTGAATGGCAAGAATTAGTTGCTGCTCGAACAATAGCTATTGGCTGTTGATCCCTAGATATCGCCCGTTTATTGGTGCATTACATTAATGCGCATCTAATCACTCATGATAATTTTGGAAAATGTATCCTAAGCTTTACTTGTTCCACCAATCTCTCTCTTCCACTTGTAATCGCGGCACGGCTCCATGGCCAACCTCCTTTTCTCATCCCCAGCCCATCCCGTCTCTCTGATCAAATATCACCCAATGGCTTTGGTCTCATGCGCTCTCTCTCTCTCTCTCTCTCTCTCTCTCTCTCTCTCTCTCTCCCACAACATTGGTCTGGTCATGGTGACTAAAGGCTGAGCAAGTGTTCCCATGAGCTGGCCAACGCGGTGGAGCTCACTCAACTCTTATTGTGGGTCTATTCGTGCGTTAGAGAGAGAGAGAGAGAGAGAGAGAGAAGACTCAACTTTTATTGTGGGTCTATTCGCGCGTGAGAGAGAGAGAGAGAGAGAGAGAGAGAGAGAGAGAGAGAAGGGGTGGGGTAAGGCAAAAGGAGGAAACTAGTGAAAAAGAAGAAGTGGAAATAATGCATGCTAGAGTCCAAAGATGCACAATAAGGACATCAACCGACCAACGAGTGCTAGCAGCAACCAATACTCCTCAACCAACAGTTAATTCTTGCCTATAATTAAAAGCTATTAAACGCTCAAAGAAAGCCAAATACCTTCACCAAAAAACTTAAATCAACAAGTTATCAATTTATGGGAAAAATTGTCCAAAAAGTATTAAACCTACCGTATTAAGACCAATTCAATCCTAAAACTTTTCAATTATACCAATTTAGTTCTAATTTTTTGACAATTTAACAATTAGCTGAAAATTACTGACATAGACATCGAATAACTTATGTGGCATAGTTAGCATTGATGTAGACAATTTTTGCAATTCTTTTAAATTTTCTATTTTTATTTTATTTTTCTTACATTTGCTTTACTTTCCTTTTTCTTTTAAATTTTTCCTATATCTATTTGTCGACTAGGGTCACAGCAATGACCAATGACGTTGCCAGCCACAAGTGAGGGCAAGCGCCGCTTGCCTTCACTGGCCACAGCCTAGGGTATCGTAACCTTGCCTAATGGTTGAAGAGGGTCACGAAGCCCTCGCTTTGCCACGATGCCCTCGCCATGGCTAGTGGCCCCCCTTGCCTTTTATTGTGGAAAAAAAAAGGAAAAGAAAGAAAAAAAATAATAAAAGATATTAAAAAAATTATCCATAAATTAAGAAAAAGATGTTACAAAATTTGTCCATGCCAATGCCAATCATGCCGCATAAGACATCAAGCATCAATGCTAGTGAATTCAATGAAAAATTGGCTAAAATGACTACATTAACAAATCATCAAAATGTTTAAGATTAAATCGGCACATAAAAGGTTTAAGACTAAATTGGCTACCAAATAATAAGTTTAATAATTTTTTAAAAAAATCTCCAACTATGATATGTATCGATTGCTCCACTCCAACTTACATCACATCTTTGATATAGGACTTCTTACACATAACACCCCAACACATGCATCCCCAAAAATTCTTCATCTCACCCGTGAGCCTCTTGTGATAAACTCGCTAACATTATGAGTCATCTTCAACGACCTTAGCTCAACTAAGCTCGGCACGAGCATGCCATTTGCCACCTCAATTGGGAGTTACATCCAAGATTACTTCATGGAAATATTCACCAAACACGGATCCCCATTGAGAGCCTGCAACTATTCAACCTTAGGTGCCAATATCACTTGTTGGAACGCACAACAAAAACTCAATACCTTCATTTTGAGGGAATTGCCAAGGGAATCAAAATCCGAACCCGTCAACTTATCCATCGGATCTATTATAGTTTTAAAAACTTGAGCTAATAAATTATGGATCAATTAGGATATATTAATTAATTCACCTTACAGCATATCTTAGATGTGGAATTTCTTTCACCTGGCACACTCACAAGTTCATCTCAACAAAAACTAAGCACTGAGATTTGACCATGCTCAACCGTTTCTTTTTTACTCCAGCCAGCGGGGACGAGATTATACTTTATTTCACAAGTTGTGCGCATGCTTAACGTTCTTTTCTTTACGTCCGAGTTTCTTGTACTCGGTAAGCTTTCCTTAAATCCATAGCTCGGTACTCTTCTGCACCAACAAAACTCAACCCTAAGTCTCCAACCATTGTTGACCTGTAAAAGCGTTCTTCACGTTGTCTTTTCTTCAACCGAAGTAAGGAACATGCATTTGACGGGAAAAGTGCCAAAAAAGTCCTAAACCTTTTGCCTTTGTGCCGATTTAGTTCTAAACATTTTTTTGGTGCCGATTCAGTCCTAAACATTTTTAAGTTGTGCCAATTCAGTCCTTTTGGCCGGATTTTGCTTACTAGACGCCGACCGGCTGACGTGGCCTAATTGGCGCGACGTTGACAACTTTTAATAATATTTTAATATTTTTTATTTTTTATTTTTTATTTTTTATTTTTTATTTTTTATTTTTTTATTTTTTATTTGTTTTTTTATTTTTTATTTTTGTCTTTTTCCTCCAGCCAGTCGCCGAGGTCCGGCGACCAACCGAGGCGAGGGCCGGCGAGGACGAGGTCGAGCCTCGCCGGCCCTCGCGCCATGGGCAAGGCTCGCCCATGGCCCGATCGGCGAGGTCGGGCGAGGCTCGCCCTCACCGGATTTGGCGAGGTGAGCCTCGCCCATGGCCGGCGAGGGCCGACGAGGGTCGATCTTGCCGGATTCGGCGAGGGCGAGCCTCTCCCATGGCCGGCGAGGGCCGGCGAGGTCGAGATTCGCGACCTCGCCCATGGCCTCGATCCGGCGCGGCGGCCATGGGCGAGGCTCGCCCGACCTCACCAGATCGGGCCATGGGCGAGCCTCGCCCATGGCCGGTAAGGTCGGCCTTGCCCTCGCGGCGGTCGCCGAACCTTGGCAACCGGTCGAAGGAAAAGACAAATAAAAAATATAAAGAAAAAATATTAAAAGTTGTCCACGTCGCATCGATTAGGCCACGTCCAATGGCCGCCGGCGTCCAATCAAGCAAAATCCGGCCAAAATTGGCACAACTTAAAAAGGTTTAGAATCGAATCGGCACCAAAAAAGGTTTAGGATTAAATCGGCATAAAGACAAAAGGTTTATGACTTTTTTGCCACTTTTCCCTGCATTTTACCAACCACATAAGAGATAACCTACCTATATAAAATCTTTGAACTAGGAATTGCGTGCGCAACCATTTAATAAATAGAAAATAAAAACTTTAATTATTAAAGAAATACAAGAAAAATAATGCTTTGTTAACGACTAATCTCGAAACATATTATTAGACACACTTTAATAAGAGATGTTTTAGTGACCATGTATGTCGCATAAACATTCTTACTTTCATAAGCTCGGGTTCACTTTGCACCACCTAAGAAGAGGGTTACTATGGGCTTCAAGGTTAAAAGCCAGCATTTTGTCACGTGATATTGTAAGTACGTTCCGAGTCGCATCCAACCAACCATGAAGAGACAAATATCCCTAATTCACACCAGTATCATAATGGTCTATACACATTGGGATGCTAGAGGATTTCTCTCATTGCAAGGTGGGAACTTTACATCCATCACTTCTTTGGAACTTCCACGCATCACACCATCAATTATGTCTTGTAGTTTGAGAATGAAGGTGAACAGGGATTAGTGGATAGCACAGTAACCATAGCCATTAAAGTAGACCGACAAATTCAGGTGGCATAGGAAGAAAAAAACGCGAGAACTTCATGCATGGGCCAGAAGCGTCTCTTCAAGCTATCGTTCATGCTTTTCCCAAGAATAGAGTGAAGACAATGGAAGTCGAATCCTAGCCCAAAGCCAGATCAATCTGATGGACCTCCCCGTCTGGTCCACAAAGTTGATGTGACTCATCTTACCCTAAGGGGCACGGCTCGAGTCTAATCGAAATCACTCGCTACCTCCCAATCTTACTAAGCAACCCCAATGACATTGATCTTGAATTTTCGTTAAACAAATCCAATGGAATTCACGTTTGTCATGGGTTTTGGTCGCAAAATACCTGTACTTTTACATAAAATGCATGCACATATGTGATTTTCAATAGAATTTTCATGGGAAAAATTACAAACAAAAAGTCTTAAACTTATTGTAATTGTGCGAATTCAATCTTCGGCCTTTTTTTTTTGTCAATTCAATCCTAAACATTTTACTTTTGTGCAAATTCAGTCCATCCAACTAATTTTGGCCAGACGACTCTAATATGGCATTTTTAAAATAATATTTTGATATTTTTTTAATTTTTGATATTTTTTCTTTTTCTTTTATTTTCTTTTTTTTCCTTCCCCTTCCCCTACCCTTAGCTCTAGCAACCCTCGCTGACAATTAGCGGGCCATAGGCGAGGGCTGCAAGTGACCCTCATTGTGCTAAGAGTAAGGAAAGTGGGAAGGGAAAAAAATAGAGAAAATAAAAGAAAAAAGAAAAAAATTATAAAAAATTCAAAATATATTAAAATATTAATAATTGTATTAAAAATGCCATGCTAGCGCCGATAGCACCAAGTCAGCGGGCAATTAAAATTGACCAAATGGATTGAGTTGGCACAAATGAAAAAGATTTAGAATTGAATTGGCCGAAAAAAAGTTTAAGACCGTATTGATATGATTGCAATAGATTAATGACTTTTTTGGTAATTCTCCCAACTTCCATGTCATGCACATTTGTTGAACTTGCTGGAAAATACTCCATCTGCTGGAGTAAATTGTAATTGTAATGTAGAAAATACCTAGCATGCTATACTAGGTGAAACCCACTTTGATTTTTACTTATTTATACCTTTTTATTAATCAATTGATGAAGTAACATATCTCGTATTATATATATAGTGAAATACAATTATAGCATGAGAAGTTCATGACAATTATATGATTCTTTTGATTTATCATTAGATAGCACCAAAGAATCACAAAATTTAACTATCAAAGACGATAATTTTATAAGAAATTGCATGAAAATAGGTATATATAGACAAATTTTATATAATTAAGCATATTCATGATAACAGTATTTATAGGTTTTCTTATAGTAGGGTCGAAATTTTCACACAATTTTAAGGATGATAGATACATGTCCGTAATCGTGTCACATGCCATTTAATTTAGCTCCTGTATTACTAACAGAGTCATAGGTTCTAATTAATCGAACATTGCTAAATAACGGAGAAAATGATAATCATACATGTCCGTATGAATAACATCTTCCCCCATGGATCATTTAAATTTGCATTGGATTTTCATCATCTTGCAAAATATAGATTTGTATTTTTAAGATATTTCGAATCACACTTCTCTTCGTTTATCTCGGACTTTTTTGAGAATGGTGGATTTTTATCAACTGGCATGCGCTCTCAAAAGTTAAAATCATGGTCTCGATCATAGACTTCCAATGTATTCCCTTTTTATTTTGGAAGACTAATTGAACATCGTGAATCATTATTAAGGTTTGACGGATTAAACTTTGTTTAGTCATTAAGTGTTTTGCGAATATAACTAATTTCTCCATTGCTTTAAATAGACTAATGTTTCCTTTACATAGTTTACTTATAAAACATCAAGAAGATTTAGGCTCCGTTTATTTTGCAAAAAAATATTCACAAAAAAATTTTCCTCATTTTTCTCCGTTAAAATCACTTAAAAAGAAATGAGTCAACAGAAAACCAATGATTAAATTCTAGAAAATAATTTTCTCTTAGAAAAATCAAAAATAATTTTTCAAAATATAACTAAATATCAGGGCTTGGATAAAAAAAAAGTTTATGCTTGAGCAAAGGAACCCAATACTTGTTCTCAAGCATTTGGCAGCGAAGTTGGACATAGAGGTTAGGGTCGAGTCTAGTAGGGTCCATCGAGGGCAAGCTCAAGTCTATTAAGGCATGACCCAAGACCCCAATGCCCTTGCTTGGAACTCTGGCACTTGTGCTTAGGACTCCAACGCCCTAGCACAGGTCCATCAAGGTTGATCCCAAGACCTTGGTGCCCTAGCCCAAGACCTTGGCTGCCAAGTTCGGGTCCATTGAGGCCAAGCCCAATAACATCAAGGCCAGGTCCCAGACCCAACACCCGTGCCCAAGTCCTAGCTCCGTCGCGACCTAATTTTTTCGGGTTCACCACCTAAAACTAGGTTAATAGACTACTAAGCTTTTAAACTTAGCTCAGCTCTCCCAACCCCATACCAATTCGCAACTTAAGATTCAAACATTTAACATGCAAGATGTTATTAACTAAGGAGTCGCCACTAATCGGTTTATGGTAGGTCGATTAGACACCTAAGTAAAATAAAGGGAGATTTAATTTACTCCTACGGACCGCAGACTAAGGGTACGGGGACTTGGTTACACTAGAATTTTCTAATGCCCTTTCGGTACCATTTCTTTTAATTTTCAAAATATTTTCGCAGTGCACTTGGATTTATTTTAAGCTAAATCATTATCATGCAAATGTGGTGACCACACAGATACTCATCCATTATTAAAACATTCAAATAAATAAATTGCATCACACAAAGCAAGCAAACAACATTTTTGGATTTTCTTAAAAATTAGAATTCTTTTATTAAAAATGCATTTTAAAACTAAATGACTTAATTTTATTAATATGAAAATTCTAATTAAATGGGCCTATTATGCAAACTAATTAACATGCACCTCATGACCTAATTTTACTAATTAACAAATTCTGATTAAATGAATATATTATGCAAACTAGTTAACATGCATCTAGTATTTTTGCATTTTTTTTATTGAAATTCAGAATTTATGAAAAACCCTAATTAATCTATCTAAAAATAATCTTCTAATCCATTTTTGGGATTAATTTGACTTAAACCCTATTCCGTCTTAGAAAACTATATTTTTTTTATTTTAAATAAATGAGAATATGAAAATGTGCCAATTATATCTAAGACTCTAAAAAAGGCTATTTACATCTAATCCTAACTTATTTATTTTAAAATATCTAAAAATGCAGTCCTAAAAATATTATCTAAAAATGCAACCCTAGAAATATAATCCTAAAAATTTGATTAATTAAACTACGTGTCTATTATATTAAACCCTAATGTCCTATATGCAAATTTTGAATATTTTGATTTTTTTTTTTAGGTTGAATAATTATTAAATTAGGGTTAAATCTAAACAATTAATATAGCCACTAAATAAAGGATCAAAATAATTGAAAAAATAACCTGTCGTCTCACAGGTTAAATTAACAATTATTTTAACCCTAATCATCACAACAACTCAAAATAATTAAATAATCTAGTCCGAAGTCTTACGGACTAAATTAAATAATTATTATTATTTACCAATTAAAATTTCACCAAGAAACCCAAAATTAATGTAATTAAAAGAATGATCCGATGTCTCTCGGATCAAACTAATTATTACAAAAATCTAGGATAAAGCCTTAAGGATAATGTCTAAACAATGCAAATAATTAACATACAATACTACAATTCAAACAATTAAACTAAAAGAATGCTATCAAATAAACATAAAAATAAAGACAGTAAAATAAACTAAACTACAAAAAGGTAAAAGTAAATAAAAAAACTACCTAAAGAGGGTAAACCAACGTCAATGAGGAAGTGGTTCGCGGGGCGAGGCGTGCGGGAAGCACGGCGTCGACGAGGTCGAATGGCGAGTAAGGTCCCGGTGGCCGAGCAAGAGCTGTTCGTCGAGGTCCGGCGAGATTCGACGGTAACCGCACCTCTGACAAAACAGAAGGCGCAGATGGCTACATTCGGGCGTGCGGCGGTGAAGGAGCGTAAACAGCAAATTCAACAGCAAGGAGGCATTCGGGCGTGCAGGACAGCTCGCTCAAGCGGAGGACTCGGGGCTGGCGCCTTGGAGCGGGCGAGAGCGTCGGGCACCGGGTCGAGCAAAGGTGACGCGGCGTCGGGGCAGAGCAGCGCGGGAAGTCTGGGCAAAGGCGCTGCTGGTGCTCCGGTGTCGAGCCGTAGTGGATCGGTGGCGCCGCAGTGTCGGGCGAGACGTCGAGGCGTGGGGAAGGCGACTCGGGCGTGGCACGGCTCGGGCCTACTCGCGGAGGGTGGAGCGTCGGGGATCGCGCGCGGTGCCGCGGGTGTGGTGAGATCGGGAGCGGCGGGCCGGAGCTCCGGCGTCGGCCGAGCAGGAGCGCGGTCGTCCGGTCGAAGGGCGGCTGGTGTCGCGGTGGCGCGGTGACGGTGCTCGTAGTGCGCAGCGGCGGCGAGCGGGCTTCGGGTCGCGAGCTGCGGTGGCTGGCGGATGAGCAGCAATACCGTGTGGAGAAGAAGCGAAATGGGGAAGAAGGTGAACAAGTAGGGGTCTTGTCAACTTTTTCCTTTGTTTTTTTTTTTTTTTATTTCTTCTCTCCCTCTCTCCTCGCTCTTTCCTTACGAACTCTCGGCCCTTCTCACCTTTTTCTCTCGCTTCACGTTTTCACTTTTTCCACATTTGTACTCTTTTTCTTCCTTCTACCGAGACGAAGAGAGAACCCCTACGACTTTTTCTTCTCTTCCTCTTCAATTTGCTCTTCTTTTTGGACGAACCATGAAGAGAACCCCCTAATGGACAGAATTTTTGCTCTGATTTCTTCGAACTTCCCCCGAAAGGTGAAGAAGAAACCCTCTATTTATAAAGCAAAAATCCAAGTTTGTTTCGCCGGTGAAGATTTTTGCTCAACCTATCGCCGGTGGAGATTTTTGCTCAACTTCTCCAACAAAGAAATGGCTCCAAAATCCGGCTGTTGAACTATTTTAAATTCAAAAATTTCTTTTCAAAATTTCCCTTTAATCTTTTATTTTCTAAAAATTGAATCTAAATTAGGTGTCAACAGCTCCTAAGCCCAATTACATCAAGGTCATGCTCAAGACACCGACGCCCACACTTAGGTCCCCAACACATAGTGTGACAGCCCGATTTTCCAATTTTAATTTCAATAAATTTAGACGGGCATTTCGTTGGCACGCATATAGTCTCTTTCCTTGAGTCGGCCACTCATGTGAAAACTAGTCTATCCGATGAAGCCATTAAGAAATTCTAATGCATAAGACTCGAGAATTTGATTAAGAAGCGACCTTTCGACCGAGATAATCTGCGAGGGTCATTACGGCATAAATAAAAATCGATTAGAGATCAGAAATAGGTTGGCTCGACAGAGGCATGTGATCAGGTGTGGGTGATTCCACCGGATCGCACAATTCTTGCTGACCGACACTAGGCCGACTTTTCTAACGATTGGGTACCCTGTGCCCGTATTTGAAACCTTGAAATTCCCCCGACAACCGAAAGTTGTGGCTTGAAATGATCAACCGCAAGTCAAATGCACAAAAATTTGTAAACGCTACTCGGTAGATTAGAATGCGCTAGTATTATGCCAAAGTGAAATTAACTGTGAAATTGAGATCGAATTCTAAAATTGGAAGTCATGGTGTGTCAAAATCTTATTAGGAACATTGGATTAATTTATGAACTTTAATTTGGAAATCAATTGGAGGAGAATTGATGGAAATTGAAGTGAGTGGATTTGCAAGAACTTAGACCCGGCGGAAAATGAAATTGAACATATTGAACCAAAGTTGTGGAGGTTTGAGTTAGTGGAAGATGACATCACATGTGATGTCATGAATGAGGCAAGATGGGAGGAGATTTGGAAGGTGGGGATGAGGCATTGGAAAGGTGGGATGTCACCTTTGTCCATCATCTTCTTCCTTTTGAATTTGGAGGAGAGAGAGAGAGGAGGGGAAGAAAAACCAGCGGCCGCTAGGCCGAGTCCTCGTCCCCCCTTCGCATGACCGTCCGTCGCCGTTCACCGTCGCCGTTCGCCGGAGTGAGCCGCTCGTCCATCGCCGCGCCGCCCCGTCCCGTCGTCCGCACCGCCGCCTCAGCCCCGTCCGCCCGAGCTCCACGCCGTCATCCCTCCAAAAGGCCGCTGCTGTTCGTCGCCGCCGGAGCCCTCGTCGTCGCCGTCCATCGCCGTGAGCCACCACCGGTTGCCGTCCAAGCCACCGCGACCCTTCTCCGCCATTTCCTCCGCCGTTCGCCGCCGTTCCGCCACCCCCTTGAGCTTGGTTAGTTGCTAGTTTTTCCAGCAAGATCCAGCCCTTTCTTGCTCATTTTAGCCTTCTTTTAGTCCTCATTTGATGTTGATCCATGTAGGTTTGTCGTCGGCGTCGTCGTGCTCTCGCCGGAGACCATCGGAAAGCGATTCCGGTGAGTTTAACTCACTAAACCCCGATTAGTGGGTTAATTATGCCTTAAGTGTGTTTAGTTTAGGTTGATTGAAATTTGGTTGTTAATTAGTTTAATTAAATATTGATTAGATTATGTTTTTTGATTAAAGTTAAATCATGTTTAGTTTAAGGGTTAAGTAGGTTTATTTTAAAATAAACCTTGATGTGACTTAAAGGAATTTATTTATGATTTAAATAAATGTTTCGAAATTGTTGGATTATTAATAAATCATATTCCGAAAATCATTAAAAATTATTTATAACAAAAAAAAAAACTCGAAAAATTATTTTTGACCTAATTGCTAAGAATTTCGTGCCGATCGTCGCTATATAATTAGAATTTGAAATTGATGAATGGTTAATGCAAATTAAATGTTGATTGAGGAAAATATGGATTTTAATTAGAAAATCTTAAATGTCGGATTTGATATCGAAATTTGATTGTTTTAAAGATTAATATTGTAATTGGAATATGTGAATTACGTGTGAAGTGTTTTAAATTGATTATGAGTTGTGGTATGATAATTATAAGGAATTGTTTTGAACTATTAAGTTGGAATTGTCCCTATATGGGATGCCTACGCGGTGGATACGGGTCACAATTGATTCTGGGCCCATGCTCCTTCGGGAACGCCGTCGATGTACTAACGAAGCCGCGCTCCAAGGAGGGGAGGCGATGCCTGGCTATATGTCAGTAGATAGCCGAACTGCGAGTAGACTATGCCCTTGTGTGGCGCTAATGAATGATGATTTGAAATAGTTGCCCCGATGAATTCGAAATTAAATGAAATTGATTGCATTCCGATGGTTCACGTGCTTATTATGGCTTGTACTTGAGTACTATGAATTGTGCTAATATGCAAGAAGGCAAGAAGGAGAGGTAAGTTTTCATCGTGTTGTGTGGCTAGACCACTCGGGGTGTATTTTCTTACTAATAGGTGTTTAAGAGGGGTGAACTTGCCGAGACAAAGTCTCATCCCGGTTTGGGGAAAACATTTCGGGACCATAAATGGCGAGACCCCGAGAGATGAGTGGCCTCGCCGACGGAGATGATCGACGACGCGAGAGTACTCCCGACCCGGGAGTCCTTGGGTCTATCGGTTGGTGAGGACCATCATTTGGGTCGAGGTGAACGTGGAGCATGACAAAGTACCTTACATATTTAGGGCTTGGTTTTGTTCCGGAGTCGATGGTGTTAGGGTTGGCCCTTGGATAGCATGGATATTCCGCGGTGGTGATGACCGCCATTTTGGGTGATGATGTGGCGGATCAGCCCGATGGTGGAGTGATCAATGCCTACGCCCCCACAATCTTGGGTGATAGATCCCGAGGATGTGGGATCGTCGAATGGGGCTGACCAGTAGTCTTAAGACCGTTGATTTTCTTTTTGTTGGACTGATCCATGTTATGTAGGCTGACCCCCTTTTGTTTTGATGCACATAAACTCTGACCCATTTTTGGTGCATATAGTCTCCGGATCCTGTTGGTGTATGTAAGCCTTGGATTGATAATGATGTATGAAAGTATGTTGTTTGATTTTGAATTGATTTTCCTGTTGTCCTATCCCGTATGTTTTTGTAAGGGACTTCTTAGTACGTTCCGCTTGCGCATTAATAATTAATTTGGGGTCGGCGACACTACCTAGGAATGTCGCATTTTCATGACCATGGCGGGATGTTGGCGCGCTCGACGTTCGGGGCATGACATCCCCGTTTAAGTGGTATCAGAGCATGGTTCTTGTATGGAGTGATAAGGTGCGTGGGAGTCATGGGATAGTTGGTAGGAAAGACCTTTATTATACTGATGCAAGTGATTGTTAGTTGTTTGTTAACTTGTTGTGAGGTCACTTAGATTCTAATGTTATATTGGAATTTGCAAATAGGCATCTATATTGAGCCTGTAGCATGAGTGACCAAGTGCCAAGAGCTGCTAGGAAGAGAGCAGTAAGGGCCCCGTGTTTCGGGGTGGGCCACCGATGAGAGCCGGTGGCCGAGGTGCCCTGGGAAGAGCGCAGCCGAGGCGGTGCGAGTGGTGCGAGTCGGTGAAGGTGCCGTGTCGCCTCCAGAGGATGCAGTGGCCCCTGAGGATCCGAGATTTGTTGGAATCATGTAGATGCTTGAGATGATGGGTGATAGACTAGACCAACAAACCGCCGCTTCAGCCGCCACTATCGCCGCTGCCACCAATGCTGCTCATGCCGCCAATGCTGCTACCGCCAATAATCGCCGCCAATGTCGCGCGCTATTTACCGCTTTGCCGCCGCACCAGTTGCCGAGCCGGAAGAAGAGCTTGAGGAAATTCCACCTGAGGATGTGGCCGCTGGGAGGCCAAGGCAAAAGTTGGTACAACACTTCCTAAGATTGAATCCGCCGACGTTTACGGGAGCGGGAGATCCCGAAGCTGCAGCACTGTGGGTTCAGGAATTGGAGAATGCTTTTGAGCTGCTGATGTGCACCGAAGCAGAGAAAGTCGTGCTAGCAGCCTATCAATTGAGGGGGACCGCAGCCACTTGGTGGAAGACAAATAAAGGGATAGTGTTCCCTGAGGGTGTAGCTCCAGAGTGGAATGCGTTTCTGGAGGCCTTCAATGAGAAGTATTTTTCTGATTGTGCTAGAGAGTTGAAGATGGCGGAGTTCCAGCGCCTTCGTCAAGGTACGATGACAGTTGATCAGTATGAAGTGAAGTTCGCTAAGCTATCACAGTATGCCCCTGAGTTGGTTCAAAAACCGACAGACCGAGCTCGAAAGTTTAGAGATGGGCTCCAACTAGAGGTGAGGAGCTTTGTGGTACCATTGGATTTGAAGGAGTATAAGGACCTTTATAAGCGGGCCCAGCTGATTAAGAAAGACCAGAATGAGAAAGCTACCGCATCTGGGTCGCGGTTTAATTCTAACAGAGAAGGAAATCGGTTTGGGAAGAGGCCGATGTTTGGAGGAAGATATCATATTCCACTCAATAGGAAAGGTGGGATAGGGAAGCCATCGCCGAATCATCTGGGAGTGTGTCGTTCATGTGGAAGATGACACGGCAACGCTCCATGTCCCTCTAGGACAGGGGCATGTTATGAGTGTGGCCAGCAGGGTCACATATCTAGGAATTGCCCCGGAATCAGATGGGTTAGCGTCAATTGCCGCCGCCGCCACCGTTGGGTCAAAACAGAGGGGTCGCGCCTCAGATCATGTCGCAGGGTGGATTGAACCGACCTCCAGCTCAAGGAAGGACTTGTGCGATCACCAGGGGACAGGCGGAGGATGCGCCTAACGTGATCACAGGTATGGTCTCGCTGAACGACCAACCTGCTTATGCTTTATTTGATCCTGGAGCTTCTCATTCATTTATAGCTGAAAGATATGTTGAGATGGTAGAATTAATTCCTATGTTATTGGAGTCTGTGATTAGCATATCTACGCCGTTGAAAGATAAGGTGTTAGCTTCCGTGGGTTGTCTTGGTTGCAAGTTAGTGATTGGTGAGCGAGAAGGGAGGATAGACTTGATAGTTCTAGCCATGTTTGATTTTGATGTGATAATTGGTATGGATTGGCTCACCGAGCAACGAGCTAAAATGGACTGTTATCGTAAGGCGATCCAGTTTAACCCATTAGGGGGTGAGAGCTTCGAATTTATTGGGAGTCGAGGAGGACCCTCGGTTTCCTTAATTTCATCGCTCGAAGCAACTCGCTTGCTAGGCAAGGGTTGCCAAGGTTACCTAGCGACTGTCGTAGATACGACAGTGGAGGAGTTAAAGATTGAAGATATTGCAGTGGTACAAGAATTTCTAGACGTATTTCCGAAGGAGTTACCGGGGTTACCGCCCGAGAGAGAGATAGAGTTTGTGATTGAATTAGCCCCCGAGACAGAACCGATCTCTAAAGCTCCTTATCGGATAGCCTTATCAGAACTTAAAGAACTGAAGGTGCAAATGCAAGAGTTGTTGGATAAAGGATTTATACGTCCTAGTGCATCACCTTGGGGAGCGCCAGTTCTGTTCGTAAAGAAGAAGGATGGTTCCTTGCGTTTATGCATTGACTATCGTCAACTCAATCAGGTGACGATTAAGAACAAGTATCCATTGCCAAGGATCGATGACTTGTTTGATCAGCTTCAAGGAGCGTCGATATTTTCTAAGATCGACTTGAGGACAGGGTATCATCAGTTGAGGATCAAGAAGGAAGACATACCGAAGTCGGCGTTTCGCACCCGATACGGTCATTATGAATTTACGGTGATGTCGTTTGGATTGACGAACGCCCCAGCTGCTTTCATGGATTTGATGAATCGAGTGTTCAGGGAGTACTTAGATCCATTCATAATTGTTTTCATCGATGACATCCTGGTGTATTCGAGGAGTACCGAGGATCATGAAAGGCACTTAAGGATAGTGCTTCAAACTTTAAGAGATCACGAGTTGTATGCCAAGTTTAGTGAATGCGAGTTTTGGCTAACTCGTGTGGCTTTCCTAGGTCATGTCATCTCTAGAGAAGGAATCTTAGTGGACTCAAAGCAAAGATTGAGCGGTGATCAACTGGCCGAGACCGAGACCGACGAAAGGAGAAATTAAAAGTTTTCCGGGTTTAGCAGGATATTACAGGCGGTTTGTAGAAGGGTTTTCGAGATTAGCATCACCGATGACGAGACTTCTGAAGAAGGAAGAGAAATTCGTGTGGACGGATAAGTGCGAGAGTAGTTTCCAAGAGCTTAAGCATAAGCTAACTACCACACCTGTGCTTACTATTCCATCCGGTCCATGAGGGTTTGAGATCTACAGTGATGCGTCATTCAAAGGATTGGGTTGTGTATTGATGCAGCATGGTAGGGTTGTTGCATATGCGTCCCATCAGTTGAGACCTCACGAGTTGAATTATCCGACACATGACTTGGAGCTTGCAGCAATCATCTTTGCTTTGAAGATTTGGAGGCATTATTTGTGCGGAGAGAGATTCCAGATCTTCACTGATCATCAGAGTCTCAAGTACCTATTCTCTCAAAAGGAGTTGAATATGAGACAGCGTCGGTGGATGGAACTCTTAAAGGATTATGATTTGTGAGATTTTGTATCACCCGGAAAGGCGAATAAGGTCGCCGATGCACCGAGTAGAAGTCTCGGTTGCTCGAGATGGTACTCAAGGAATGGGGTCTAATTGAAAGAGCACGAGATTCAGATTTCAAGTTTGAGGTAGGCCACCTTTCGAATCTTATGGTTACCCTTAGAATTGACCGGAAGTGCGGGTATAATCGAACGCTCCAGCGAGACGGATCCGAGATGTTCGGAAGATCCTACAAGAGGATGCAAAGAAAAGGAAGGCTGACTTTCGATTTCGAGGATGGAACATTGAGGTTTCAAGGACGATTAGTTATACCTGACGATGTGGGGCTTAGAGAAGAAATTCTATCAAAAGCGCATCGTAGCAGTTACAGCATTCATCCTAGTAGTACCAAAATGTATCAGAATCTGCGTCAACACTTTTGGTGGCGTGGCATGAAGGCGGACATCGCCAAGCATGTCGCCAAGTGTTTGATGTGTCAGCAAGTGAAAGCTCAGCATTGCAAACCGGGAGGACTTCTGCAACCCCTCGAGATCCCAGAATGGAAATGGGAGCATATTACGATGGACTTCATGACGGGACTACCAAGGAGATAGAGAGGGAATGATTCGATCTAGGTAGTAGTCGATAGGCCGACAAAGTTGGCTCACTTCATTGCAGTTCGAAGGGACTCGAGTTTGGATAGACTCGCAGATTTGTACGTTCGTCAGATAGTTCGTATGCATGGAGTGCCGATCACGATTACTTCAAATAGAGACCCGAGGTTCACCGCCGCTTTTTGGAAGAGCTTGCAATCTGCTTTAGGAAGGAAGCTGCAGTATAGTACGGCCTATCACCCGCAGACTGATGGCTAGTCTGAGAGAACAATTCAGACTCTTGAGGACATGCTACGAGCTTGCGTCTTAGACTTCAAAAGAAGCTGGGAGGAACAGCTTCACCTGGTCGAGTTCTTACAACAACAGTTATCAGTAGAGTATTCAGATGGCTCCTTTTGAAGCATTTATGGTAGAGCATGTAGAATGCCAGTGTGTTGGGAGGAAGTCGGGAAAGAAAGATTACCGGTCCGAGTTGGTCCAAATGATCGGTGGAGGCAATTGCAGTTATCAGAAACAGATTAAAGACCGCTCAGAGCCACCAGAAAAGTTATGCCGATAAGCGTCGAAGGCCATTGGAGTTCCAAGTTGATGAGCACGTCTTTCTGAAGGTGTCACCGATGAGAGGTACTTTCCGCTTTGGCAAAAAGGGGAAACTGAGTCCGAGGTACGTAGGTCCCTTTGAAATTTTGGAAAGAATAGGGACTCTGGCGTATCGTCTTGCACTACCGCCGAGGTTGGCACAAGTGCATGACGTCTTTCACGTATTGATGTTAAGGAAGTATGAACCTGATCCGACACACGTCCTAAATTTTGAGGAATTAGACGTGGATGACAAGGTGTCGTACGTTGAAAGCCCAGTTCAGATAGTGGATCGCAAGGAGCAAGTGTTGCGCACCAAGACCGTTCCATTGGTCAAAGTGGTCTGGCAACACCACAGTACGGAAGGAGCAACTTGGGAAACCGAAGATTCGATGAGAGAATTATACCCTCACCTTTTCAATTCGGATGTGTAATGATTTAAATTTCGAGGACGAAATTTTTATAAGAGGGGAAGAGTTGTGACAACCCGATTTTCCAATTTTAATTTCAATAAATTTAGACGGGCATTTCGTTGGCACGCATATAGTCCATTTCCTTGAGTCGGCCACTCATGTGAAAACTAGTATATCCGGTGAAGCCGTTAAGAAATTCTAATGCATAAGACTCGAGAATTTGATTAAGAAACAACCTTTCGACCGAGATAATCTGCAAGGGTCATTACGGCACAAATAAAAATCGATTAGAGATCGGAAATAGGTTGGCTCGACAGAGGCATGTGATCAGGTGTGGGTGATTCCACCGGATTGCACAATTCTTGCCGACCGACACTAGGCCGACTTTTCTAACGATTGGGTACCCTGTGCCCGTATTTGAAACCTTGAGATTCCCCCGACAACCGAAAGTTGTGGCTTGAGATGATCAATCACAAGTCAAATGCACAAAAATTTGTAAACGCCGCTCGGTAGATTAGAATGTACTAATATTGTGCCAAAGTGAAATTAACCGTGAAATTGAGATCGAATTCTAAAATTAGAAGTCATGGTGTGTGACAAATCTTATTAGGATCATTGGATTAATTTATGAACTTTAATTTGGAAATCAATTGGAAGAGAATTGATGGAAATTGAAGTGAGTGGAGGAATTTGGACCCGGCGGAAAATGAATTGGACCCATTGAACCAAAGTTGTGGAAGGTTTGTAAGTTGAGTGGAAGATGACATAAGGTGAGGTCATGTAATGAGCCAAGAGGAGGAGATTTGGACAAGTGGAGGGTGGAGATTGCCTCTTGGAAAGGCACCTATCAACATCATCTTTTACCTTTGAACTTGGAGGAGAGAGAGAGAGGAGGGAGAAGAGAAACCAGCGGGCAACCGCCCTAGGCCCCCTCCCCTTCGTCCGCCCCTCGCTCGCACGCACACCGCCGCTCGTTGTTCGCCGGAGGAGCCGCTCGCCACTCGCCCGCGCACGACCACCCGTCGTCCCGTTCCCGCCGAGCCGCCCGTTCCCGTCCGCCGAGCCTCCGCGTCGTCGTCCCTCCAAAGGCCAACCTGCTGTTCGTCGCCGCCGGAGCCCTCGTCACCGTCGTCCGTCGCCGTGAGCCACCACCGGTTGCCGTCCCGAGCCACCGCCGACCCTTCTCCGCCATTTCTTCCGCCGTTCGCCGCCGTTCCACCCCCTTCGAGCTTGGTTAGTTGCTGGTTTTTCCAGCAAGAACCAGCTCCTTTCTTGCTCGTTTTAGCCTTCTTTTAGTCCTCATTTGATGTTGATCCGTGTAGGTTTGTCGTCGGTGTCGTCGCGATCTACGCCGGAGACCCGTCGGAAAGCAATTCCGGTGAGTTTAACTCACTAAACCCCGATTAGTGGGTTAATTATGCCTTAAGTGTGTTTAGTTTAGGTTGATTGAAATTTGGTTGTTGGATTAGTTTAATTCAAATATGGATTAGATTAAGTTGTTTGATTAAAGTTAAATGTTGTTTAGTTTAAGGGTTAAGTAGGTTTATTTTAAAATAAACCTTGATGTGACTTAAAGGAATTTATTTATGATTTAAATAAATGTTTCGAAATTGTTGGATTATTTAATATTAAATCAAATTCCGAAATTCATTAAAATATTTTATAAAAAAACTCGAAAAATTATTTTTGACTCTAATGCTAAGAATTTCGTGCCGATCGTCGCTGCATATAGTTAGAATTTGAAATTGATAAATGGTTAATGCAAATTAAATGTTGATTAAGGAAAATATGAATTTTAGTTAGAAAATCTCAAATGTCGGATTTGATATCGAAATTGGATTGTTTTAAAGATTAATGTTGTGATTGGAATATGTGAATTACGTGTGACGTGCCTTTAATTTGATTATAAATTGTTGTATGATAATTATGGGAATTGAATTGACCTATTAAGTTGGAATTGCCCCTATATGGGATGCCCACGAGGTGGATGCGGGTCGCATTGATTCTTCGCCCATGCTCCTTCGGGAACGCCGTCGATGTCGACGAAGCCGCGCTCCAAGGTGGGGAGGCGATGTCGACTATGTGTCAGTAGATAGCCGAATCTGCGAGTAGGCTATGCCTTTGTGTGGCCCTAATGAATGATGATTTGAAATGTTGCTGTGAATTCGATATTAAATGAAATGGATTGCATTCCGATAAATGGTTCACGTGCTTATTATGGCTTGTACTTGAGTACTATGAATTGTGCTAATATGCAGGAATGCAAGAAGGTGAGGTAAGTTTTCTGTGTTGTGTGGCTAGACCACTCGGGGTGTATTTTCTTACTAATAGGTGTTTAGAGGGTGAACTTGCTGAGACAAAGTCTCATCCCGGTTTGGGGAAAATATTTCGGGGACCATAGATGGCGAGACTCCTAGAGATGCATGGCCCGCCGAACGAGATTGATCGACGATAGAGAGTGCTCCGACCCTAGGAGTCCTTGGGTCTATCGGTTGGTTGAGGACCATCATTTGGGTCGAGGTGAATGTGGAGCTTAGAGTACCTATATGTTTAGGGCTTGGTTTCGTTTACCGGAGTCGATGGTGCTAAGGATTGGCCCTATGGATAGCATGGATATTCCGCTGGTGGTGATGACCGCCATTTTGGGAGATGATGTGGTAGATCTCAGCCCGATGGTGGAGTGATCAACGCCTCACGCCCCCACAATCTTGGGTGACGATCCGGAGGATGTGGGATCGTCGAACGGGGATGACCGTAGTCCTAGGACCGTTGATTTTCTTTTTGGCGGACTGATCCATGTGGTGTAGGCTAACCCTTTTGTTTTGATGCACATAAACTCTAACCCATTTTTGGTGCATATAGTCTTGGATCCGGTTGATGTATGTAAGCCATGGTTTGATGGTAATGTATGAAATTATGTTGTTTGATTTTGAATTGATTTTCCTGTTGTCTTATCCCGAATCTTTTTGTAAGGAGTTTCTTAGTACGTTCCGCATGCGCATTAATAAATTAATTTGGGGTCGGCGACACTACCTGGGAATGTCACATTTTCATGACCATAGCGGGATGTTGGCGTGCTCGACATTCGGGGCGTGACACATAGGCCCAAAACTAGCACCTGGACTCAAGACCTCAACCACCCACGCCCAAGTTTGTTAAGGCCAAGCCTCATACCCCCATGCCGAGGACCAAGTCCCCAACGCTTGAATCAAGGTCCATCAAGGCTAGGCCCTGGACCTCAGTTGCCACACCTACGTCATCGAGGCTAATCCTTAGACCTCAACGTAGGCATCACGGTCCCTAGTGCTCAAACTCGAGTCTATTAAGGTCATGCCTAGACCTTGGTCATCGTGCCTAAGTCTATCAAGGCTAGAATTGGCTCAATGATGCCCCCACTTGGGTCCATCGAGGCCGCGCCCAAGTCCTTGAATCGCGCTTGGGTCTATTAAGGTCAGGCTCAAGACCCCAATGCCAATGCCCGTGCCCAAGATGACGGGACCCAACTACTTAAGATTAGGACCCCAACACCCGAGTTCAAATTCATATAGGTGAGGCTCCGGATCTTAAAGCCCATGCCCTTGCCCAGACCTAGTTGTTAAGGACCTAGGCTTGTGCGCGAACTACCTAGGCCTATCCTTGATGGACCCTAGCTTGGCCTGAATGAACTTGAGTACGGACACTAAGGACCTAGCGCACCAACACAAGGGACCTCATCTTGAGCGCCAGAGTCTTGAGCACGACCTACACGAACCTAGGTGTAGGTGTCAAGGCCCAACCTCGATGAACTTGGGTTAGACATTGGGGTCACAAGCGTAGGCCTGACCTTGATAAACATGGGCTTGGTCACCGAGGACCAAGGCTTGACCTTAAAGGACCCAAATGCAAGCACCAATGCCAAGGTCACAAGCTCAACCTCAATGGACCCAAGTGTAGGTGCTAGGGACCAAGGCCTAGCCTTAACTAACCCAGGGGCGGGTGCTGGGGTCCTAGGCCTAACCTCAATGGACCCTAGTGCTAGTACCAAGGATCGAGCTCAACATCAATGGACCCAAGCCCAACCTTTGTAGACCTAGGCTATGGTGCTGGAGAGTCCAGCAAGGACACCAAGTTCTTGAGCTTAGCTTTGATGGACCCAAGACCTATTGCTATGCTCATGCCTAGGAGCCTTGTATTCGGGACCCAATGCCCATGCCAAGTTGCTTAGCTACTTATACACAAGTCACTAGTGTCTAAATAGTGTATGTTTATATAAGAAAATTAAATAATATTTTCTTTATCAAATGACATAATATTTTCTAATTCATCTTCAGGTTTCAATCAAACATCGAACAATATCACTATCTCTCGCAAAACAAATGGAACCACAGTGTCTTGCAAATTTCTTGTGCCTCATAAGCCATTTAGATACGCCGGGACAAACGTACATTCACCTAAGTTGTTGGATATGAATTTTGACTTTTTACATTTGGGTACTTTTATATTTTATTTGCAGTTACCTGCACTACAATTTTCATTTTGTAGTTTATCAGAATATTTGCTTTTGTATTTTAGAGGGAATTCAAATAAGAACTTAATTCATATTATAAGCACATCCCACAGCCATGGGTAGGGCTATTTACAATTACCTAAGGTCGTTTCATCTAAGGTTAATATCACAAAAAACACAAAATTAATATACTTATGATAAATTTATCTTTTATTAATTTTTATTAAATTTTATTGTTAAATTGCTAAGTTGAACAACCTATAACAAATGATAGGTGTATTAGTTTGGGGTTTCACTCTCTATTTGTCATAAATATATAAGCTTGTAATTTTTCATAGTATCAATCTAACTTAATGGAAATTAAATAAGAGTAAATTTATCACTAATATACTTTTGGGTTTTTCGGTAGTTAACAAATTAATTTTAAATAAATTTGTCATAAGTACACCTACTGTTCAATTTTTCGTAGTATTAACTCTTTCGTTTATTCATTATTTAATAGATGCAAGTAATTGTTTTGAAGAAAATGTTTTGTTTTGAAGAAAATGTTTTTAAAATTATTTATTTTAAATGAATTGCAAAATAGAAAAAAAAAAAAAAAGTTTTTACCATCGACACCCTTAAATTAGGGGCATGATTTGCCATTTTTCCCCGATCATTTTCACCTCATCAGCACACATCTTTTCCTCGCGACTGTCCAGCGATCCCCGTCCCGGCGGCTTCCCTCCACGGAGAACCGCCACTTCGGCGGAGGAAAAAGCGCGCGAAACCGCCGTTCCTCCACCGAAGCGATGACGGGCAAGCCAAAGCAGCAGGTGATCTCGCGCTTCTTCGCGCCCAAACCCAAGACGCCGCCGCCGTGCGCGGCGGACCCTTCGCCGCCTTCCCCGTCCCCGTCCACCCCGCCGCCCAAGATCGCCGCCGTCGTCTCCTTCTCGCCGGCCAAGCGCCGCCTCTCCTCCCGGCTCGCCACCCCGCTCAAGAAACCGAAGCTCTCGCCGCACACTCAAAACCCCGTGCCCCCTCCTCCCCTCCAGAGACCGCACAAGAAGGAAACGGCGGAGCCCAGCTCCAAAAAGTACACGCCGCTCGAGCAGCAAGTGGTGGAGCTGAAGGAGAGGTACCCGGATGTTCTTTTGATGGTGGAAGTGGGTTACAAGTATAGGTTCTTCGGGGAAGACGCGGAAGTAGCTGCTAGAGTTCTGGGGATTTATGCGCACATGGATCATAGCTTTATGACTGCTAGCATACCAACTTTTCGACTTAATGTCCATGTGAGGAGGCTCGTGAATGCTGGGTACAAGGTCGGCGTGGTTAAGCAGACTGAGACCGCGGCGATCAAGGCCCACGGTTCGAATCGCCTAGGCCCGTTCTGTCGCGGGTTGTCGGCCTTGTATACGAAGGCCACGCTCGAAGCGGCTGAGGATATGGGGGGTAAGGACGAGGGTTTTGGTGGGGAGAGTAATTATCTGGCTTGTGTTGTGGAGGAGAATTTGTTGGTGAAGAATCGGGAATGCGACGTGCAGAGCGGGTTTGATGTGAAGATTGGGGTTGTTGCTATTGAGATTTCGACAGGGGAAGTTGTTTTTGGAGAGTTTAGTGATAATTCAATGAGAAGTGGACTTGAGGCTATGATTTTAAGTTTGTCACCGGCTGAGTTGCTTCTTGGAGACCCACTTTCGGATCAAACGAAGAAGGTAGCTTTCACTAGTTATAATCGATTATAAGTAATCCTTGAGATATTGTTTGCTTAATTACAATGAGCAAGGTTGCATCTTCTCTCTCTTCTGCCTTACCGACTAGGAATTGATATATGTCTGGCTGATGGTATGTGAACATACATTATCTAGTTATGGAAGGGTTAATAGTTTACACCATGGGAGTAGTTAAACCCACTTTGAGAATCCTTTCCTGTTCCACGGGATCCATATCTGCTGTATGTTCTCTCTCCACTTTGCTGTGATAGGTGTTTTTTTCCATGCAGCGGTTGACCAAGTATATTTTACAATACCCATTGGTGTAACGCAGTTTCATGGACCTCATTTTGCATGAAATATCTTTAGGCTTTTGGTGCAAGATAGGGAAGACTGTATCTTACTTGCAAATATGTTATGCAGAAGTCATAAATACACTAATCTGAATTTTCTTTTTCACCATACATTTCTCAGCTAGCTGCATGGTAGGAGAAACAGACAATTTATCCCTGTGATGTATTATTATCCATCAAAGGTTGCCATCCATGTTTTTGAAGTTAATTTATAATCGCAAAGAAAGCAGAGGAAGTGGAGCAGGTGGTTACACATGGATGGCAAACTAAACGTAGTAGTCATGCACCAGACTAATTGATGATGTGGTGTGTACAGCCCATGGAATATTTTCTCTTGAATTAGATTCCCCATACCAATCATGATGGAGGATCTTCTTCTTCTAGTGTCATTTTCATTATTTTCACAAGAATTATATAGTTCATGTTCTACTTATCCAGAATAAAGAGACGATTGAAGTTACTTTTTTCCTTGAAAGTTTATCTTTTGATAAGTCCCATGCTAATTTCTCGACTGTCTGGACTTCTTATTTTCAGTTGTTACTCTCTTATGCTGGGCCGGCCTCAAATGTTCGTGTGGAGCATGCTTCTCAAGATAGCCTTACGAAGGGAGGTGCACTAGCTGAAGTCATGACTATTTATGAGAGTATGAATAGTGTCAACACATCAGTTACTGAAATGCAAAACGGAGAAGACAATGAGCAGGAGAGTAGAAGCTCAGCAGTGGAGGTACCATATGTGTAAAGCGTTTTATGTTATTCATAGGATAAACTGGTCACAATTTATTGCTTGTCAATAAATTGGTCTAAATTTGATGACAACAGATTGCTTAATGAGTCACCACAGCTGAAATTTTGTACCTTTTTCATCTGGGGATTGAACTTCTGTTTTACCTCTTCCTTTTCTTCCCGCTGTTGCTGTCCAGCTCATGTGAAAATTAGTGATTAGCTTACATTATTCTCAGTTTCTATCACCTATTTTAAGCTTGACATTTTTGGTTCCTAAGGTAATGATGAATATGCCAGATTTGGCTGTCAAAGCATTAGCCTTATCGATACGTCATCTAAGGCAATTTGGTTTTGAAAGGATTCTGAGTCTTGGTGCAGCTTTTCGGCCCTATTCATGCAATATGGAGATGAGCCTTTCTGGCAATGTGATTCAACATCTCGAGGTACTTAGATTTTTTTTTTTTTTTTAATCATCTCATCAGCCATAAACATTCTGACCACCAATCTGAAACTCCATGGCCCTCCTTTAATAGCAAATTTCAGAAAAAAAGATAAGCCAAAGAGATGCCATGGCACTTTTATAGAAACCAAGGCCACTAATTTGACCAGCCAATCACTTGTTGCTGTTCCTAATGCTGTATGCACCTCCTCTGCCACTGTCTGTTTAATTTCATTTTCATTCTTAAGAAATCCATAGGTTGGTTCTCAAAGATGACAAAATGGAAAGAGCATATAAACATATATATGTGGCAAATCAAATTTTGGATCGTATGTAGATGCATGGAGCCATGGAGGACAAAGGTTGTGGATAACTTGGTCTGAACTTCAAGAGAATGTCCTGATGAAGTTTTGAATAGATTTTCCTTTTGAGCAGAAACCGTTTCTCCTCCTGATGACCTTATATCTGTCATAAATTATATTTTTCTCGCAGCTACAGCATTTCCTTTCTTAGTTTCCTTGCCCTTGAATGCTGAAGATTGCTCTCTTGATGCCTATAGATCCTGAGGAATAACTCTGATGGCTCTGAAGCTGGCTCTTTGATGAAGATTATGAATAACACTCTCACCATATACGGTTCAAGGCTTCTAAGGCACTGGGTATATACCAAGTGTGATTTTGAACGGAGTGCTTTTGCTGATTTTGTTTGTTAATCTGTATTTGACTGTTTAAGTTCTTCCGAGATGATTTAGGTGACTCATCCTTTGTGTGATAGAAGCATGATTTCTGCTCGCCTTGATGCTGTTGCTGAGCTTGCAGAATCAATGGGGTCTTACAGAGTAACAGAAGATACTACCGTACTTGATAATGAGAATTGGGATGTGGAAGTAAAACGAGCAGAGCTCAATCATGTAATTTCCTCAGTTTTGACATATTTGGGAAGATCACCAGATCTTCAACGTGGAATAACTAGAATCTTCTATCGCACTGCCACTGCATCAGAGGTAATAATTCGTCTACCTGTGAACCAGTTGGAGCTTCTGCCAGTAAATCTCCTTTTTCTTTTTGGCCAGTTGTGCAGTAAAACATTGAATTATTTTTTTCCCTCCTGGAAAATTTGTTTTTAAGGACATTCCTCATTCCTTTTGAGGAACTTCTAGACTTTATTTCCCATTTTAGGTAAGAGAATTTTTTAGAATACTTCCGAGCAACCCTTGAGTTCTTTGGAACAATTTCCAAAGTTCTTTAAGCTTGATGTGGCAATTTAAGCATCACTTATCTCCTCAAAAATAATATAAAGGTTTATGATTGTCAAACCTATTTTGATTTAGCTTCCTGTGTGCTGATTGGTTCTAAATAATCTCTGTTATAGTTTATTGCAGTCATGCAAGCTATACTGCACTCTGGGAAACAACTTCAGCGACTTCACGTGGAGGAAGAGTTCAATAAGGATGTGCTACATTCAAAGTCTGTCCGTTCTGTTTTGTTGAGAAAGCTGATTTTGACTGCATCATCATCTAGCATGATTTCCAACGCAGCAAAACTACTTTCAGCTCTAAATAAAGAAGCTGCTGACAAGGGAGACTTGTCCAACTTAATTGTGATATCCAATGGCCAATTTCCTGAGGTCAGTCTACAAAGATTTATATTTTTCTTTTGTTTGCTCGTGTCCCTATTTCCTTATCAATTACCCTTTCGATATCTATTTATCTGGATGTTCATACATTTTAAGGTTACTGCTGCCCAGAAAGCTGTTCAAGAGGCGAAGGAAAGATTGGAGTCCTTGATTGTTATGTACCGGAAGCAACTTCGAATGCGAAATCTAGAGTTCATGAGTGTCTCTGGATCTACACATCTGATAGAGGTGACTGAGTTTGGAATTAATCTTGTATAAATGTTTGAATCTTGGTTTGCTGGCATGAAAAGGTAATCCATCTTGAATTGATGAAATTTCCTTTAGAAACCAGGAGTAAAGCATCCTTTAGCGCATTCCTGAATCGGGCATATTAGCCAGACATTTTAGATTTTTTCCTCTTGATTTTAATGTCCGAATTCTGTTGCATGTTAGTTTGTTTTGCAGTGAAAGACATGACATTTGAGTGATTCTGTAGCTCTTGCTTGCATATCTAATATGTTATTTTACTGCAGCTTCCTGTAGATGTAAAGGTTCCTTTGAATTGGGTCAAAGTAAACAGCACTAAGAAGACAATACGCTATCATCCACCTGAAGTCGTGACTGGTTTAGATCAATTGACATTGGCAAATGAAGAGTTGATAGTTGCATGCCAAACTGCTTGGGATGGTTTTCTGCAAGGATTTAGCAAATACTATTCTGAGTTTCAAGCTTCTGTTCAGGCTTTAGCTGCTTTGGATTGCCTACATTCACTGGCTCTCCTTTCAAGAAATAAGGTGAGTCGAACAACACAATTTCATTCCATATCCTATATCCTATAGCTTCTTTTGTTAGTTTCTGATCTTTGGAGGTTTCTGTTGCAGAATTATGTTCGCCCAATCTTTGTCTATGACGATGATCCCGTCCAGATAGAGATACGTTCTGGTCGTCATCCAGTATGTGTGAAATGATTGTTGATCCCTCATAACTTTTATTTCACCTAAGTAGATGAGTAATTATGTCAGTTTTAAAATAAGCATTGCTGCCTGGTTTGACATACTGGAAATTCATTAAGTATTTTGCGTGTTTTCTGATACTGCAGTATATGCCATGGATTAAAATTTATTTTCTTTCAAAGATTTTAAAAAGTTTGCCCAAATGTTTTGACTGAAAAAGGCTGTTATGATGTAGAGATTGTGAAGGTTAACAATCTTCTCGCCGTAGTTTGTGCTTGTTGCGAGTTGGTTAAGACCCACATGCTTAAGCTGGTCTAGCATTAGTTTGCATCACTCTTTCTGCGCTCCCTTATGTTGCATCAATTTTTACTGAATATGAGTCCATACTTCATTAGTGTTGATGCTAAAATCTTATGTATGCATGGCTTTTATTTGGTTTCGGGCCCTTTTCATCTGTTGCGGTTGGTTTGACAGGTTTTGGAAACTTCATTACTTGACAATTTTGTTCCAAATGATACCAACTTGCATGGGGATGGAGAATTTTGTCAGATTATAACGGGACCAAATATGGGAGGCAAGAGTTGCTATATCCGCCAAGTTGCCCTCATTGCTATTATGGCTCAGGTATCTCCCTTCCATAATGAGTTAGCATTGTGCACTAATTCTATGCTCCTTTTTTAAAAGCTATTGTTTCTCTGTCCTGTTAATTTGATGTAATGCAAGATGAAGTTCCGCCTTCATAATCTAAATAGCTGAATGGAAATATTCCCTTATTGTGTATCCCCTCCTTTGCATGCTTTGTCACCAGGAGTTCTTTTAGGGGGTTGATGGGCGGTTGCCTCATAAAAGAATGCCTTCTGATGTCTCTAGGTTGGTTCCTTTGTACCAGCATCTTCAGCGAAACTACATGTACTTGATGGCATTTACACCAGGATGGGTGCGTCTGATAGTATTCAGAAAGGGAGGAGCACCTTCCTCGAAGAATTGAGCGAGGCTTCTCTTATAGTCCACAACTGCACTCCACGTTCACTAGTAATAATTGATGAGTTGGGCAGAGGAACTAGTACACACGATGGCGTTGCTATTGCTTATGCCACATTGCATCATCTTCTAGAGAAGAAAAGGTGCATGACCCTCTTTGTCACACACTATCCGAAAATAGCCGACATCCAAAATCAATTCCCAGGGTCTGTTGCAGCATATCATGTTTCATATCTGACATCAAGCAAAGATGCAAGATCAGGCTCAAGTTCTGATTATGAGGATGTTACCTACCTGTACAAACTTAGGCATGGTATTTCAGAAAGAAGCTTCGGATTCAAGGTTGCTCAGCTTGCACAGGTTTAGTGAATTCTCCTGCATTTCTTCTCATCTTACGAATGCCAGTGCACATTCCCACGCGCATTTCTTTTGTTGGTCATGTCATCCATATTCAATGCTAAAATTCACATCCATAATATGGTTCATTATTTTCTTGGGTAAATTGAACAGATGGTCACTAAACTAAGTGGACTTAGTTATTGGCCACTATGGTTCCAATCATCCCATGCACCCAATTTACAATTTTTTGCAATTGATGCACTTTGGCTGGAATCTGGCCAATTTGTCCACTGCAGATACCACCTTCTTGTATAAATCGAGCCACTGAAATGGCTTCAAAGCTCGAGGTTGTCATGAGTAATAGGACAGAGAATGGGTTGATGCAGACAATGGCGGAACAAGACGCAGAAAGACAAAAGAAAAAGTCCAAGCCTTGCTTTCTCCAAAGTCCGGAGTATTGGGATACTGTTTACAAGGAATTCCTCTCAAATTTGAGATCTGCTTTGGAACAGGAGGATGCGGCAAAGATATTTCAGTTCTTAATTCGCGCTAGAACTCTAGCAGAGCAGTTGACACTGGATCCTCATAATTTGATCTCAGATACCCAAGTCCCACGAGATTGATTTGATTCGACTGTACAGTAAGCATACTAAGCACATGGCAGTGGAGAAACGCGAGAGACGCGAACGGGTTCAAATGTCCATGATTCTGGTAAATAGAATTAAAATGTGTAAAATTTTTGTCAAAGTTTCTCCCCTGCTCCTTGTTACCCTGTGTTTTCCAAGAAACACCCTCACAGATGACTTGGTTTATTCTTATGATTTAGTACACAAAGTCTGAGGGGTACGTATTCTGGTGCAGACAAATGCAATTTTGTACACATCTACATGCTGTTCTGTATTCGAATACAATGTTCTTTGTTTTATTGCATCTAGTGAAAGAACATCCCCAGCAAAAAGAACAATCCAGGAACCAGATACTGTCATGGGTTTTGACTTGAAATGTTGAGACATAGCCATATATGTCAACCAAGCTGAAGCTTCTCATTACTTCTTCTGCCTAATTGAGCTGACACTTTCAAGTATAATCACCTGCCGCTACTTTCTTGTAATGTGGGGGCTTCAAAGATCACCAAGCTTACAGGTTCCGTTCTTAATGCAAAGCAAAAGGCTAAAGAATTTTCATTTCATATCCTCATTAACTTGTAGTCAATTCACAAATCAGTTTTAGCATCCCTTGTATAATTCTACTCGCGCAATTGGGAATTCCATTCGCTAATATTTTCATAGATCCCAATTAGAAGGGAAAAAGAAATTGAGAGGTGAAATATGCGGAAGTTATCATTGATTCACATTTGAAGGGGAAAATATGACGATGGATAAAATTCGTGAAAGTTATTAGTTATATTTTTATTTTTGGCTAATTAAATAGGTAAGATAATTTAAGAAGTTAATAAGAAGGATTTTGCTAACGGATGCTACGTACATTTATTAGCCACCTATTTATTTAGAAAATAAAAATCCAAATAGGAAAAATTCGTAATTTTTAGTACACCGTCTAACGTATTGAAAGTCAAAACATTTTTTTTTTTGTTTCTTTTTTCTTTTCCTATATCTTCATTATTGAAATTCAAAACATTTCCTTTTGTTTTTTGTTTCTTTTTTCTTTTCATCTCTTTTTCACTGTTCATCTTCTTCATTGGAGTGGAGTTGCAGGTCTCCATGGCGAAGACGATGGAAAGAAACGTGGGCGAAGGAGCTCAACACGACCCGCACACAATCTCAGAAGACGAGAGAAATCGTGGGTTGTCTTCCTCCTTCTTCACCCAATAGACATGGCCATTGGGTCTCGAAACACTTGAACGGCACCGAACGCCAAACCTGGATAGGAACGTGGGTAGGTTCTTCGATCAATGCGATGAGGATATTTGATACTATGGGAAGCAAAATGAAGGTTCTTTCCTGGAAATCTCCCTTCGTTGTTTTGTATTTGTTCATTTTCAGGCGTGACTTTGGAGTAGAGGCCAGCAAAGCGAAGATTCATAGGGCCAATGCGTCGTTTCTAGCGAAGGAACTTCGCGATGACGCTCTGTGTTTTCAGCTAATCGGCGGGGTCGATCGAGGATTAGTGCCGGTCTGTCCGAATTTCAGATGGGTCGTGGCCAGAAGAGACTTCCGTGCCTTGGATTCTGCATGAACTGTAAGTGCGCCTAGGGTGTAATGCTTGTAAAAACTGTAGATTGATGATCATCTTGAGATCTTGGATAGATCTTTGATGCGGCAGGGTTAGTTCTTTGCATTTTGCATCTTCATTTAATTGAATTCGATGCAAATTCTTTCATGATCTTGATGGTTTTTTTTTTTCTGGAAATAACCTCTTTTTTTTTTCTTTGCTGTTGAACGGATCAGACTGAGTTCTTACACCGAGCATTTGTAGAATCTCCCGAATCTGACGCGGTTCTGAGGATTTGGCATGAGAAACTTGATGGGAGACGAGGGCTTAGGAGATGATTCCCCTCCAGTTTCATCTGGGGAAGATTTATGGAATGGAAAGAGGAGATCTTTAGATGCGAAAGATGATTTGGGCATTCAATCACGGAAGAAACACAGGTCTGGTGAAAATTCAAAATCAGAATTGGAATTGGGTTCAGCTGCTTCGGATTGTTGTTGTGAGTCTGGTCTCTCTAAGGCATCAGATGGTGGATGCCATTCTGATAAACGAGATGGCAGTGGAAGTTCTGGAAAGCGGAGGCGGACTAGTGGGGAACTGCAAGTTGGGGATGATGACGATAGTGTAGAAGACGATAGGAACAAGAAACGAAGAAAAACTAGGTGGTCTAGCTTTGATACACGGATAAATTTGTTAGGACCCCTACAGCTTCCTGACTTCATCAAAGAGAGTGTACTAGAATCCGACTCCAACCCAGAAATAGTTAAGCTGAAGGCAGAGCTTGCAGAACTCAACAGTGAATTGCAAAAGCCGGTCCTTCATGACATCCAACCTGCGGAAAAGCGATCCCCTTCTCCTGAAACTGTGCACAATGATCTTGGCATCATAGTCAACACACATGAAGTAAGGCTGCGGGAGGAACTCATCAGGAAACGCCAAGGGATTATATTGAAATTGATCCGGAAGCACCCGACTTTCAATACTCCTCCAAGCCGCAAGCCCTCCAAGCTCTTCAAGAAGCTTTACGTGCCAGTGAAGCAGTACCCAGGATACAATTTTGTTGGTCTTATTCTTGGTCCTCGCGGAAATACTCAAAAGAGGATGGAGAAAGAAACTGGAGCAAGGATTTCCTTGAGGGGCGCAGGCTCCTTCGCACGGGGGAAACATGCCTCTGAAAACGATGACTTGCACATCTACATAGAGGCAGATAATCAAGAATCTCTAGATGCAGCAGCTGGAATGGTTGAGAAACTTCTGATTCCGGTTGACGCGAGAATGAATGATCACAAAAGAGCCCAACTGGAGGAGTTTTCTACATTGAAAAAGTTTTATCCCAAGGCAAAAGGTCTCTGCTTTATGTGTGGCATGCAGAGGCATCCAAATCATGCCTGCCCTGACCAGCCATCTACTTCTACTTCCGTATCCTGCAACACATCCAGCAGCAATGGATATCTCCATGTCAGCCATTTGCCTCTAACAGTAGATGATGATCGGTTGAAAGAGTTGTTCTGTCCTTTTGGCAAGCTTGTTGAAGCTAAATTGATTAGGGACAATAACACTGGAGTCAGCAAAGGTTATGGGTTTGTACGATTTGAAAATCCTGCTGATGCAGCTGTAGCTTCATCACATTTACATGGGTTCAAGATGGGGAAGAAGAAATTGACTGTAAAAATGGCAGGAAAAGCAAAAGTTGGTGAATCAGTCTCCCCTAGTGTTGCGAGCCGGACAGCTTGCCCAGATCCACCAGGATTATTGCTTTTGGAGCCTCAGGGCTCCCGTTCACCAAGCATCACAAACCACACAACTCAGCCTGTTCCACGAGAATCACCACTTGTAGAAGCTTCAATCTGCTCTGCTCCATGTGTTGCAACCCAGGTGGCTTGGCCTGGTCCACCTGGATCACAACTGGAGGAAACCCAGGCTCCCTTTCAGAAGAGTGAAGGGATGTCTGATCTCCCTTCTCAGAATCAGGACTTCATATTCACTCCATCTAGTGTTGGAAGCCTCTCAAATAGTAGTGATGCAAGTTCTCTCCGTTCATCTAGCTGTTTTTCAGACTGGTTTCCATCTTCATCACCGTGTTCATCGGTGCAGTTCCCCAGTCATCCCAACTATCCTTACTCATCCGAAACTATCCATGAAAACCCAAAAGATTTCCAGACACCAGAGAGCCTTGTGAAACCAATAAACTGGCCAATGGCTCATCGTACATCATAGGCTTAGTGTGCTGTATGGCTATATCAAAGAAATATAGAGTAAATATGAGATAAGTACTTGTATACTTTTTTGTTCTATTTCTAACAACAGCCATTTTAACCATTTAGCTCGCACTTTGCTCTGATGTTGAATTTTCTGTGTTCTTCTCAGATACTGCATGAATTTACTGAGCACTCACATGCATTTGCTTCACTTCTCCTTATAAGCTTTTGGCAGAATGAGTTTGACATACTGAATAGCGACTTGTGCTGCTGCCTGGATACTCATAATGGGGGTTCTTCAAGCAGAGCATCAATCTTTATCCCCTTTGATGGAATTTATTTGCGAAATCCAATTAAAGTTCTTTGATCCAACAAACGTTTCTTATAATCCAGATTATGATTCCCTCATTTATGCACTTTGTCTATTTTTGTCTTGTTAGTAAACTGGATTACGAGGCATTGTGATTGTTGCTTGTGAAAGCCCGACATTCCGATGACTAGACATACGACAGGGTAGAAAAACCATCCTGATCTGCATTTTAGGACTTGTATCTTTGAGTAATTACTGTCACGCGTCCAATGGATGGATATCGTTGCTCGTTCATTCATATAAGCTTGATTTGAGAGTTCCAGCTGTGACTAACTCAGTCCAACCGAAATTTTAAGACAAACACCTGAAAGTTTTTCATTTATGCAACTCAAGGAGTGTCATCCCTAACATTGATTATGAACTGTCGTAGTTCTCTCGCTTTCCTCTCATGTTCAGGTGACACCTCAGCGTCTGACTCGCTTAAATCGATTACATCAATATGCTGATAATCAAAATGCTTGCATCTAGTAACAGCTGGATGCCGGATTGCTGGCGAGGGGCTTAAGAGATCGATGACCTCCTTTTCCACAACACTTGAATCAGCTGAAGAAGAGGGCATGGAAGCATTACAACCGCGTTCAATGTCCAGCACTTGATCAACTAATGAGCCATCATCCAATAGATCAACTTCAATTCCGACTCTTCCATTTTCTGGAGTTACGGCTCTTGAAGAAAGTGGATTAGTTTTAGGATTTCTGCCACTCTCAGAGTTGATTTCGAGCAACAGTTGCTGGAGCTTCAGATCAAGCTCTGCAAGTGATGACTCGCTCTTCAATTTTCTCTGTCTTGGCTTATGACACTTCTGTTTTTTCCGCAGAGCTATTCTCTCCTTGAACTCCAGTATCTTTTCAGGACAAGCACTATAGGACAAATGAAAAATTGAAAATAAAAAGGAGAGGAGAATTAGAGTAAATGTGAGAGAGAGTTAGTTTAAAAGCATAAGTCAGCAACACGGGTAAAAATAATAGAAAAACCTTATGTGATCCAGCATTTCAATATGTCACCATGACCTTAAGTATGACTAGTAGATGCACAAAGCAGCATGAAGTACCTCACCTTTCCAAAAGATCAGCAGGCACGATGCTAGTTTCAAGTCCGTCCAAGTGCTCCCATGATACCTCAAAACAATCTACACCGAGAACTTTTCTCTGCTTGATGATTTCAGACACAGGACACTTGACAGGAATCTGTAATTCGGAAGTACTTATTTCTTGAAGTGAAAATAAAGCATATGCTTGATGACTCAACAAATAAGGTCCTACCAAATTGATAAGTTTATTAACGTCCAAAAAGGGAAAATTAAGAAGCATGAGGCATTATTGTACAGGGAAAAATCATACTTCATATAGCGGAAGCTCAACCCCAAGTTCTGAAGATGCCAACCGCAATTTGGCAAACCTCCTTAGATCTCTCTCTGCAATCTTTGGTAGGATATACTCATCTGAGGCGAACCATAACGACATGAGCATGCTCTATGGTATATAAGGTCTCATGTGCGTGTGTGTGTCTGTGTCTGTGCACATGCTAGCAGGCGAGCACAAATATACATAGAAAACGTCAGTATATCCACATGTGAGAGTGGATACGAAACCTGTTTTCTCAGGAGGCCACTCAAACATCTGGGCACATACTTCTTGAAATTTGAAACGTCGAAAAGGATGATTTGCAAGGACCCTACAAAGATTGAACCAGTTAATTGCTAATTGGAAGGATGATCATTGTTACACCAAAATTTGGAAGGAAAAAGAGAGGCAAATCAAGAGCTCAAACGTTTTTCATCTTTGTTGCCTTCTGCTCCATTAATTGAAAAAGAGTTGCTTTGGTTCATAATGTTTAACTTTCAGCTAAAAGGTTTCACTCACCACAAGAGTCCCAAATCATGGTCGTGCGCATGCCATGAAATGAATAATTAGGAGCAACTCAGACCATTCGGTAGCTAACTTATAAACCTCGTGATATGCATAGCCAGTTTTGAAGTTCCAGACAAAGCCTACACGGCAGTCCATGAAAAGAAGGCAAAAAAAGTCCAACAGAAGCTAAAACATGTTTCACCAGATCATGCGAACCTGTCAGTCTATGCAACATGGATCACCCATAGTCCTGCCATCTCTTTGCATCCTTATTTGCTTAAGTCAAAATTAATCGCAATAGTTTGATAGAGAGAAGAAAGAATAACAATCTCAATCTACTTATGAGATTAAGTGTGCAGTACTGGGAAGGATATTCTCTTGCAACACCCATAGCAGACCTCTCTAACTACTGAAATCATAGGCGGTCTTTCTGTGAGTCTTCATGGCGATAAAGCTAAACGGATTCATCATGCAACAGTAATCAAGTATTCATTTTCAACTCACTCTAAGAAAAAGATGCAGAAGAACAAATCTGTGGAAGACGGAAACATGCCTTCTTACCTGTGGACAGCTTCAGAATCTGCAGAGTGACACTTTGGCCTAATATATGCATCAATAACTTGCAAAAATTGTTCATTTCCTTGAGAATTACCCTCACTACCTATCACAGCCATTAAAAAAAAAATCAATTCTATGTTGAATTGCAAAAACTGAGAGTATATAACAACTGCTGCTTCAGAAACACACATAGATATTTGAAAAATTACTGCAGAATTAGCCTTCAAAAGATCTCATTCTTCAGATTATGGAAACTACAAATAGGTAAGAACCTAGAATGTGAAAGAACAAATTACCACAGTTCACTTAATCTTTTGAGCTATAAGATTTTAAGAAATATTGGCATGCCTGTATATATTAAAGCACTTGAAAGATATACCAGAGGAAAAGCTGAAAGTCCTGTACCAATCACTCATGCATCTTTCCTATATTAAGTCAAGGAAAACTGCAAGTAAAGATTTCTGACTCTTTCATGATCAATCTCAGTTCTTTTTCTGCTAGGACATAATCGATCTCAGTTGAATTTAGGAGCATGAGTTCTGATTTCAAGCAAATATATCACACCATCCCTAGTGAGTCTGCTAGAACTACAAATGCTCAATAGCATAGTACTGAGTTCCAATGACACACCATTGACATCAAACTCATTAGGCGATGAGTTTTCCTTATTATTTGGCTCATGCAGCTTCTGCTGTTTCTTCGAGCCTTTTGTCTTCTTTAGAATGGGCAATCCCCCATATGCAATCTTTTGAAGGACCCCATCATCTCCAGCTGATTTTACTATCTGACATGCCGACTCCTATATCAAGCAAGAGTAAGCATGTCATGAATGAAGATCCATTGTGACTGGTCTCAAAGTTACCATAAAGAGAACCCACGGTAGCTAAGAAGAGCAAATATCTAAAACTCACTGGACCAAAACCACAAACTCCGTGGGAGTAGTCACTCCCCAGAAGCAGGGCAAGAGCAATCTGAAAATCATAACTCGCCAAGTTAACCAAACAGGTAACAAATAGTAATTGAGGGAAGATTGCAACATAATTTATGGCTGCAGGCACATGCAAAATGAAATCACCACATAGCCTTCACTGTCCATCAAGTGCAAGGTAACAAATGTCTAGGTAATTCGAGAACAACGAAGAGAGTGACATATCTCATGAGCAGATGTGCAGGCCAATAAGAGAATTACCAACGAGTTTCTTCCAAATCCAAGCTGTCTCTCTATGTCTGCCATTTCATAACAGATAACATAACCACCGTCACCTGATTCGCACAGCAACTTTTATTGTTATTTGAACATAAAAATCCAATAACGAGTCTATTTTTTCACAAGAGAAAAAAGACAAGGATGACTTAAAGATGTCCAATAAAGGCAAGTTAATTTATATACTTACCAAGGCAAATGTCTCTGTAAACTGTCTTTGCTCCAAAGAGGAAAACATCTGAATCGGAGGTGAAGCATCCATCCTAATAATTGCAGCAAAGTCATAGCGATGACAAATATACTGGCAGGAATATTACTGAAGATTTCTAGTGCAAAATTAGTGATTCAAAGATAAAACAAGATTTGTGCTCACACATAGTGATTCTGAGTTTAACAGTGCACACTGGGCTTCAGCTTCCTCCATCCTGAATAAAAGGCAATAACAAATTAGCAAGTTCCATCGCTATGTTGGAAGTAGTTTCTAGACAACTCATCTATTTTTCCATAAATCTATGATTTCTAATGCTTAGAAGCTAAAACATACTTTCACAAGGAGGTAAGGTGATCAATAGTTGCTAAAAGCACTTTTCTGCCAAAGTGTTTGCATTGGGAAAATTGAAACAAAAAGTTTCCTTAATCATGTTCAAAATGGAGGGTAAGGCATCAATTTTGCAAAACCAATGTACTGAACGCAACTACATATGCAGCTGTATATGTTGCACTTGTTATATCTCATGGCAAAATAAAAGCCTTTGTTAGGTTTAATCTCCACTTCTCTTATGAATGAACACTTTTTGCCTTCCTACTGCAGTCGTTCCTAGCTTCCTAAGAATAATGCTAAGTACTGTGAAAAACCTTACCCATCTAAGCAGGGGATTCCGAGTGCATTACCCAAAACCTTTGCCTCTTTGATCATGCGTGAGAACTCAGAGCCCATGTTTCTTTTCAGTGAAGCTAAGTTTTGTGGATTGGTTTCATCTCGATCAACCTGCCCTCACTGAGATTAGTATATAAACACAATGCAAAGGATGTCCAAAGATCATACAGTTTGGATCGGTAGATAGTGAACAATACCTCAATTCCCGAATTTAGACGACGCCTGTAAGTGGATAGTTTGATTGCAGGAATGGATCCATCTGAATAAAAGAAAGACCATGGCTCAAATACTCAGTACATGTCTTCTAGATGAACTGGTGGAAAATGGCATAATATAACATGCTATGAGATGAAACAAGGACTGACTTTTCCTAGTTAGAAAAAGGAGAGAAGAAAACCATCTTATCTAAACAAAAATCCAGTTTAGTGTGGTCATGAAACGCAGAGTGATGACAAAGAGAGGATCTTTCATAACAACTCTTGTGCCCAAACTTTCAATTACGCACATAAGAGAACCTTCTTCCCGACAGGGACATCCAGCAGTAGTCCGGTAACCCGGCGGCCAGCCTAAATGCCTTGTTTATTTTAACATGTCAGTGCCCACACACCTCATCCTTCCCAATTGGAGAGATAGTTTTTCTTCCCTCGCCCCTGGAATCCTCCCGAATTTTACATCCCAGAGTCCACACGAAGCAGTTTTAGGACATACTCAAGTCCATTTCACAACAACTTTTATGCCGAGAACTTCAATTACGCACGTAAGAGAACCTTCTTCCCAGCAGATGGAATCACGGTCCACCATTTATAGTGCAGCACCAAAATCGACAAACGGTACAAACGTCCGAACCTGTGACGAAGATGAGGCTACAGTTGAGAGCGAGGAGAGCTCGGAGGCGGTGGAAGAGGCCCTTGAGATAGACCTTCTCCTTCATGCAATTGTGGGTCCGGCTCACGTTCTGCAGCTGAACCATCCAGCACGAGAGATCGATGCACACCCTCTTGTTCCTGCTCCGAGATTCAAGAAAACGCCCGGTGACCACCACCATCCTTTGTTTCTACATCAAGAACGGAGAAACGAGAAGCAGCCCAAGAGAAGAAGGGGAGGAGGAAGCTCACTGGAGGTGGTGGAGAGGGATGGTCTTCTTGCACGATTCCAGCATGTCCCACAGGTGCTTCACTCCCATGCTTGCTCTCTTGCCGAGACAAGCGAGCGATTTCTTCCGAAAACCTCTCGAGCAGAACGCGAAGCCGGGAGTTTTTCAAATGAACAGAGATAACTGGGGAGCGGTTCACGGGCCCACTGGACATTTTGGGCCGGGCCGGTATGGGCCGGGCCGAACCACTGAACCGGCCCGGTCGCTATAGGAGAAGCGAGTAATCGGGCCGGGGGATACGTTTGCAGTAGGCATTAGCCTCAGCTTACTAAAGAAATGTGATTACTTTAGAGAGAAAAAAAGAAAAAAGGAAATGAAAATCTTGTGTTGTTATTTGTTTTTAATTGTCATGTGACTGATCATGAGTTTAGTAATGGTTCGAGTTTAGAATTTTGTTGGTTGTTCCACTCGTCCGTCCGAAAATTATTGGAAATTTTTTTTTGGAAGAATGTTACATCCGCATCTTTAGTTAAAATATTGCATAGTATTTAAAATCTCTGGGCAAATTGATGAGAAAAAAAGGCTTCTCGCAATTTCTAGATGCTCCTACGCACTAACAGAAAAGGCCTTTCCCCTTTCTCTAATATTAAGGTAAGCTTCATAGCTCCAACTAATACTAAGGACACTAGCATGCTTCGTTTTTTTATAGCACGATTTGTATTATCCTCTCGTTTATTATTGAGTGGAAGATGAGAATTTCTTATTGTTCAACCGAAATAGATTTCGTGGAAAACTAGCTATATCCGATCTTGTGGGCTTGATAACTCTATCTCAGAAATCTCTTATTTGGTCGACTGGTCTATTTTTGTCCCTCGACTTTTCGGTCAATAGGTCAATCAATATTGATTTGATGGTTGGCACAGGAGTTAGTCCTTCTAGTATCGATTGCAAGCATTCTTATAGACGTGTGTCCTTTTTTTTTCTCTCAATGATCATAACTAAACAAAAGGTAATATGAAAAGAAAAAATCTCCATTATGTGGAATCAACAAATATATCTTCTTCTTTTTGGTTTTTTTGGCGAAAAAACAGCACAAACGATTTCTATACTTTGAACTAATATGCAATATCATTCATAAACCTTTTAATTAGTTTGATATAACCCTCAAACTATTATCAAATGTTCAACATATCCCATAGACTATTTTCATAATGTGCAATGTTCTCTATTACGGAGATTTTGAGTTTATAAAATCTACCGATGTGGATTCCAAGTCATTGAATTTTAAAGAGACGTTAATATAGCGAATGTGGGTTGTCTTACACTATCACATAATCAATTCTAATTTGGAAAAAAAAATGATATATTAAACATGTAAATAAATGACACTAGTCTCTTTTGCAAAAGAAGGAAAAATAAAATGAAAGAAAAGTGGCGATTCAATTATTAGATGAGATCCGACTCCCATCTCCTTCTCCTCGAAGCACCTCCCATGGCTTTTCCCCCATCGATGCCGACGCCCTGCTCATCAAACATGGCGGACGAAACCTTGATTTCTAAGCATTGGATTTTTTATTTTTATTTTTCCTGCAAACCCTAATTTCTCTTTTCAGGAGAATTCTAGAAGGCCGTCCGAAAGAAAAGCAGAAGCACGTACGATTAGGCGCCGACTTAGCATTTAAGATATCCAGCTTAACTTACGATGATTCAACTCATCGATAATGTTTGTCATTCACGACTTGATTACAATGAAGAATTACTTTAAATTTTTTTTATAATAATTTAATAGTCACATTGAATTAATTAAAAATTTAGAAATTGTATTGCGCATTGATTCAAAATTTATTAACTATTTATATCATTTTCTCTAATTTTTGTCCCTTCTGAAGAGAAACTCAAGAATTATGTCGATTGAATGAAACTTGTGAAAGAGCCTATCAAGTCTGAAGAGCTTTGGTGGGTGGGAGTCGATCATGCCCGACATCAAGAAATCTAACATTGACGTTGATATGGTGCCATTATTCCGCCTACTAAAGAGAGAAAAATAACAATAATTATAAATTCACGAGAGAGAGAGAGAGATAATCTTTTTGACCAAAAAGAAAGAAAATTAAAATTCGGTGGCCGTTTCTTGTAGATGGAAAATAAATGATTTCCTGCTTGGGGGACCCACCGCCTACCTACCAATTTTAGGGCAGGCCTCGATTATCCGTCTTGATCGGAGCAAAAGTTGTGTTAAAATTGATGACCATTTATTGTCGAAGTAAGTTGTTCGGCTGCATATGCATTCCAAAATTCGTGAATCACGTGTCACGTGCTAAGAGAACATGGTGATTCACGTGACTTTAGAGCAGGTTACAAAATCGAACAAGCAATTTTGGTTCTTTTTACAGTTTGGGTACTAAAATTAAAAGGCGTTGCCATTTGGTCTGCATAGGAATCTTTTATGTAACAATGTAACACGTCCGAACCAAAGTTTATGAAATGAAGCTGCGAAAAACTAGAAATGTCGTGAATGCATTTTAGAAAGTAGTAGATCGAATGCTTTAATTGCCCAGAAGGGGAAATCCATATGTAGCTGTCATGGATTCCTCTATTCTAGTGGAAAAAAGTTAAGGACCGCTTGACTGATCGGATCAAATGAATAGACAATTAGTAAATAATAAAAGTAACTACGGAGAGATTGAAAAAAAAATCAAAAGTGCTAAATACCGATGAGTTATCGAAACAAGTTATTTAATTAAGAGAATCACTAAGCAAGAGAAATGAGTAAGTGATGGTCATTGATCTACAATAAGAATAATAATATGTTTACAATCACAAAAAAACTAAATAATAAATAATTATCAAGATAACCTAAAAACTATTATATTAGTAAAATCATTAAAAACTTCTTTGGCAAACCATCGCTCTTTTGTCCTATATGACATGGCTTCGATTACCGACTTCACCTAGAAAAAGTAGGGCAAGTTACTTTTTATTGCGAAAGAAAAAGATTATTAATCACAGTTATTAATTGGTGATAACTTTTCTAGGTTCGAAAATTAAGGAAAATTTACCAATCTCGATGACAAAATCAACTGATTAAATAGGAAGTTAATCAGGCCAAACCACAGCCATAGCATAGACGATATCGAACGTCGCCTCTCTTTACTAGCGCTCACTGAATTTCGGACCAAAACCCCCGTCGACTCCGAATCGTCGACGACGCTCGAGGATTCTCTCTCTCTCTCTCTCTCTCTCCTTTCTCTCTCTAGCTTTTCCGAAGCTAATTTCCGGCGATGGCGCTGCAGCTGTGGGAGACCCTCAAGGAATCCATCGTCACCTACACCGGCCTCTCGCCGGCGACCTTCTTCACCGTCCTCGCCCTCGGCCTCGCCGTCTACTACGTCGCCTCCAGCCTCTTCGGCTCGCCGGCCGACCACCACCAGCGGCCGCGGGACTACCAGGAGCAGATGCAGCCCCTGCCCCCTCCCGTCCAGCTCGGCGAGATTTCCGAGGAGGAGCTCAAGCAGTACGACGGCGCCGACCCCAAGAAGCCCCTCCTGATGGCCATCAAGGGTCAGATCTACGACGTCTCCCAGAGCAGGTACGGCCGGATGGAAAGCGGTTTCGATCGATGTTTGCTGTGGCGGTCGTGGGTTTTTGGATCGGATTTTCGGTGTCTCGAGATGAGCTTGCTCGACCGGGTCAAACGATTGAGCAGTCTGATTATTTGACTTCTGGACTGACGATTTTTCTTTTGGCCGATTTCGATGCAATTTTCTTTCTAGGACGGATTGTTGTATTGAAGATCCCCTGCCTGGTGACCGGGAGTTGGTAGAGTTTTGATGGAGTTAGGGTTTATAAGTTCGGATGATGCAGTGGTTTTCGGGACTGTCAGTGTTAGCATCGTGGTTTCTGAATATTTGCAGCTTCGGTAGTTTTTTCTTTTTCCCCCCTTTTCTCGTGGTCGGCGGTCGACACATGCGTCAAGGTTTGATCTTTCGCGGGTTTGATGCCATTGGGTTCCGGAAAGTCTTCCACTTTCATGCTCATGCTTGGAGATTTAGGGTGTGGGTTGTCCGTTTAATTCGATGTAGTATAGTATAAGACGTCCTTTGAGGCAGATTAATATGTTTTCTCTATTTAGCTTAGTCCGTATGGAAAATTGTAAGTCACCTCCTGGACATGTGATGTTGAGGTTGGAAAGTATATCTCGTGTGCAGTGATACCATGTTGAGTGGTATCGCCTTATCGCCTTACGTGGAGAAGTCACAATAAATGAACATACCTCATTAGTTGTTCATGTCATATCGGTTACGTGACAGTGTTCCTCGTTGTCAAGGATTAAAACATTTTATTGAATGTCTCGGTGATTTCCACCCATGGGACTTCTTTGGAATTATGTTTGGGGGAATTATGGATATGTCTCTTAAGAGAAGAGCAGGTGCTTTTCTCATGGAAAACGAAGTCTATGATATTATATAGCCACATAGTTGAACACGTGGCGCCAGTGAGTGCTGCTTGGTATAGTTATTCATAACTACACTGCAAATTTGTGTTCCAACAATGGGATGGTGGATGATTGCTTTCAGTTGCTTAACATGAGATAGTGTTGCTTAGCGTCTAGAGCTCTTTGCGGTAAGCCACAAAAGCTTTGGGCATCATCATTTTGTATATAATCTGCTTCTTTGATTCCAGTACTTCTGCTGGCTTGTCCTCTCACTGAATTCTAATTTGAGGAAGTTAAGTTCATTGGCTATTGAGTGTAGAATTGGGTGATTTCAATGGAATGGACAGCTGATGGCATGATTTTAGTTACGTTGACTGATTCAAATTCATCATGGTTCACTAAAAGTTCTGGTTTCAAAATATGATGTGTTGGTTACTTTCTTAAAACATGAGTTTGATCCAATGGTGGCCAAATATAGATAGTGGTACTGATTGGCAAAATGATAACTGTGAAAATCTCCCTGGTGACATGATCACTTTTCCTTTTCTCTTGTTTATTTGTAAGTGTCTAATGGTGCATACAACGTAATTCTTATGCAGGATGTTTTATGGGCCAGGAGGTCCCTATGCTCTATTTGCTGGAAAGGATGCAAGCAGAGCTCTTGCAAAGATGTCATTTGAAGATAAAGATCTGACCGGGGATATATCTGGTCTTGGCCCATTTGAAATTGATGCTTTGCAGGACTGGGAGTACAAGTTCATGAGCAAGTATGTTAAGGTCGGAACCATCAAGAAGACTGTCCCAGTGACAGAAGGAGAGTCCACTGCTGAACCTGCAGAAGTCGCTGATAAAGATGTGCCTAAGACGAGCGAAGATGGCCCATCGGAGAGCACTGAGGCTAAAACTGAAGAAACCCCCTCATCAGTCAAACTTGAGGATGCTGAGTGAGCGAGGTTTGGGGAGTACTGTTGTCCGTGTGCTTCTCCGTTATCATACCATATTCCAAAAATAACTTTCTGTTTGGAGGCCTAGGACACTGTATGTCAACTCTCATGGATATTTAGTTATTCAAATAATGTATTTGGCACCCAATGAACTTACGTTTGTCAGATTTTGGAGCCGTGACTTGTATTTTGCCTTGTAGTGTGATAATGTAACTGTAAATGAGGATCTGGAAAATATATTTTCTTCTTAAGAATGTTACGGGTGCATGACAGGAATGGATACGGTCCATCAGCACGGGTTTTACCTGAATGGCAATGGACTCCATGAGGTCCTGCACCATAACAGTGTCCCGTGTCTGATGTTATCTGGTGCATTTTGTTGCGAGTATCTTAGGTTCAAGAACTTGTCATTTCATAGTTCGTTTTCCTCTCATATTCTCCCTTCTCTGACCGGTTCAGGAGGGTCCATTTTGGATTGCTTCGCAGTGAATCGGGAGGAAAGCCATGGAATTATGTCTTAGCATTTTGCATCTTTTTGGTGCACACGGCATATATGCTAATTTTTTTATATCCCTGATTCATACCATCTTCAGCTACATTGACATGCAGCTGGTTCTTCATGTTCTTTGGATGGGAAAAGAAGGATGTACAAGGATATGGTAGGTGGTGCGTGCGCCGGCCAGAGGAGTTGGGTGAAAAAGAAAGAGAACCATAATACGTATACATCGGTTTTAGTATTCTGGATGAACATTCAGTTCTAAGATGGAGTGGTCAAGTTTCTCTTTTGCCATGGGTGTCATTTTAGATAGGATAAGTCCAGATTTTCTCAAGGAAAGAGTGGCCTTGTGTACTGTGAGTGTACTTTGCTAGAAACACCTGCAGCGTCTGGTGTGTTCAAGGCAAACATAAGACACGTCCCCTACAATTCCACTCTTCTACTTGCAAGTATTCGTGTATTCAGCAGAGGCCTACTTTGAATTAAAGGGCCGGTTTGCCATGATCGTTTTTCAACATGTTCATCGCGTTTTGGAGACCGCTTGATTAGGAGTTAGATTCTCGGCTGTGGTCACTGGTCAACCAACTTGACAGATACTTAATGAGGGATTAAAATGGATCAACTGGTAGGACGGCATATATGTCATTATTTTAGTCAAACCTCGCAATGAAGACGATTGTATATTTAAATTCTAACTATGATGAAGCCTGACATTACGCCGGTTGAAAATGACCTCCTTAACTAAAGCTACAATTTGTAACTTAAAAGAATATTTAAGGGTTTGGCTTAGTAAAGAGCCGTGCTTTCCAGCATCTCTGGTTGTAAGCATCGAAAGTGACTTGAAATTGGCATCTAAGACCATGTTCCGTGCAGTGCTTGGAGGATCTTATCCGGACGACACAACAAAACACTCCAACCACCGAATTAATCCATAGAGCACGCCTCGCTCTACCCAGGGTACTTTCTTATGTCCCTCTTGGAGCCACTTCATACGCTAGTTTTTCATGAAGTATTTCGGTTCTCGTAAATCATACAATACTAGGAGGATGATCCTCGTCGGTGTGGCTGGCGTGGGACAATAAGGCTATATCACTTTCGTAGGTTGGCAGTGAGTAAGCGAATGCGACATCATGTCAGTCTTTGATGAGTGCATAGATGGGCACAGTACTTGTCCAGGTCCCTTAAAAATTGATTCTTGAAAGTTGAAAGAAGCTGCCTCACCACTGACTTCCAATTAGTTAGTCTTTCAGTGTTTTTGTGAAGTTACACTGGTATTATCGCACTTCAGCGATGTGATTAGATAATGTGATCCAAACGGCATGTCTCAAATGGCATGTCTCGATAGGAACTCTTAGGTGAATTGCTGTGATGAACATTCGGAAGAAACTGAATTGACAAAGGTTTTCTCAATGGAGACATAGGAATGACACGGTACTAGTGTGAGCTACATCTTTTAGGGGCTTAATACTGACAAAGGCGATAGGGTACTATTACAGATCAACTTAGGCAAGGACATCTTTGACATCAGGACTCGAATGACGCAGCATCTTAACCAAAATGGTCAAGCCCACATCTTGTTATATGTCAATGGGATTGTTCTATGGCCCTTTGTGATCATGATTTTTTGAAAGAGAGAGCACACGTTGAATTTTTAGGTCCTTGTATGCAAAAGTCTTGTCTGTCCTGTTACTGATCCTCTATAAGTGTCCTCACCTGCCAGTCTGAAACCCAGCTTTTGCCCTTCTTCAGGTTCCTCTGCTAATACAGGATCCTCAACCATGAGGATTCATACCGCTTCACTTCTGCTAGCAATCATTGTTATGGCAAACATTCACGTCTCTAGCTCCAGACAACCTCTTGGGTTTACATATGAAGAGTACATCTCTGTCTCTGATTTAGGCACCAAGTCCTCTTCTCCAGGATCAGAGCATTTTCATACCGCCAGTCCCCTCGTTCCGATGTCTGAGAGCTCCAAGGCGGATCAAATATATGTTCCCAATGAAGAAGTTCCGAGTGGACCAAACCCACTTCACAACTGATTGAATTTTCTGCCCTCTCTCTCTCTCTCTTACTGGGCGTTTGTTGATTTGGTATTGAACTGAGCGATACTTTTGGTTCTCTCACAGAACAAGGAAAAGAATCCTTTCTGAGATCTGTGCATCATGTCAGCTAATTTATTAGCCGCCTTGTTCTAAGAAGAACCAACTTGTTGCTGTAATTGAAGCTTCAAGCTTCAGGATATATCCCGGATAAATGATGTACTATTTCAATTGTGGATTGTAAGAAGGGAACCGTGTTATTAATCACAATTCATGTTGCTGAGACGCTCATTCACTCAGCTCGGGATCGGCAAATCAATAGTATCGGTTTTCCTTCCCTTTTAAGATTATAACAAAGAGTCAATTTCAGTTTCTCTGAGACAACATAATATTGAATTAGATAGCAGATGTTTGTAAATTGTGGAGGGTTGACACTCTTCATTAAGATCAGATGTGTTACTCCTATGTTGGGGAAAGACAGGAATCTCAGAACTGGAAATAGCCTTCTTGTTAGTGTAGCAATTGCTAGATTCCAAATTGCTGCTGAAAGATGGAAAAGAAGAGGAAGGAAGTTCTTTAAACCCCTGTATTAATTTTGTGAATGATTCAACGTAACCTTTCATCATCCTTGTATTGTCTGATGTTGATTGATTTTGGCATGTGCAATCGGTCTTTCAATGAGTATATGATGTATGATCTTCAAGAGGTGATAAATTTTCTATTTAAAAAAAAAAAAAGAGAATGAATCATCCTTGAGCAAGAAGATATGAGGCATGCATCACAAGCTAGATCCAATTTGTTTATAATGCAACCTTGGACAATTAGAAGTTAGAAATTCTTTTAATCCAGGCATCAGAGAGATGGTCAAACAGAATAGTTTGACATTAGTAGGTGCTATTGAAAGAATCCTGGGCTTTTAAGTCAAGACAAAATGAGGGGAAATGTGGACTCTGATCATGGTTGCAAGATTAACGAGGAAACGGAATCATAAAACAGAGAATTTAGCAGAAATGAAGAAGCTGGGATCTCCTGTATTGACATCAGAATGGAGAATTTGGTACTTCTCAGTACAGCATCTTCTCTTCCAAAGTCAACTTCCTTAATTTTTATTCAGCTGATGATGAAAGCATATTTTAGGACCACCAAATTTTAAGGATCAATTATCTTCTCATACATCATACAAACTCCCAAATATTATAGCAGAAGTCAGAATGGACGATCGAGGTTGGCACACTCTGATTTGCACGCATTAACAATCATGACTCATCCGGTTTTGCTTGGTCAACGGTTGAACATGCATCAGAGCAACAAATCTCCAGCAGTGCATTTCCGAGCATGACAATTGACAACAAGCAGTGATAAAAATTTGGTCATACACCAGGTTTCATCTCATTTATGTTCTTATATAACAAAGAAGCCACGCACGGTGACAGCATCCTTTCTGACTTTGTGGATTTAGTTATTCAGGAGATTTGTCAACTGTTCATTCATTATTTCTAAATGTAATCATTCTCTTCTGGTAGCCCCCGCGTGTATCTTGGAAGCATGCGTCAAAAGTCATCACATATTCAGAACAGGAAATGAACGAGAAATATCTAGGGTGAACTTTGCATTATATATGCAGAAATCAAGGCATGAGTTTCAAAGTGTTAGAAAATGCACTCATCGAGCCAAACAAGCAAGCGGGAAAAAGTCACTTTATGATACTTTCTCGCCAAATGTGACATCCCAGGAGAACAGAAGAGCCTGCTTTTCTTGACAATATGACATGCACTTTTGTTTTATTTATCGTGAATTTATAGTCGTTGCTTCCCATGAACTCTCTCTGTCTTAATGGTTTGAAATCTCATATTTTGTTTAAGGACATGCTGATTTGAAAAGCATGCCCATTGTCTACAGTTGGACCTAGCAGCGGAGTTTCCGAAAAGAAGTTCATGTCTCACGTGTGTCGTAAGCACGCGAGCTAACAAATGTCTCGTGCGAAGTTCACACAGGACATGGCATCAGATCAAACAGCTCGAGAAGTTGGTGAAGATCCGGGAGTTAGATAGAGATGTACTGCCCGCTGTATATGAAGGGCTTGCGATTTCTTTTTTGGGGGAAACCGACCATCAAAAAGTCAACTTTTATACTTTTCTAGAGGCATGCGATGTGCTAGCATGAAAGAAAGTCATAGCAACGTGTAGTTTAACTCGGAGAAAAAGAATTAGAATTAGTCTTTCGACAATATTAAACCTGATATCTTGTGGAGTGCTCATTCTTCCACGGCATATAGCTAGGTTGGTCCCCTCTTCTTCTTGGTGCTGAGCCATCTTTGATCACCATCTCTCAATACTCACCAAATTCATTATTAATTGCAACTGAGATGTGTCTGCACTATATAACTCAACCGAGGCTGGTTCCATTGTACATAGACTAGCCTCTTGAAGCTGCCAAAGCATTCAAAACTCTACCAACCCATCATTCAATCGTATACTATTTCCGAGTCTTTCCCGACCTCGAGAACATGAAAGCTTACGATTCCCATCTTCTGCTCGTCATGATCTTCATGATATCAGCTCTGTTCCAAGTTACCAGCGCCCGTCAGATTAATGAAGCTGCCGATCGAGTGAGCCGACAAAGATTGTGGGCCAAGTATTCGCCTATCTTCCAGAGCTTCTCTTCGATTCACAACTCTGCCAAATCCGGGGGCGAGAAACATGGCTCGATGCATGTGGTATCGCGCAGACTTGTCCCGTGCGGACCCAATCCACTTCATAATTGATTAGATTGTGCAGAGTGTCATCCGATCCCTGTTCTTTCATTTTCTTTGCAATAAGCGAGTCTGTACAAAGATCGTTCGGCTCTTGTCGTGTGAGATATTATCAGCTATTGTTTGAGTGAGCCTTAAAGAGAGTATTACCGAAAGGTTTGTTTCAATCTATATCTCATCTGCATGTGTACTCAAATTTGAGAAAGTGAAACTGCCCTTCACGGGAACGTGAACACTTGATATATGGTATCGGAGTTGTCATTAGAATACTGCAGCTAATCCGGATGGACGGATGATTCAAAAGCGATGCATCCTACAGCTTGCTTCCGCGAAATGAACGAAAGCAATTCCAGTGAAAGGATTGGCATGAGCAGTGATGACAGGCTTGCCTAGAGATCGAGATCACATATTCAAAAGAGCTTGTACATTCGCAGCCTCGAGTCAAAGGAAAAGATTTTCGGGTTGAATCTAACGTCAAAAAGAAAAGATTGCATTGCATAAGCAGTTCCAGCTACTAGCTGTGTGTCTAATCCGTAGACAACCGATCTTTGTCAGAATGGAGAGTGGCAGAAGAGACTGATTCTGCCAACGGTTTAGAGAAAGTGTCCAAAACGAAATTGAGCTTAATTTCGAGCACTCGAGTAAGACATGATTTGATCGATCAACAACGTTCGAATCGGCTCTATTTGGACCGACTTAGGATGAGAACAACCTTATATCTCAAATCCATCCGTTTTCTCGTACAGATTAGTTGGAATTGATGGACTGATGAATGTGTAACAATCACTTACCGCAAAAAACCTTGTAGATTTTCTTGGACCCCAACAAGCACAAGTCCACAAGTAATTGGAATGGTAGCGAACATGGATGCCCTGACGTTTTGTTTATGCCAAAGTCGATAGGTTACCGAAAGATAGCTCATTCTAATTCCATTTCAAATGTATGAGGATGTTTACGGCCAGTAAAATTGTCACCAGCCCAGCACAGATGAGGCCCATTGGGCTGGACCTAGCTCATCTTAAAATTCTTTTAGGTGGGCAGGCTTGGATAAGCGACGATCCTCAACGCTCGACCCGCCTAAAGTTGACTCTTTTGTTTCGATATTCTTTTGGATTGAATACAATTGAGTCCTGTAAGTTTCGGTGTATATGTGATTTGGTTCTCTGACTTTTGTTTTATGCAATCGAGTTCTCTATCATTCTTTATTTGCGTGGTTTGGTCCTCATAATTTTATTTTGTTCATTCAAGACCTCGATGTTCTTGTTTTTGTGCAATCAACTACTTCATTTACCTGTTGTAATAACATTATTGGTTCTTTTTTTTTTCATATTTAGTTTTTTTTGCAAATTTGGCGCCACTTGAGCATTATGATACATTTGTATGCCATAATGACAATGCTATGTCATTAACTAATTTGAGGTTTAGCGACAATGATTGATCATAAGGATTTGATTGCATAAATTGTAAGAACTATGGTATATTTGATAACTCTTTTGTTCTTGAAAAAATTTCCATTCAGAAATAATTTTTTATTTGATTTTTTAGAACAAATTTTAGCATTTGAAAGTATTTGTTAACTATTTAAAATTTTTGTTCTCGAAATAAAAATGTGTTTGGTAAAACTCTTAATTTTTTAATACTTTTATTGTATTTTTTTTTTTCTTTTTCTTCTTCTTCCTCCTTCTTTGTGGTTGGTTGTCACCGCCGACGGTGGTTGGCAATTGGCTAGGTGAGGTTTGGCAAACTTGCTTGGCCACTGTGAACCTTCGTAAACCTCACCTAGCCAGTTGCTAGAGATTGATGGTGGCAGTGGCTAGTGATTGGCTAGGAGAAGAAGAAGAACAAAGAAGGAGAAAAGAAGAAAAGAAAAATAAGTTGGGCTTAGTTATGGAATTGTTCCTAATAATAAAAAAGTAATTTTTTTTTTATTATGCTCCAAATCTATTCCGAGAATAAAAAAATTTTACCAAACGGATTTTTTTTTTTTTTTTTTTTTTTTTTTTTTTGTTTTCGGAAACAAAAAATAGAATCATTCACAGTTGGGCAAGTTAACAAATAGACTCTTGAGGACTTGATTGTACAAAACAGAACTTAGGAAACCGACTGGCTATGAATCAAAGAAGTTAGAGAACTTGATTAAATAAAACAAAAGTGGACCGAATTGCAGGAATGCTCAGGCTTGGAGAATGAGGTTTGAACTCGACCGTATCCTTTTCAAGTCATGGATTGGTATGGGCCTAACCTCTTAGGCCTGGACTTCATCTGTTCCGTCCCATCTCCCGAAACCTCAAAAGGATTCACGTGGGCCGGTGGCGACGGGAACCTTCAGAGAGGCCCATATCAAGTAAAACTCCCAAGGCCCAAGTCCAAGCCCAAAGCCCAAACCAAGTACGCCCGAACCATTATTATAAGCAGCAAGCACGCACGCGCGCATGTACGCGCACGCAACCTTCCCCAGGCCCCCCACTAGCAGCAGTGGTCAGTTGCTGCCCGTAACCGAGCCCCCCAGGGGCACTTCCGGAAAATCGCCCACCGAACAATACAGCCGTCCACCCGGAAATGCCCAATCTACCCCTCTTATCCAAAAGCGAAAATCTCCCCAGGCATCTCTCTCTTTCTCTCTCGCTCCTCTGCTCGTGGGGGAAAGCTCTTCACTTTCGTGGGATCGAGAAGTTCTGCTCGGTTCTTCTCCCCGCTTCGACTCCGGATGCTTCCCCTGAAACTTCGCCGGCGATCGACGTCGCCGGCTGGGGGTCGAGCTCGAGGGGGAGGAGGCGGGGGGTGACGATGTGGAGATGGAGGGGGAGGGCAAAACCGTCCCGGGGAGGGAGCGGCAGTGGAGGTGAGAGTAACGGGACCCCATCTCGACGTCAGAGCAAAAAGCACTAGGCATGGGGGAGGGGGAGTTGCTCTTTCGCTGCGCGATTCGCAGCAAATCCGAGTTCGGCAACACGTGGCCTTCGAAGTGACGCTTTTGTCCCTCCCCTGCGACCCCTGCCTAACGCTCGCAATCCCTCTCTCTCTCTGTGGGGAGTGTCTTTGTGCGGTGTCTCCCTGTATTTTAACTCTCTTTTTACTCTGGGTCTTAACGTGCGCTTAGAGAGAGAGAGAGAGAGAGAGAGAGAGAGAGAGAGGGGTGGGGAGGGGAGGGGAGGGACTAGGGGAGTGAGAGTGATTTCCAGAAGCGGGGTCGAGGTGGGCTGGTGATCGTCGGCGCCGGAGAGGCTGGGCGGGGCCCGGGGAGAAATGGGGGACGAGAGCTCCGATGAGTGGCTTCCCTCCGGCTGGACTGTGACTGTCAGAGTGAAGCGGAGCGGCCGGAAGGATAGGGTAACTTTGATTGCTCCCGCTTTCTTCCAGGGAACGGCAGAAAGCTCCGGTTTTTTTTTTTCTTTTTTGTTGCCCCGTTGGCTTTAATTCGTTCTGCTCCGGATTGATGCTCGGTTATCTTTTTACCTTCTGCCCTCGGGTGTTCGTTAGCCGGGAGATTTTTTAGCTTGGGTTGCTTTCAATTTGCAATTTTGAGGCTGTTGTTACTGGTGATGTCGTCAGCTGGCCATTGAAATTGGCATTATTGACGTGGGTTTGGAGGTGCTTTGTTTATTAGAGATGCCTATGCTGCAGTTGGAGCGGCAAGAGATGTATGCCTGTGTCTCTCATGATCGTGTAAATTGCTGGGTTGCATGTAGTGTTTAGGGCTTTGTGGTAAAAAAAGGAAAAGGCTTGATAGGTCGATAGCTTTCGATGTCTCCGTTTTGTTAGTTGAATTAGTTCCTGGTGTTTGGATGGAGCGAATCGTGGGGAATAGAGGGGGAACTAGTAAGATACTTTTGGCGGGATGGCGAATTTACAGCAAGAAAAGAGGGAAGTTGGGGTAAGTTAGAGGAAAGGAGTTCATCTTCCTCAAAACTAGTTCCATATTTCCTTCCATAAGTGATGGAGATATGAATCGAATCGGAATCTAATCCCCTCAAAGCATAATTTGACTTCCAAAGATATCGGAGCAAACGCCGGTCATTTCAAGAGCATGGCATGATACCGGTGGGTTCGTTTCCGTTTCTTTAGATGTCAGTTTATGCTTCGAGAACATTAGATTTCCGTTTCTGTTCATATTCCCATTATTTTTGGGAGGAAATATGGAACTTTTTATGCGGAAGATCAAATCCTTTCCTCTTACTCACCCCAACTTCCTGCTTTCTTGCCATAAAACCGCTCTCCCACCAAAAGAATCGTACTTCCCTTTCTCTCGAACTTGTTCTCTTCTTTCAAGGCCACCTTGTCGATACATAGTTGTGATCTAAGCACCGATCAAGATATGGGGGTTTTCACTTCAAGGCTCTTATATTAAAAGAACATCCATTTTCCTTTCCTCTGCCACTCGAACTCTTAAGGTTTTCCGGAACAAATGTGTATGTGCTGTGACTGTGCTAGTTCTATGACTGCTTATAACTTTCCTTTTTCCATTGGGTAAGGAAGGATAGAGTGGGTGATATTTGCTCCCTTCTCTTATCTAATTTAATGAATTTCAGCACAGAACCAAGATGAAAGCATTCTGTAATAAATTCGTGCATGGTAATCTGGGAATGGTTTGGCTTCAATACGTTCCTGTGTTCATGAGATCTAATGACTCAATTTATTTTGGAAATTTTTGGTAGTTGTGACTTTTACGAGGTTTCATGTCTGTGCAGCTTTACACCTCTCCTGATGGAATCAGATACTCTACCAAGGTGGAGGTGTTGCGCTATCTGAAAACTGTACCATGCAATTCTCCTCAACCAAAAGAGGAGAAAAATGTCCTCCTTGAGCAATCTGTGGGCAGTGCTTGTGATGGCATTGCACACACCGACTCTTTTCCATCAAAAGAGGATAGAAAGATCAACCCCGATCAATATGACAAGAATCGCTATGATCACACTGCACAAAACAGCCCTCCTCCATTCAAGGAGGAGCATAAGATTGGCCTTGAGCATTGTTCAAAAGATTTTTCGTGCAATGCTATAGAGAGTGGCTCTCCTACTTTCAAAGGGAAGAAAATCGTTTGTGGCGGTGCTGTAGACAGCTGTACTCTTCTTCCCGTAGGACAGGAGGTTGATCTTGATCGACTTGTGAAAATGGTTTGTAGTGAAAGTGCAGAAAACCACTCTACTCTAACCAGAGAGGAGGACAAGAGCAGCCATCAGCAATCCCCAAAAGATGTTTGCAGTGACACTGCATGGATCTCCTCTTCTACTTTCAAAGAGGAGAAAATATTCAGCCTTGATGATTCTGCAAAAGAAGCTCATGAAAACAAGACAGAAAGTACCTCTCCTAGTTTGAAGCAGAACAACAAAGCACGGCGTCAGCAGCCTACTGTAAATGTTCGTCAAAAAGTTGTTTCCATTGTCTTGTTTTGATAATTGCGCTGTATTATCATCATTCTCTTCTAATTTAAGATTTTGCTGTTTTAAGCAATCTAGGTTGTAGTTGAAAAGGCTGTGGCAGAAGGGTTACCCAAGGGATGGACCAAAGAAATTAAAGTGAAAAGGAAGAATGGTACCATCATCAGGAGAGATCCGGTATTTGATCTCATCTCTTGTTGTGCTCATAATTAAGTGGTAGTAGTTTCCAATCTTTTGTATGTCTCTTCCATCACCTTTCGTGTTTTGAATTCAGTATTCTTCTATCATGGCCTTGCATCATAGCTTAATCTTCCTTTATGTCTAGCTCGGACTCGATGCAATCCAAGCAGGCAATGCATGAACTATCCTTCATGCTTTTCTTTTAGACCTAAAAACCATCTCAGATATTTATTTCTGAAGCGGCATCCAATTTTTGCAGTACTACACTGACCCTGTGAGTGGATATGTCTTCCGCTCGATGAAAGATGTCCGTCGATATCTTGACACTGGAGACATTGGGAGGCTTGCATATAAGCCCCCAGACAAAGATGAGATTGATGCTGATTTAGAAGACAGCAAAATCACTGTGAGTGAGTATGAAGTTTTTGTTTTGTGATCAGTCAACTTTTAATTTCCCTTTGCTTTACATGAATACCTCAGTTCTCAGATGGCACATTGTTTGCATGTGATCTACTCTATTTAGAAATTGTAATGTTGTCGCCCTTTATAGCTAAGATTTTAGTAACTGCTGGTGAAACTATGGGAGCACTCATAAAAATGTCAAGTTCTACGTGATCTGATTTAGTATTTCCTACTCCATCCAGCCACTGCTACTAAATACATGTGTCTTTTTTTTTCCCATTTTTTTTAAATGTTTCGGCTGATGGAATAGATTGAGATTAGACTTAAACATAGAAATGTATCTTCATGGCATTGCATCTTTGGGAATCCTGGCATTATGAGATATGGTGGTCATAAGGAGTAAAAAAATGTTACTACTTTACCTGCAGATGTGGATATTTATTGGAGATAGAGAGTTTTAAGGATATTGTACATGAAACCTATGTAACTGAAATCCTGATAAATTTACCAGACTAGATGGGAAGATTTGGTTTAGTCGGGTTTGGGTTGAGGACCAGTTCAGGTTCGTCAGATGTGTTTGGGTTTGGGTTGGTTTCTAGATATGTTGTTTGTCACTTGACCATACATTTTAAAGCAGATAATAAGAATGACGAAAAGAACTAGAGAGTTATAATTGAGTAATCACCTGAGACTGGCTGGATCAACCTGTTGTCCAGTCCAGGTTGGTTGGATTGGTTTCTTTCTTCCAAACAATTGTTGGTACTATGGTTGTCAATTTTGTTCAATTTGATATTTTACCAATTGAATCTCTTAAGAGGAATAAAGAACGAATTCGAGTCTAACGTCAATTGATCAGAAGGATGTGAATGTTGCTATCAAGTTCAACATTCATATGTAAGATGCATGGAGCACCTGATTTGACCAAAAGATGGAAATGGAAAGAAATGTATTGTAATTTTTTATTGCATAGACTGTCACTTATTCATCTATTTGCTTTCAAAACCCTACCTTAGTACCTTCGTCATATTTCAAACAAATTATTCTACTCACAGGTGCCAAAGTTATCCTGGGAACAAATTTAGACAGGTGGTGTTGAGTTGATGGCCATGACCTATGGTTCTTTGATTCAGTTCGATTGGTGTAATGCATGCTTATGTTGACAGTGTGGATGTCAATTCTTAGCCTTGCATATCTTATTTACTCCACTTTACTGATATTAGTTCTTGTTGTCAGGTTGCAAGTTGAGATTTTTGTAAGATTTGGACTTATCTGTTGTATTGTCTTTTTGTTTCTGCCTTAGTCGCCCGTTGTTACCAAGAAGCAGAAATTATTGGTTGTTGAAACTGAAGGTACAGATGATCAGGGATTGCAACAGAGTGAATGTGTGACAGATAAACATATGCCTACATCTGACCAACCTGAAGAAGTCATACCTGTACTTGGAGGTAAGCCTAATCACCATTGTACTTGGAGCATCTTATTCCCTATCTTTATATGTTATAAACAAGATGGCCATCTTGCAGTTTGTGGAAGTTCTGTAGATGCTGTGGGCAGGGAGGGAACTGATTTCAGCTGCTCAAGAGTTTCTGATGCTGAAGGTCTAGAGCAGAAGCAAGAGAAGAGCAACTGCAGTGAAAAGGATCTTCCAGTTCCTGAAGGCAGAACCCTCTCTGAGGAGCATTCGCAGAATTTGGTGGTGGCAGAAGGAAACAAAGAGATCGAAACTTCTATCCAAAAATCCCAGAAGAAGAAGAAGAAGAAAGGGCTTGCCGTTCCTCAGCGAGCTTCAAAACGACTTGCTGGCATTGCTGTTGATCCCACAGTGGAAATAACAACAGTTCGAGCAAATAGAGGCCCGACAAAGCATGTTAATCAGGAGGAAGTTAGTCAGGCTAAAGATACCACAAGTGGTAGTGGTGTTGCTCCTGAACCCCAAAGTTTGGAACAGCTTGGGCTGCAACAAGACACAAAATGCACTGGCGAAGCACAGGAAGCTAAAGGAACTTCTGAGGTGGTGGCTGCTTGCAAAGAAGATTTTGAAGACTCAGAAGACGATAGAAAGAAACAAGGAGGCCCAAAACCATTGCAACAGGAGAGCTTATCTATTGCAAGTGAACATCCTGGAAATGTTGAATCTGTTCATAAATCTGAAGAGAAGCCAGTACTGCCTTTTGATCTGCCTTCTGAGGATATACTTTCTGATCCATGCATCGAATTTGCTATAAAAACCCTGACTGGTATAAGTTTTGATACTTCCACCGAGAATGCACTTGAATTCAGCAATAGCAGGAACTCTTTAGGGGACTTGGCTCATCTTAATGTGCATGGTGAAAACATGGAAACTGAGAAAGAGGAAAATGAAAAGCAGGGGTGTGGTGTTGTTTTGCCTCTTCAAAAACTAGCTCAGCCAGAAAAACATGTGGGGAAAGTTAGTGCTGAAGAAACTGCTGGTGATGTGCCGGGCTCCTCTCTGAACTTACCTTTTGGGGATTCATGGGCGGATCCGTGCATTGAATTTGCTATAAAAACTCTCACAGGTGCGATTCCTGTGGAGTATGGTTTGGACGTACATGACTTGATCCAGCAACAGATGCGTTCATCACAAATGCAAGAAGCTAGCGACTTGAATTTGTCCAATGCTGGTCTAGATAACTTTTGCCGAACTGATTTGTTGTGGCAGCATTCTGCTGACACGGCAGTTAAGCCTGTCTGTAGACCTCAAGCAGGATTAGTGCCCGCGGCACCACATACCGGCAATGTCGATTTCCAAAGATCAAGTGGAAGTGTTCGACGCCAACACCGTCAGGACAGAAGCAACAAATGCCAGAGATAGGGTGAAACCGCTATCTCATTTTAATCAAATGACTCTGTACAGGTAGGAGAAACATTCAGAGCATAAACTTTCGAGCTTTGATTCACTGTGCATTTCCTCTCTCCATCTTTTCTGCTGCAGGTCCATCATAAGCTCTCTTCTGGATGCAAAGGCTTCCTGAAAGGAAAGTCTTCTGTATTGATTTCTCTAGCTAGTCTGACATGTCACCTTTATTGTAATCTGTAATCTCTTGTTGCCATGGAACGGTGTATTGGGCGTTTCCCATTGTGGCTTTTTTTTTCCGCAGTCGCTGCCCTCATAGATACACCTTTTGTTTGTTGAACCAAAATCATTATTCATTTAGCTTAGCATTGACTAATAGATAAGGAGGGTAGTGGGGGTTCTCCAAGAAGTGCCTGTCGTTGCTCCTTTGAGGCATTTTGTTTGATAGGCTCATGAGGATGCTGGCTCTGTATTATGACAATAGATTCTGGATAATCGAAGAGGTCCCAAGCTGTAACTTCTAGTTTCTTTATTCGGGCATTATGTCCTCTTGCTGCCGGGTAGGCTTTACCCTTTTGGGAGATGAAGCTGTGGCTGAACTTGCAAGTGCCCGTTTGATTTGGTACCGAGGTTCACTTGATTTTACACCATGGATGTCTGATCAGCTGCATTGCACCAAGGTTATGCTGTCTTCTCTTTTTATGGCCACCAAGGTTAGTCCATCTTTGTTCATCTTTTTCCTTTTCGCGGGTCTAAAGGAAAACTTACCTAAGGGTGTCGAAGGGCAAGATTGGTTCGGGTCGCCCAGCGATGCCCGACCCATTATTTCTCGTAGAAAATGTACCCGGCGAGTCGCGATCCGCATGCTGGCAGAGAAAATGTGGAAGAGATCCATTGCCCTGTCATTTCAGGAAAGAGGAGTAGCGAACGTTTTTGTCATTTATTATTCTGAAATTGTTCCGTATGGCCGTCAAGCGAATGTGAGGAAATGGCAAACGATTCCGGTGCAGAAAATGGCTCAACGCGAGCAACAAAGAGGTGAAGGGCCGACAAGTGGATCGGGCCACCGAAAGAATTAGGGTTTCCTTTTCTGTGTTTCATGGATGGTTTCGGGTCGTTTCTGGTTTATGACTCAAAACCAAACTAAAACCGTTAAGAGGTCTTTTTACTTAGGGTGCGTTTAGTAACTTACCAAATAGTGATCAATTCTTTTTTTTTTTTTTTATCTCTAAGATTAGATTTGAAATAAAAATTCGTTTAATAAATTTTTTGTTTTTGAAAATAAATTTGTTTTCAAGAACAGATTTTGAATGGAATTAAAAAGTAAAAAAAAGTTGTATTTTTGTTTTTGAAAATAATTTTGGAATCAAATCAATCCAAATTTTCTTTTTGTCTTTTCTCTTCCTCTTTTATTCTTGTTCTTCTTCCTTCTCTCTTCTTTTTCTACCGTCGCCATTGCTGTCCACCATTGTCAGCAATCGGTCTGATGAGATCCGATGAGCTCATTGGAGGCTCGCCCGAACCTTCTCTGGGCACCAGTTGTCGATGAGGCTCAATCGATGGGGCATTGCATCCCGGGGCTTGACGATGCTCTAGCAAGATTGGCGACTCTTGTTTGATCGGTTGCCGGCCACCATCCAATGCTTGGAGGAAGAAAACAAATAAAAGGAAAAAGAAAAAAAAAAGTAAAAAAGTTAATAAAATTATTAAAATATCGAAAGAAATAGTTTTGATTAGAAATTTTAAGGATGGATCAAACGCAATTCTATTATGGAGTATAAATTTTGGATAATTACCAAACGCATCTTTAAATTTATAAAACTTGTTTTTGGAATATAATGATTACTAAATATACCTTTACTGTCCGAATCAAAAGAAAACTCGTGTAGGAAAGAATTAAAGTTTTTTCAATTGAATTGGTTTGGTTTGAATTCAACAATTTTGCTTACACACATTAACTTGGATATCAAATATCTGTGGCAGGTCCCCACTAGCTTATTCATAAGGGTACAAAAAAAATAGCATCACATAAAAGTTTCAAATGGGTCCGGATAAATCTTTTTTCTTTTTTTTATACTCTAATTTTTAAGTCAAAAGACCCAAAACTTATATTAAACTCAATAGAGTGTCGATTCTAATTAAGATCTAAATAAAAAGTTATGGAAGTTTAGTATTTGTTTGAGAAATTAAAAGTTGAGGAGACAAAATAAATTCCTAAGTTGCAATTTTACTCGATAAGATTTATGTTGGAAAAATTTAACTGTGCTCAAAATGAACAAGGAAGATCGAAATTTCCAGTTAATTTGGCGGGGACCCAGAAACGAAAAAAAAAGTCCTTTATCACTCCCAGTTCCCGCGCTCTTCGGATTTCTCCATCGCAATCGACCCGCGTCGACGGAGGAAACCTTGCCGCCGCATCTCCGGCTCCGGCGGCGCTCGCTGAGTCCGATCCTCTCCCAGGTCCTTTCTCAAACCTGAGTAATCCAGTGGGCGTACTCGCGAGCAATAAAAATCGTTTCTTTCTCGCTTTCTTGCGCTTTTCTTCTCGTTTTTTCAATTCTTGTACGCCATATGGCGGGGGATGTACTACTGGTTGCTCCCCAAGCTCTCGATTTTCGTCGAATATACGAGAATCGAAACTGGGTTTTCTTCTTTTTTGGCGGGTGGGTTGATTAGGAGTGTTCCGTTTGGGTATTGCAGAATTTTGAGGTAGTGTAATTGAAATGAGATTGCTGTATGCTTTATTAGACTCGAAAATCTCGAGGTGTCGAGTCACGGAGCAAGTGGGTTGATGTCCAACGAGTTTGGTCTTGGTCTATCTTGGTGGCTTATCGTTGCCTACCGATGTGATCTCTCTGGTACCGGCAAAATGCTTGCTTGCTGTAGTGGGCAGGTTGTGCCGAATGAAATGGGTTCACGAGCTGGCGGTGGATAATGCTCTTGGTCCATTGGTTTCTGAATGTTCTGTTTCATTATAGAGCTGATATAAGCATTTCTGGGGTTTGCAGGGAGGATATAGCGCAAATGCAGATTCAATTGAAGTGTAGCTGTGGGGATGGAAGCTGCCCCGAGTGGGCCATCGTCGAATTGCAAGGCGTGGTTGAGGTTCAACCGTCGTTCCAAGGTCAGCTGCAAAACCTTGAAATTGGAAAGCTTTGTCGTCCTTCGTCACAGGTTCGTGTAAATGTCATCTCTATCCAAGTGTCTTAGAGATGGTCGCTTGTTGAAATAGGCTTTGCTTCTTTCTATCCGAGGATGTAGTACTCAACACCAACTTCCCCGTCCCCCAGGAAAAAAGATACTGCATTTTTCAGGGTACATGCTGTTTTTATATGTATGTAGCTCTATTTCCTTCAGTACTTTCTAGCTCTGTCTGGTCTTGCTTTCGCTTCTGACTGTCATAAGAGAGTAACTGGAAAACTATCTGTGGCTTTTCAGTTTTTTTCTTCTTCAAGATTTCAGTCCTCTCCTGATTCTTTTGTCTTCACATACCAAAATTTAAGTTTTTTCATGTTGGTGTTTTTCAGGAAGTCTACACTTTTACTGTTGGCTATCATGAATTAACGGGTTCAAAAGTGCCGCTAAAGAAACCATTTCTGGTTTTGAAGAAAGTAAAACTCATGGATGCAGAGCAAAGCTCCAATACTGATTCAGCCAATTCACCGAAGGTTGAGCTAGAAGTTGTTGGCATCATCAGGCATCGGATATTGTTCAAGACCAGGCCAAAGGCCCTCATTTCCCGTAAGCCCTCATATGCTGCTTCTTTTAGTGATGACATTGATTGCAAGGCTCTTTTTTTGGACTGAAGTGCCTGTTGAATTGGGGATGAGATTGCTTGTGACTTTGCTTTGTGGGATATATGATAGTCTTGGATTTCTCTTTTAACTTTGTACAACCTAAGAGAGATTCCTTTTAAGCTCTTAGCATTATGTGCTTCTTAGTTGGTTCTTCTTCTTTGACTCTGGAGCTGGCTGTGTTTCTGTGGTTGAAAACAATCAGCTCTTATGGATGGAAGGCTGTTTGGCATGATAAGCTCTTCCCATCCTTGAGTTCTGGAACACTACCTGCATGTTTGCTGACAGAATTTTGTGCGGTGCCATTTGTTTTTCCAGATTGCTTTTGGCTATTCTCTGAATCTGTAACCTTAGTTTAAGCTTGACGTGACTTTGACTTAGTGGGTACTCATACAAAAAACTCTCATTCTCGTGTGACTTCCTGAGATAATTTTGCAAAACTAATGATTTGTCTGGATGGACGTACTACAACTCATATAGGCAGTTGACAAATTCCAGGTCTCCTTGTATTTGGTGTTTTGACCACCAGTGTCTACTCGTTGGTTATGTGGTCAAACAATATACGACATAGGCAGTTCTCCTGATATATGAAATGTTGAAGAACCCGCATTCATCTATCCTGTTATCTTAGGTCTCTGTCTCTACCTTGCAGTTTCTTTTTACCTCCTCTTTTCCTCTTTCCTTCTTTAAATTTTAGTTATTTAGGTGAACACTGTTTGTTTTATCCTTTCCTGGTGGGTCAGTTGTAGGTTGCACAGTTACGATAGTTTTTCGTACTGATTGTTTGTCTGATGATGTTCTCTCCTGACTCTCATATTCCTCAGGACCAGAGCCGGTTGTCAAGGCAACAGCACATGCATCGGGTTCAATCGCGTCAAACTCATCTCAATGATATGAGCAAGGGTGTTGGAGGACCTGGAGCTGGTACTTTATTAAAAAGAGGACTTTCCAGGCTAATTGTGGCAACAACTCTATGCTCCCATTAGTCTACCTGATCTGTTTTTGGCAAAAGTTGCCAAAGTCTTTTTGAATGTGGAAACTCTGAAACCTTTCAAACGATGAAAGAATGCCTTTCTACTTGTACTTGTGTTTATGCAAGCGCTCTACTTAAGATATAATATGTGTAATTCTGGCTCTTCCATGTTTAAAATAACGAACTTTGGCACTTCTGGCTTCGTTGAAAGCTCTACTGGCCACTAAATTCATTTTGCTGGCTGACATATTCTTTTTGTTTATTGGTGCTTGTGTTGATTCTGTGTTCATCCTCTCTTTTATTTCTCTTCCATGGTTTTCTTTCTCCTTGTCCTTCCAATCAATTAGATTTGTCAGGTACTCAAGAGCATAAGAACTATAGTCTTCCTTTCTGTCTCCTTGTCCTTCCAATCTATTAGATTTGTCAGGTACTCAAGAGCATAAGAACTACAGTCTTCCTTTCTGTGTTCATCCTCTCTTTTATTTCTCTTCCATGGTTTTCTGTCTCCTTGTCCTTCCAATCAATTAGATTCGTCGGATACTCAAGAGCATAAGAGCTATAGTCTTCCTCTCTATGTACCGTTAACAAATTGAAATTAGGCATATGATTTAGAATCATTTGATGACAAATGCAACATGTGAAGTCTTTCAATCCAACCTTTCCAAGTATAGGGGAGCAAAGATGCAGCAAGTAAATCTGATTCTAGAGACATATCAATGCCAAAAATATGATTAACTAAAAGGGGAATATGGCCCTCGCAAGGTTTAGAAGCTTTCCATCAAAATTGAAGGAATGACAAGAAACCTTGGAAAAGCTCTTTCTAATCTTGAAGCTGGAAGAATCCGGCTTCATTATTTGGAAAACCCTACGGAAGAAATAGCAAAAGTGAAGCAGTAGATTGCTGAGCTTAAGGAGCATGGTCTTCCCACCCAACATCCGAGACAACTAGCTGATCCCTTTGATTCCTGAGCTTGAAGAGCATAGTCTTCCCCAGCAACCGAGGCAACTAGCTGATCCTTTTGCCCCAGCTAGTACTCCAACTCTGTAGCTTAATAGTTCTCCTCTAAGCTTTACTAGAAATATTTTTGCAGAAATCTCAGCTAGGCAAGACTTGGTGCCTTGATGCCCCGTAGTCAAAACTCTATGAGAGTTGTAATATGAAGGGGACCCATCACCTTACCATAATGACTAAATTAAACATGAACAAAAAGTTTAAGAACGATATCGCATATTGACCCAAACTTTAGGGACTATTTATAAAAAGGAACGACCTCCTTATTTCATGAGCAATCCCAAAAGTGATTTATGCAATGATTTGATTCCAAAGAAAATGTGACCCAGAAGACCAAAATGTGTTTTGATTACATTGGATGCATCGATTATGCTCACGTCTTGTCAAGTAGGTATTTTTCTTAGCACTTCTTTAATTTTGCTTTGCATTTTTATCGTGGTTAACCTTAAGATTGAATATCGTAATACGTCCGAGAATTATGTGCTTGATTTGACAAAAAGAAGTTTAACTTTAAGCAAATGCTTTGTTGATCCTCTATGAAACTACGTAAAGAAAAATATTAATGCTTGTGACATGATACATTACTTTTTTCATCTCATAATTATATTAGTAAATGAAATTTAGATAAGTAAATTCTAGACTAACAGTTTTCTTTTTTCTTTTCTTTTTTTCTGTTTTATCTTCCGCGATAAATAGAAAAGAACAAGGCGCAAGTTCCTCGCGAAAAACTCAAAAGGGGGCCCCCGGCATTTTCCGATAAAACGAAGAAAGCCAATTTTTCCTTTAAAAAAGTCCGAAAAACGAAAGCGGCGCGAGGCTGTCTTCCTCGTCCTCTTCCTCCAGCTAGGGTTTCGATTCAATCTCCCCTGCCGGATCGCCGTACGCCGGCCGGACGAGGGATTGCGGTAACCCTTATTCCTTCATCATCGAATGCGATGCGATGTCCGATCGGGTCGAAATCGGGTGTATACCGTGGGGCCGATTGGCTGTTGTGTACGGATTGAGATAGGAGAAGCATTTCCGGCACCGCCTTCGATGCGTTCCCTGCTTTTAGAACCTTCAATGATTGAGCAATGAATGAGGAATAGTTTGGATCGTAGCGGCGTTTCATTTCTCTTTCGATTATGAATTCGCGTAGTGATTTCGCTGCGGCATATGTTATTTCCAGAGGTTTTTTTTTTTTTTTTTTTATTAATCTAAAGATTCTGGCTTTGCAATATTGTGGCTGTGTCACGGTGTCGTGGGATCGGTGATCCGGCGATGAAATAGAGAATCAGTCATGGCGGATTATGATTGCCGATTTCTTTTGGTTTTGTGTGTCTTTAATCCTGCTATAGTATGTCAAAGTACCATCTCTCTGTTGAATTACTGAAACTGTTACAGTTTCCGGGTTGTTGCAGTGGGAAGGCAAGTCGGTGAAGGGACTCCGGATACTTTTACGATTGAGAGGACCGGCAGTTTGACGAGATGAAGTAATTATATCTCATGCTGGATCTCTCTCAGTACATAATTTATTTTCCAACTTTGTTATCAATTTCTAAGGCTTTAGTTGGCGATATAAAGGTCTGGGAATTGTCCCCGATGAAGGATCGATATCAGTGAGATGTAAATTACGCTATAACATACGACGCAATAATGTCTTGGCTTTAATGTGTTCCACGTGATTATATAGCATGAAAATCTAACAAAGATCTCTCTTTTTTATTTTCTGAATTAGCGGATTCAATGGACTAAATTCTGAATCAACTGTGTCATCCTAAGCACCTCTATTGCTATCCTTGTTAACTTCTAGTTAAAGAGACCATGGAATTACTATGCAATCCTGAGGCTGCTTTTCTCAGAGATCAGAGTTGTTTTTCCGATAGAGCATTAATGTACATCATGTGCTACCGAGTATTGAGACGTTAATTGTCATCATGGTCATCACATAATCCTCTAATTGTCCTGCAATGCTTCAATGGACTAACATGTTTCAGTCTCAAACTTCTACTCTGTAATTTGGAATAGTTTCTAAGCTGGAAGGATGGAAAAATATTATTCACTAATGTTGCTATTGAAGGATGGGGCTGCTTTTCTCATAGATTAGAGTTGATTTTTGGGTATTCGGAACATTAATGTGCATTATGTGCTACCGAGTAGTGAGACGTCAATTGTCATCATGATCATCACATAGTCCTATAATTGTATTGTGACACTCTACTGAACTAAGGTGTTTCAGTCCCAAACTTCTACTCTGTAGTTTAGAATAGTTTCTCAGCTGGAATGATGTAAAATATTATTCGCTAAAGTTGCTATTGAAGGATGGCCTCTGTATTTGCTTGATAATTAGATCGGATTAAGTTTCCAGAAAAAAATTTAAAAAAAAAAAATTGGGATTAAGAACCTGGTTGGAGGACCGCTGGGAATCTCCAGGAGGAGTTCAGGTTAGGGGGATACTAGACAAATAGTTTCATTAGGATTTCTTGGTCATTAATATGAACATGCATTGTTTTGATGACAAGTTTTTTTTATTTTTTTATTTTTTTATTTTTATGTGCATTTAAAGTGATACAATTGGAAAGTGACGTATACATGTTTTCTGGACCTTCAATATGTTGGCACATTGGCCATCAAGGATGTACTTATCTCAGCTCTCTTTCAGGGGTAACAAGAGCCGTGTGCAGTGGGATGAGAATAATTTGGGTGAGATAGAAGCGAATAAACCCGTTAGGCAGAAAATTACAGAACCCAAGACGCCGTATCATCCCATGATTGATGATGATGGTAGGCTGTTATGTATCTCTGCTCCACTTGAAAGTGCCGTGAACGGTTGGCTTCCTCTTCTTAGTTTGATAATAAGATGATGGATGGCCCTTGATCTCCCTGACTGATGATAATATGGCCTCAGAGCTTTAAAGAGTTAAACTTTCCTGACACATTTTTTAGGACTAGATCTCCATTGAAGTTTTAATATTTCTGTTACAACCAGTGCAGGATTCAGACTTACTCCCGCTTAAAAGTTGTTTTCTGTAGGTTCGCTATCTCCAATGCGGGGTCCTTTTGATGAGTGCGTCGATGATCACGCAGAAGCTATACTTACTGCTCTAAATGATGTGGCTTCTTCAAGTGCAAAAGCTAATAGACGATCTGGCTGGACATCATCTGAGGATGAGGGAGATGCTATGGAACCAGATGATGAAGGTTTGCAAATTTAGCTATGGCTTCTAGATTTCCCACCTTGCCTTTTATAGAGCCGTCATGTCTTATAAGCTGAGAAATATCTAGTTACCTAAGAATTGCTGCGGGTATTTGGTTTTTTAGCATGAGGAGAATACGTTTGGGAATAAGTTGATGCGTTGTTAAATTCTGTAACCTTATTTGATTATCTCTGTTATCTTTTGTTAGATTTTTTTTCTTTTGTGCTCTTTTGTTTGGAGACGGCACGAGATATTTTCCTCGACGACTTTAGTGATTGTGAAGATAGATACGCATTATCTACGTGTGGTATTCTTTATTCTTTTGACTTGCTTTGCTTGTGCTTTTCACGTTGCTACTTTTTCTCCTTTCCATTGGGTCTCAAACTGTTTTCCATCACATGTTGTCGGAAGTTGAATAGCTTTGTTTTCGGCTTTTGTATGTTCAGATTCAGAAGCTGACAAGAGCGGGATGACCTTCAGGGAGCACAGACGAGCGCACTACGACGAGTTCTTGAAAGTGAGAGAACTCCGGAAGCAAGGGTCTTTGCTCGAGGAAGTGGAGGAGGACGCTGAAGAGATGGGGAAGGCCAACGGCGCGCATGATTCCTCGTCGTCGTTAAGCGCCGGCGTGAAGGACATTGAGATCGACGACAGCACGGTCTCTTCGTCAGGGCTGCCAGCTAACACAGCTTAAAAAGGCTGTACGAGATCGAGCCAAGACTCAAAGCTGACTGTTTTCTTGTTCTCTTGTTGTATGCTGGTTATATATTTCGCGCAAGTTTCCTTTGTTGTGTACAGGCAAGTGACCCTTCGCCCACCTCGTGTGGTGCTCTTGCTCTGGCAATTTCCATCGAGTCGTCCTCTCGGCACGACCCGAAAACACTTCTCAAGGTTTTTCCGACATCGAACTACAAATATCTGTGTAATCTCCTCGCACCCTATGCGGCGATATCCATTCCGCTTGATTAGCTCCTCAAACCGATGGCGATGGAGTGCGATATTCGCAGCCGACCCCCAAACCAAGCCCTGCTGCCAAACTCCAAATTGCAATTCGGCAGTCGTGGAACCCATCAGTTCTTGCTCGCATCATGCGTTGGGCCAATCTCCTCGAGCGTTCTCGGTGACTTTTTCGCGTGTGTGGAGCTTCTTGTCCATCTCTGCATGGCGAAAGTACCCTCCCCTTTTGACTCTGACCACGTCGATGGGATACATCTGGAATTCGTGGACCACTTACAATGGCCAGTGGCCAGAACGGACCGAGATTAATATAAGCAAAAGAGAGAAAAAGGGACGAAAGGAGGAGGGAAAAAGAGCGATAAAGTCGTCACTTTTATATGTGAGGATAACGATCGCAATCTGCGCAGAGCAACTGCAGCACCAGATTCTGACTCTGTGTCTTCTTGTGGGCCGCTGGCTGCTGCTGCTGCCGCTGTGCTCTGCTGTGCCGAGATGAGATGATGGATACTTTGTCTTCGATTCTCCTTCCGAAAAATATCTCCCCGAGTCTTCCCTTATTTATATCTTCTTCCGAGGGCCCTCGAAGATATTTCTGTCCTCTCGCCCTCACCCTTTTTTTCCGGCGTGGTCCATACCCACCTTCTAGAGTACGCCAATCCCTTGCCTACTCGCCCTCCCTTCCACTCTCAGCGTGTCTAGAATCCATGCACTACGGAACCATACGGCCCTTTTGCACTTTTTAGGGACCTTTTGGTGGTGCCAAGGGTACGAGCCGGCGGTTTGTGGTTCGAATCCCGGCCACGGCATTTGAACATGCGGTCTCTAGTAATCAAATGTGTCGTGATTCTTTGGAGGGATAAGTAGATCAATCCCCTCTCGAGAAATTACAAAATTCTCTGGTTCCATCGAAGGGAAGTAGCTCGACCAAGACGATTTCTTATTATTACTAATGGTAATTTTGATATAAGACGTGGTTATCTTAAATGAGTCTCTAATTTTACTGGCACAATACCGGAGGAAGAGCCTATCAAAAGACGACACGCGGGCAAGTTTCTTCTCCTCCACCCGTCGTGCCATTAAATGTATAAAGTCCCACCTGTAAAAATTTTCGTACAAGCGACGATTTAACATAAGATAAGACATAGCGAAAGTCAATAGATATTTCAATAATCAAGTCCACATTCTAGACATTTTACGATTTTGATTACTTTATTAAAAGCCGGAAGACTAATTTCACAAAACCTCTTAAGATTCTTTCCTAGTCTTAAAGAAGGGACTCCAAAAACAGCCCTCCCTACACTCATATAAAGCGCAAGGCTTATACAATCTGTCTGCAGAGAGTTCCTGGAACATACGACCCAGAAAAACCTTAACCCGACCGAACCCCATCTCTCTTTTTTTTTCTTCCGACTTCCTGCACGAAACTCGGCCGGCTGGTGATGGCGTCGCGGGCGCCGTCGGAGACGTGGACGGACGAGAAGCATTTCCGCTTCCTGAACTCGGTGGAGGCTTCCTTCGTGCGCACTGTCTTCGGAAACAAGAACGCCGACGGCAGCGGCGGCAGCGACGACGGCGGTCTCCGCCTTGATCGGTATCTACCCGACAGCTCCGAGTCCACCCAGGATTTGCAGTCCCAAAGGAGGAAGAAGACCGCAACCTCGTCATCGTCATCGTCTTCAGGTGAAATTGAAAAAAAACAAAAAAAATAGAAGGAAAAATCCCCCCTTTTCTTGCCAGTTTTAGTAGCTTTTTTTTAATTTTAATTTATTTTTTTTTGCTTGAATTCACTCTGAATCATTCATTCTTCCAATAAGAGGGTCGAAAATTCGGATTTTCCACCTTTCTTTGAAGCGTTAGATAGCTTAGTTGAAGCTACTTCATCTTGTCAAATAAATCGATTAATTTCTATAATTAAAATATCCTCTCAAAGGCGAAGCTTCGAATTACGCATTACCTTCAATTCGTCACTTTAGTGCATGGTACTTTCTTGACTTTGTATTAGGGAGAAATTATCATGATGAACCGTCGAATCAATTTCTTTAATTAAAATGCGATTTTCTGAATGCATTGCTCCATTACTCGAGGGAACAAAAAAAAATGCAATATAATTAGTCAATGCGAGAATTTTTATTAATTCCTTTAAATTAACCCTTTGACGGGCTTGATTTTTCTTTTTCTCTTTTTTGTCCTATTTAATTTCCGACAAAATTACATGAATTTTGTTGTTGTCTCGTATACCGAGAATCGATCGCTGCCCCGGAAAAATCTACGGAAAATGTCGAATATGCCACGGGGGCAGGCAGATATTTGTGCCTTTTCCTGTTCCTCCGCTTTTACGTCCCCTTTTTCCCCCATCTTCTTTACTATTTATTTTACATTTTTTACTGTTTTACTCATCTGGGCCTTCTTCTTTTTTTTTCGAGCATCAGACCGGATGGGGCCCGGGTCGAGGGCGAGATCGGACGGTAGGCAGGACAGGAGATCGAGGAAGGGTTCATCGCAATCGAAGAGAGATTCCTCTCACGATCAGGTCGGTGCTCATCAAAAGATCCGCCCTTATTTTAAGTGCTCACTATCAGATATTTTACAATCGGAGTACAAAATATCGCGAAAAATCATAAATGTCAAAAGTACTTTTAAAAAAAATAATTACATGTATTTTTTATTTATAAAAAATGAATAAATAAAAATATTATTTATTAATTATTTTAAAAGATATAAATAAATATTTTTTGAGAAAATAAATAAAATTTGAGAAGTCATGACTCCAAATATCTGATTAAGCTGGTAATTTTTTGCTTTGTTATGATGAATTTCTGTAATTAGGATGATTGATGTAGCGTACCTGACCCGATGCAGGTGGTCCCACAGCTTGCTGATATCAAAGGTTGAGAGGGGACCCATCAAGTGCAAATGCCCCGTTCTGGAGGCGACACGTGGCACCTTCCAACCAATGAGATTTGGGATGAAATTTTAATTTTCCGAATTTAAAGGGTTTGTTTCTTAGATTTGGTTGAAGTGCATGTGAATGGTTTAGCAAGTAATTTGGAGGGAATAGTGAGTTTATAATTTAGCGGGTGGGCTTGACAACGTATGATATTTAAAAAATAATTTTTTTTTTCACCAAACCATGTAGTAATGGGCATTGTTGGAATGTTTTGATGACGTATATGATCATAAGATTTGACTTTCCATTGTGCATAACATCACTTAACTTGTGATTTGTCGGAATTTGATTCGACCACGAAAGTATCTCTCATCAAAAGTGAATTTTCAATTTTTTTATAAGAGAAGACATTTTCTATGATGATTGCGTACAAGATATGGCACTAGAGCACAAAGAAACCAATAGATACGTTTCAATGGAATTCAATCGATGTTAAAGTACATAGGACTTTGCCAAAATTTCATCGACGAATTGAGATGATGGAAAGACATAATGCTGAAATTAATCAGCGGTGAAGATACAAAAGATACAACTAAAATACACATCCGGATTTAATTATCAAATATAAGGTGATTGTCCATAAGTAATTTTTTAGCAGTTCCAACCATGCCTTCATATCTCCAAAGCTTTCGGCTTCACATCTTCACATTGCCACGATATCTTACTTTTCAGCAGTTACATTTTAAAAATTGCACTTTGATTCTCCATATTTATTCGTCACCACCTTAATGGTCATTCAAGTCATTACTTCTTATCATGATTCGTTGTGCTCCATTGTCTTGTCCACAAGCAATATTCACCTTGAATGCCATTATGCTTGAACTTTGCACCCACTTTGTTAAAAAAAAAAAAAAAAAAAACAGTTAGTTTTCTTGTAATTTCTTTCATCCAAGTGGGATTCGACATCTCTGCTTTTTTCTAACCTTTTAACAATTTTATCATGATAATTGTCAATCAACGGTTGTATCGTATATCAATAGTTGATAATGGTCATCGATAACTATAATCATCAACAAAAATTCCAATGACTAGTATCTCCATCGTAATCAGCATCTTGCTGATAGCCACCTCACTTGGTAAGTCATATGCTTACTTGAATTGATTCCACGTCGACTACAGTGACTTAGTTAATTTTATCGATGTAAACAACTTATCTACCACATTAAGAGATTTTTAACTTAAATTAGTCGATTAAGTCGTGTATAATTGGCAGTCACAAAGCTCACTGATTGGCATTAGATTTTTTGGTACTTGTTAATGGCTATCAAACAAATTCTCCGCATCAAATCAAAGTGGTTGGAACAAGTAATGTGATATCTAATGGTAAGTTTACTTTAGAGGATTTAGAAGGTTAATCCATCAATCAAGAAGAAAAGGATGCCTCACCTAACCCGGACATCATTAATTTGAACTTCATATTTGCTAAGATTGTCCTCCTTTCTTCTTTTTTTTGGCTTTTCCAAAGTCATTAGCATCGACCAGTTCCCATCGCTCTTTCACACATGTCGCAAAAATTTATGTCCATTTCGATTTAGTGGTATTTTGGGCTAGCTTTGTCTCCTAAATGTCCACCTAAGTCACATTAAAGGGTGGAGCCAAGCTATTCATACTATGCTATTTTTGATTCACTTCGATTTGCCAGGATTATATTTGGATTCGAGTTTCTATCTCCTTCACGAACCAATTATCCTGTCCTTTTCACGTTTAGTTAAACAGCAATAATACTCCACAAATGCATTTTATTCAGCCATGCGAAAATCAATGGATGTGGCCGAGAAAGGGTAGTCTCGAGGAATATTGTCAACACCTAATCATATCTTTGATGATTGAGTAGGTTCGACTCCTAGCATTGCTTAATCTATTTCCACCTCCGGAAAAATCATAAACTTATTTTATGGCCATAAATTCAATATTAATATTTTAAATTTGACCAATTTAGTTTTAAACTTTTAGTTAATGTTTTGATTTAGTTCTTTTGGCCAATTTTAACTTGAAATTTCTAATTTGAATATTTTTGCAATTTAAAAAAAAAAAAAAAATCTAAAATTTTCCCCTTTTTCCCCTTTAATTTATTTCATTCTTCTATTTTTTACTATTTCCCTCTTCTAGCCATGTGCGAGGACTACAACACCCTTGCTGGCCTTCACTTGGCCTAGATCAGGCAAGGGCATTGCAACTCTCGTTGAGGCCTTGACAACCGGTGGAGAGGAATAGGAAAAAAAATGAAAAATGAGAAGAAAAGTGTAGAATTTATTTTTTTAAATTACAAAAATTGTTTATGACAATACCGATTGCGCTATAGAGGACAATTGGCATCTATTTTTTTTATTTTATCATAATTGGTCTAAAGGATTACATTGGAAAATCATTAAAAGATTTAAGGCTAATTAAATTGAAAAATCGATGATTGAATTAGTCGCTGCACAAAAAGTTTATTACTTTTTTGGATAATTATCCCAGCCGAATAGTAGGACCAAGACCTCATTTGGTACACGAGGAAGAATTACGACTTTGTTTTTTTTTTTTTTTTTATTTTAGTGCTGTCCATTTGTGCTTCCATGTCTTTGCTCGCGAATGTTAGAGAAGAGGACACGGACGAAATCGACTCCCTACATTTGTATATGCTTCTCCATCCCACAAATAATGCCATGTCCTAAAAATAACTATCCAATCCCATTCTTCCACACAATCGATTGCAATTTTTAAACCTTTTCGTTGACCTTATCCCATTTTGGGTTATGCTTATCATCATTGGAAATACCTTTTACACTTGCATTACGTTTAATGGCGACTTTTGCAATGAAAATCGTCAGAATTCGCTCAATCAGATTGTTGCATATCTTGAGTTCGATACTTCCGTACGGAAACTATAGTCATTTTTGCCGGTGACATAAGCAAAAAAGGAACTGCAACTTGTCCAAATTTGAAGAGCCAGACTAAGATATCTGCCGTTTCATCCAACATAAAAAAAACATTATTAGTTTAAATGCTTTTGAGATATCAAATACATATAAAATTGCCATGAGATAATTATATTAAGAGTTCAAATTTAACACAAAAAGTGTAGATTGTTAGAATTTTTCAATGAAAATTTCAAATCCGTTTTATATTTTAAACAAGTCATTTCATCAACTCGATAATATATATATATCTCCATACATGTGATTTTAGTCGAAATATATTAATTTTTAAGACTATAAAACTTAAAAACTACGACATGACATAGGTTTCGCCGGTCTCTACTCCATCAAGAGATTCTAGGAGTCAAATTTCACGAAGAAACTGGATCCTCGTAGAACACCAGCATCCTAGACGACAGTTTTCTCCGGCAAGCCGGCAGACATCGGGATCTCCTTCCCAGGGTTTTCCTCCTCCGCAGCAACCTCGAAATTCCAGAAGAAGAAGAAGAAGACGACGTCGACGATGCTGCAACCGCTCCTGGCGACGTACAAGAACGTCGCCCTCTACGCCTCCCTCGCCCTCTCCCTCTCCCTCCTCCTCTCCTTCCTCCGCCTCCCCGTCCTCCTCCTCCGCGGCCTCTTCACCTACATCCAGCCCGAGAACCTCGGCGGCGGCGGCGCCGCCTCCCCCTCCGGCCTCCGCGCCGCCATCCGGAGGCCCGGCTCCGATCCCGCCCCCTCCGCCGGCGGCCTCAATGGGTTCCAGACCCTGTCCTCCTCCACCAGTGCCGAGCTCAGGAAGCGGGGCAGATCCAAGGACAAGGACAAGTTCGAGTTCGACGAGAACAACGCCCAGATCTTCCGGCTCAAGCTCGACGAGGCCCACCTCGAGTCCAGGATCTACTTCCGTGAGTACGGCGGCGTCTTCGCCTTGTCCCTCGTCGGCGCTTCCTGCGCCGCGCTTAATCTGTACTTAGGCGGCGGGGCCGGGAGCGGCGGGGATGGGGTCTTGGCGGACGGGTCTCTGATTCCGGTCCTGTTCGGATTCGTTGCGGTGTCCAAGTGGTTCTTGGCGCTCGCCAAGGTTTCCTTCGAGCGGTCGGCCTCGAGGAGGTCGGAGAAGCAGCTCAGCTTGTGCTTCGGGGTCCTGGGGTTTATCGCGGGGCTCTTGATTTGTTCGTCGCTTGCTCGGTCAAGTCTGGATTTTGATCTCGGCGCGGTTGATGGGTTCTGCGCGATTCTAATCGCGGGCTCGATGGGTTGCCTTGCCGGTTATCTTTATATGCCCGCCGCGAAGAGTGCCCGGGCGTTTTGGCTCGGAACCGATCAGATTCGATCTAATTTGTCGATAATTTCTTGCGGATGGTTCGCGAGGATGGTGCTCTTTGCGACCTATCTGTTGAGTATCTTCACGGCATTGCTTTGGATCAATCCATTATCTAAAATGCTTATTAATGAAAGACTCGGCGATGGTAAGGTGGGGAGTTTGTCTGGTGATGGTGGAGATGCGGATAGATTACTTGGAAATGTGGGGATGTCGAGATCAGATTTTACCAAGTTTAGGCTTTGGTGCTTGCTGATATCGAGTGTCTTGCAAATCGCGGCTTTTCGTTCGGTCTTTCAAATGTATCTGAACGAAGCTGTACTGTCGTGGTACCAGAGGTTGCACTCTAGCAGAGTTCCGGATTTAGATTTTAGCAGGGCCAAGGTTTTTCTCCACAATCACTACCTATGCCTGACTATCTTGCAGTTCCTCGCCCCCCCGAGCTTGGCACTTCTCTTTCTTGGCTTATCTCAGATTGAAGGTAACCCCTTTGGAAAGTTAAATTTGCTATGTGGCCAGCTACCTTGCTCGGCTTTTCTCAAGCAGGCGGCTCTGCTCATGGCTTGGTGGGTGGTCTTTGTTTGGACCGTGTTCACTTCTGTGACCTTGGTGCTATACCGTCGCGGTTTTTTGTATGTTTCCTGAGGACTCTTTCCACTTTCCTGATGACTCATTCCTCAGTAGGAAGGGCTACGCACACCAGCCCCGGTTGAGGCCTTTATCTTTTGGCCTTAGGGTGACAATTTTGACTAATTTTGAGTGGAGTGTCGCGCTTGTGAGACCCTTTGAAATGTTGATTTGATAGCTTCAATACATGGGACCACCCCAGCTCATTTCATTGCTGGATAGACTATATAATGACCTTTGTTGGCCACTGACTGACAACTGCTGGAGCTCTTGCAAGTTCTCTATTAGTTTGTTGCTGCTGGAGCCGGTAACTTCTGCATTGTCTGTTTCATGTTCAGTTCCATGCTTCTGTCAGTTCGTTTTGATTCTTTATCGTATGAATCTATAATTCAAACTGCTTCATGCCATATGGTTGCTACCTCACTGGTCTGGCTGTTCAATGCCTATCTAAGGGCCTGCCTAGTGGGTACCTGATATGTACTCAGCGACTGCTTCATGTCATGCATGGTGTTTGATGCTAGTATTGGCCCTCAGAGGCAAAGTATAGTGAATTAAAGAACCCAATAAGTGGAGTCACTTAATTAGGTGCTATATCCTCTCCGTGCCTCTATCGTGCTATATGAATTGTCGTTTATAGGGTCTAAAAGGCTTCTGTGATTGAACTGAATGTGGAATTGTCAAAGAAGGGCATCATAAACATTGTCAATTAATGCAATGCTAGAGAAGTTTGGTTTGATGGCCTGGAAGTCCATCCTTTGATGAACTTACATGCTCCTGGAACTTCTTCAACAAAACCATGCACTAATAATTTCAACATTGATTTCTTTTTATTTGTTGCATTTTTTTCCACCTCTAGCAAACGAATTCCTTTAAATGGCTAGAGAACAGCTGAAGAACCCAAAATTTCCATCTAAGATATGCCCTATGCCATTGGCACCACTTTGTTTCTTGAAGTACAAGTTGTTTGTTTCAAGATATCGGTCGGTCACTTTGCTTTTGCCCTCTGTCCCTTTTATTGTTCTAAGGATCGTGGAAAACATCAAGTGGTCTCTCAGCAAATGCGCACTTTCAGGAGCACCGTCCTTTTGATGAATTCTGTGACGGCCATGTCTCATCCCACTGAATGTTCACATATGGTCATGAAATTTTGCTTTCATAATCAGCTACCGATTTCTGCGGTAATTTATCTAATCTAACCTGATAAAGTTTGCTGGGATAATAAAAGGAATGGTGTAGCTATCGGTTGTCGCATGCACTCCCTTTAGAGATGATGCATCTTCTTGGCACTGTCAAAGAAGCTATGAGCTCTATTGGTAAGTAAATCATGTCTCGGACATTGCGATTTGGGCTCTCATGTTTGCAACTTTTAAGATGTACGTCGGTTCGGGTCTCGTTTACCTTGCACAATGTAAGTGACTGTCAACAATGTGTTCCTGATGATTTGTCCTGAATTCAGAAGCTGTTTCTTGTTGATGATAGAGTTCTAACCTTCTCTTGTTTTATATGTCAGTCACATGGCCAGTGAATCGTCGCTGCTTAATTGTATTGCCTGTTCGCTATGCTTGCAATTCTAGGTGATAATGCTAAAATTATGACATTCTTCCCTCTTTGATTGGGTTAATACACCACCATCACTGCCAGTTTTTTTTTATCGAATTGTTATTGGATGCCGAGGACTTAGAAACTGTGATAAATTTGTATGGAGAGTATCTTAAAGCCCTCTCCACGATCACTCATCCGATTTTTCGTTGGGCTATGCACAACCGGAAATTAGTCTCTGGAAACTAGGTCTCAGTAGAAGGAGTCTCTAGGCGGCGACGGCATTGCCCGTGTTTATGGTCGGCCAATGCAAAATCTGGTTCTTGTTAGTTGGGAAACTGAAAAACTTATCTGATGATGGCAGTGGGGGGTTGGGAAGTTAGTGGTTGACTTGACAATTGGTTGTTGTTATGTTCTTCGTAATTATTTGAGGTTTCTTTCAACCATTTTATTTTTTTTTTTTTTTTTTTTTTTTTTGGGGGGGGTGGGGGGTGTGATAAATGAGATGATTTTTGAGTCTCTTGTGCATTCAGACCATGACATGTAGTAGAGGTGAGCATGTTAGATTGCCCAAATGAGGAATCCCCCAGACCCGATTAGATCAGCCGGTTTGGTCTGGTTCTAGTTCAATTTTATGGAACCGGTGATTTTTGGTCCAGTTCCGAATTCCTTGGGGGGACCGGACCGAAATGACTTTTTTTTTTTATTTAAATATATTTTTTAATTTCTTAAAGATAAAAGTAAATTCTAAAACAGTAATACCTCTAGCATTTTTTAAATTTTTTAAATTTTTTTTGCTAAGTGATCGGTTCTATGGATCGGTTCTCGATCTTAGGACTGTCCGGTCCGATTCTTGGTTTCTAGGTGGAATCGGATCGGATTGGATCAGGTCGGGAAGATATCATTCCCAAGATGTAGCAGGCAAATCTTTTTCAGCACGAACGCGGTCGGATATGAATCCAGCTTTCAGAGCGAAATGGAAAATTCCACGGCCCAATTCGACGAAGGATACAATCGAACAACGACGGATCGTTCTCAACGTTTCCAATCTTGTAAAAGGACAAAAGGGCGACAAGCCGGGGGCCCACCTCGTGCGAACGGAGTGCCACGTGTACGCCAGCCACCCCCGCGAGGAGGAGAGGGGAGGAGGGGGTGGGGCCCCACCTCCAGAATAAGGAGAAAATCCCAAACCAAATTCGAAGAAACTTCTCGACGACACGTCGGACGGAATAAGAAGGAGAAGGCGAAGAAGAAGAAGAAGAAGAAAGAAGAAAGTACGGCGAAATTGAAACGTAAGTCAGTGAAGGAGCCTTCCTCCCCCTCGCCCCTTCTGAATAGCCCCGAGATATTTAATTCTCGCTCCTCCGTTTCTCTCCTCCTCCTCCTCCTCCTCGTTCTCCTCCCGCTCCTCCTGAACCTTCTAGAATCCGTTATCGTCTCGCCAGCTCCGATCTTGTCCGTCCGTCCGTCGCTGCCATGGCCGCCCCGCCGGCGGAGCAGCACGGCTCGGCCTCCGGCGGCGAGAGCCAGCGCTCCGTCCCCACCCCGTTCCTCACCAAGACGTACCAGCTCGTCGACGACCCCGCCATCGACGACGTCATCTCCTGGAACGGCGACGGCTCCTCCTTCATCGTCTGGAACCCCACCGTCTTCGCCCGCGACCTCCTCCCCAAGTACTTCAAGCACAACAACTTCTCCAGCTTCGTCCGCCAGCTCAACACATACGTACGAGCCGCCGCTCTTGCTCCCTTCCCTCCCCTCGTTCTTGCATGCTCTCGATTCCTTCCGTTTCATCGGGCATCCCGACTGATGAAACGTGGCGTTTCTTTTGTGGTCGATAGAGCCTTATTGTTCCCGTCCGTTTCTCTTTTTTTTTTTCTTTTTGGCAGGGATTTAGGAAGGTTGTGCCTGATCGGTGGGAATTCTCCAACGACTGCTTCAGGAGAGGCGAGAAGCGGCTCCTCCGCGAAATCCATCGCCGCAAGATCTCCGCCTCGCCGCCGGCACCGGCGATCGTGGTGGCGGGGAGGCCTAGGGCCTCGCCGTCGAACTCCGGCGACGAGCACGGCATCTCGTCGTGGTCTTCGCCCCCGTCGGCGTGCGGGCGCAACTGCGCGTCGGAGATCATGGACGAGAACGAGCGGCTGCGGCGCGAGAACCTGCTGCTCAACCGGGAGCTGAGCCAGATGAAGACCCTGTGCAGCAGCATCTTCACCCTCATGTCGAACTACGCCAACGGCGGCGTCCGGGCGGAGGCGGCGGGGGAGAAGAAGACGCTCGAGCCGCCCGGCGGCAACACGGCGGCGGCGGCGGCGGCGGCGGCGGCGGGGGAGAGCCCGAGGCTGTTCGGGGTGCCGATCGGGGCGAAGCGGGGAAGGGAAGAGGAGGTCCGGACGGAGATCAAGCTGGAGCCGTTGGATTGCCAGCGCAACGGCGGCCGGAGCCGGGCGGAGCCGTGGATGAGACAGTGTCACCGATCCAATCAAAGGGTGTTCAACTAATCAATCATCACTAACCAACACGAAAAAGCAGGGGGCTTTAGGGCAATTTTTAGAAATTTTTAATTTTAGATGAGCCGAAGGGGTGGGTGGGGACCACCGGCGGGAGGCACGTGCGGACACGGACATCACGTGATTCACCCGAACCTCATTTTAGGAGGTGGAGGGGGGGTGACTCGAAGCACGTGCCTATCCCGGCGGGAACTCCCTGCTTTTTCCAGAATGCACTAGAGCCCTTTTCTTTTCTTTTATCCTTTTTTATTTAACTTTTTTCGTAATGCTATGAAGCCGTTTGTAATGCCAAAAAGCAAAAAGGCCTCTGTAGAATCTCGAAGGCGATTCTCCAGGAGAGGCGGTCAATCTCAGCGTTAGCCTGGCTTCTTCTTGTTAAACACTATATAATATTTAGTGTTTGTTCAGCTAATGGCCACGCCTTTGCTGCTTTTGTTATTTACTAGGGTCGATGTTGGTTTGATGCAACTTAGATTTGTCTCGAGGGCAATTCTTCCGGGTTTAGACTCACAAGACTCGCAATGATGTTCGGACTAAACATGTATCGACAACGATAGGCAGATTGGAATAACTTGATTAACATTTCACATCGTTTCACAATGAGATTTAAGCATTTTTTTATTTATTTTATATGTGATCATTTTCTACTTATGGGTATTAAGTTCTTGTGGTGAACTCTTTCAGGTTATGGTCATTTCGTGCAGTGTGTCTTTCTAGTTTGCACGTGATACACGAAAGGGTGCAATCACATATTGAGAAGCAATATAACCAAGCAAACACTTTGAATATTATTTATAATAAAGAATCACCAAACGAATGTCTTTTCGAGTTTGCACGTGACAGGTAACGAGTGCAATCACACGTTAGCTTTACTAAACAGACGCCAATCTGTTTTTGACTACCTGCTGCTTTGCTTTCTATGTAGTTTCTTGGAGGTCTGCGTGGGTTTTGCTAGGAAATTGCAGATCAACGGGTCTAAAGGAGCACCGAGATTGCGGCCGGCAGGAAAATTCAAAGAGCTGAGTTTTGTTTTTTGAGCTGTAAAAGGCTCCACTCGTGAATGATGATAAGATTGGTGGGATAGGGGCGGAGCATTTACTTTTCAAAGCTTTGATTTTGGATAAAGATCATCACGAAGGTGACTATAATTTCTTGCTTTGGCGTCCGGGAGAAGACAAAAACGAAAGTTGGAAGGAGAGAGAGAGAGTCGGTCAGTCGCCTCTTTGTCCATACGTCCTTTGCCAAACTCGTCCAACCTGATCGCACGTAATTGCAGGTTAGGCTACGGTCCACGTCGAGCTTTTTAAGGTTCTTGGCAGTCTCGGATTCTCGCAATCTAATCTTCATTCTCACGCAGCGGACCCGCGAAAATATTATTAAACACTGACACTTGGAATATATTTATAAAATATTCATGACTTCTCTTCTCGATTTCCAATTCATTTTTCTAAGGAGGGAAGCGGAAAACAGGAAAAATAAACCCAGCAAACCGGCCCTAAGGACATGAACCACTCGCTCCAGAACGCCTTTTTCTTGATGCATCCATAACCAAGCAAACGCTTGGAATATATTTATAATAAACAATCAGCAACGAATAGTCGGCGCATCTAAAGAGCACTGATCCAACGTTTTTTCTGTGCGCTAGCTGTGTTGGATTTGAACTGTAGGAGAAGTTCAGCAATCCTTTTGAACAGGTTTCCTTAAGTCTGCTTGGCGAAATTGTCGGTCTCGCTTTTGTTCCAAGCTGCTGACCTTGGGCATTTCTTGCCAACGCGATGTGATTCTGGCCACTTTCTCAAGACATTAGGCATAGGCCCAGCGCGACGCCTGGCTCGGGTTGACCTGAATCACATGTTGTTGCTTTAGATGATGATAAAGGTTTAACTGTTGTTTGAAACAAACGTTAAGCTGTAGGTTGGGTTTTGCTTGAACATTACATATGTCCGTGGTGGTCTCTAACTATGTTTCTTCCCTCTTCTGTCCGTCTCTCCACTTAACTGAATCGTGCTCCTTTGATTGTTCCTTCCATTCGCACGCGTTAAATGTGCATACATAGAGATGATTGCCAGAAAGATGCATTATGTTCCTCGTGCTCTTCATGCAGTTTTGGTAGCTAATCTTATGTTCTCAACACCCTTTAGCTTCTATTTCTCACGCAACATCAATCAAGTTGTGTCATGTGTATGAGAAGCTAGTCATCGACTTATCGATATTTTCTTCATTCGACATGTTACTGTACGTGTTAATTTCAATGAACTTAACTTATCGGTAGAATTAGGGTTTTAGAAATGAGTGTTTACATGGTGAAAGTCTAAGGGCCCATTTTCCACCCCTCTTCTAGGGTTAATTTAGAATACATATAATGCTTGGTTGATGCGGGAGACTTCAAAATGGAAAGAGAGAGAATTCCACGAACGAGAAGCCGACGAAGGTTCGTTCCTGCAACTTTTGTTGAAAGATGCTAGAGGCACGATAGCTGGAGGCCTCAAGCCACTGCCAAAATCGCGACACATGGCAAATTTGACTAGAAGGGATTCAGCCTCCAATCGCTTTATGGGACGGCTACGTGTCATATGTCAATGATGAAAAGAAAGTGCACCTGAATTCGTGCTGATCAAATTAAGTGTCAGTGTGTATAGTAGACGGAATATTGGAAAAGGGAACTGCTTTTCCTGAGCTTAACCAGATGTTTTATGCATGTTCAGTCACATTGTATTCTCTTCTTCATGGACACACAAAGACGTGTCAAGCAGGGACAGGTTGATTCCAATCCATTTGATTGAAAACACCGAACAGGTGGCTAGCCTCCTCATTTCGTTCCCTCGGCCTTTCCTCATCTTTTTCAGCTGAAGATAACTTTATGTATAGAAATCAATTGGAAAGAAAAATGGTTCTGAAACTGAAAGTGCACTTTAAATCCTGGCATTCGTGGCCAAGAGGGACAAAAGATGCTGCAATGACTACACAACAAGTTATTCGTAAATTGAGCAAATGTTGGGAAAATATCTTGAAGAACACAATTCAGAATCTCGAACGATATGTTGTATATAGTCTATCAATTTGCATGATTGTACTGTTTTTTTTATTATCTTAAAGCACTTTGCTTGTATGTACATGTTAGCCGACACATCCACCATCTTTTCCAAAGTATGGTTGATTTCTTGAGGTTCATTCCCACGAATCATCTTAACCATTGTGGCATTAGGTTCGAGTTCCTCGTGTTGTGCTCGTTCATGTTGTGAAACTTCTTAACAATGTAATCATCTTCAATATGCCACATGAGCAAATACTGCAATAAAATTACACGTATTAATCTCTCACACTATCAACGACCCTTTCGGTAACTATATTCCTAATTATAGGTCCATCCAAATCATAGTTTCAAAGAGACAGTAAAGCTAAAAGGACGAGCAATTCATGCAGTAGGCCACTTGCATTGGAAATGAGCACGGAAACGAAAGTAGAAGTCACGTGATATGTAAATACCATAAATAAAAAAGAGTGGTCTAATAATGATAAAGTATATCCCATTCCGAAGCAGAATGGCCGTCCATTGGAAAGTGCACATGCCCATTTAGAGTTAGCAATATCATCATAATCAATGCAACTTTAAGCCATTTCCGTTGATAGAAAGAACGGTTCATGGGGCGACATCTTGCTGCCCCGAGACAGCTCTAACTTTTCTTTTTCTCATCCTAGTCCACATGCCTTGATATAACTGGAAAACGGGATCATCATTAGGGATTTTACTGTCAATGGTATGGGATGCCATCTAAAGTGAAGCATCAACGACAGTTTACTAATCAAATGTTTCTATTGGAGGCATCCCTTGGGAATGAGCAAAAACTATACGCGCATATAGACTTTTCCCTCGAAAGCCACTTAAATCTGTATGTTTTAGATAAGATATATTCAACAACAAAGATATTTGGGGCGGTAAAGAAGATCATTAAAACTAGGGTTAGACGAAGGGCTTGTCGACAAGACCCTTTTTTCTGTGATGTTTCTAAGTGCAAGAAAGCAGGTGCATGGACGGAAGCACCTTAAAAGTTGAATGCCCATTTGGCCAAAGATATGGTTTTTTAATCTATATAGGGAGTGGGAATTATTCTGCCGTCGACCCCATGATATGAGTACGTGTGAGATTCGTTGCATGAAATGAGTTACTGTGCAAGTTTAGGGCTTTGAGAGATTTTTTTTTTTTTTTCTTTTATCATCTTTGCTAGGACAAACTAATCATGGGTCTCATCTCTCTAGTGGCTTCAATTCTCTCCAAACTCATATAAAAGAGACAACTCAGTTCCGATGGAAAGAGATTCACTTTTGGTTTGAATCCTTTCCATAAAAGACACAACCTTTTCAGCGGGATGTTGGAGCATCTCCGAATCTTTTGAGCCAGCTCGAGCGCTTACAAGGCCGTCCTCTCTCTCTCCCTCCCTCCCTCCCTCCCTATAACTAATATCTGCGTCTTTCTCTTGCCTATAAAAGGCTCTCTTGCTTTGCTGAATAACCATGTACTCCACCAGATCTCCTACGAAGAAACACATTAATATACCGAGACCAATTCATTCGAGTTCGTTGGTTTTTGAGCTTTCTTGATCTTGTACAATGTCGAGACTAATGGAACCGCTGACTGTGGGAAGAGTGGTGGGGGATGTGGTGGACATTTTCACACCCACAGTGAGGTTGAATGTGATTTATAACTCTAACAAGAGAGTCTCTAATGGCCATGAGCTCATGCCAGCCGTTGTTGTTTCCAAGCCTCGCGTGGAAGTTGGCGGGGATGACATGAGGGAGGCTTATACTTTGGTTAGTCTATGCTTTAGTTTCTCTCTTTTGCTAGTTCGTCTATGTGTATTTGTTTGTATGATGATGTATCTTCCTCGCTTTGATTCATAAGTTTCTGACGCGTTTGTTTTGGTTACTTCTAATCCTTTGGGGCCGACGAGAAGATAATGACCGACCCAGATGCTCCAAGCCCTAGTGATCCTCGTTTAAGGGAACATCTCCACTGGTTGGTCTCTTCACTACTGTTATCTATAATCTTTCAGCAATAACATTTGTTTTCACACTGCGTTTACCTCAAATTTAGACCTAGCTAGAACTGCCTCACTCTGCATTTATATAAAAAAAAAAAAAAAAAAATCACCTGTTTTCATCTACAACTTAAAGAAATATTTGTCTTTGTTCTGATGCCAAATTGTTTTGCAACAGTTCAAAAGAGTAGGTTAGACAATGTGAAAATGAATCTCTTAGTAGATACAACTTAGTTTAACATGAAAATGAGAGTTTCTTAATAGACAAGTTTGATGCATCTCACCTGTTCATTTAGGTTGGACAGTCATGTCGCTTGAGATTCTCTGAACATCATAACCCCATTAGCCGTTCTTGGCGATATGGGACGATTGGGTCGCTAGTCCAGTCTTGTTTCTCGGTGAAATAACATTTTAATGACCGCCCTTTCACCTCATTCATCAATTGCTACAAAGCTTTATATATTAGTGCTTTGCGGAAGATAACAGCGCTTTGTCTAACATTTCAGGATGGTTACAGACATTCCCGGTACTACTGATGCTTCTTTTGGTGAGCTCCTCTATTTTTCCGCTATTTTAACAATTTTTTTTTACCTTCTCCATTCGGTACTTCTTAAGATATAGCTCGAGCGATGAGTAAACCGCTTTGCTAATGCAATCGACACAGGGAGAGAGATTGTGAGCTATGAGACACCGAGGCCGGTGGTCGGGATCCACCGGTATGTGTTCGTGCTGTTCAAGCAGAGAGGGAGGCAAACTGTGGTTGGGGCTCCGGCTTCGAGAGACCATTTCAACACCCGAGCCTTCTCTCTCAACCATGGCTTGGGCTCACCTGTGGCCGCCGTCTACTTCAATGCCCAGCGAGAGACTGCCGCTAGAAGAAGATGATCAAATCGACCCTCATCACCACCATCGATCCCAAATTACTATAAACCATGTCCTCATTATCAATTCACTTCAGCTTAGCTGATGAGAACTTTTTTCCTTTTTCCTTGAGTTTTTTTTTTTTTCTCCAAGGCTTCCAAAAGGCTTGGATTTGTCACCAAATCATGTGGGAAGAGATTTGAGAATGTCGTGTCGTGTGTGTCATTTCGATTGGTCGGTACCGGTTCAGTACTAGGTACTGTGCGTAGGTGACTGTCGTCGCTTGGTCCCATGTCATGTCTTTTTCTATAGGACCAGAAAAAAAGGAGGAGAAACACTAGATGGGGATGCATGTAGCATCAGAGCTAGGTCCTAGGGTTGGGAATTGTGCCACTTTATATAATATATGCATTATTATATTCGCATGCAACGATCAACATGGAGCATCTGCTTCTTCCATCTCTCTCTCTTATATTGTCTGAAGTGAATCAGCAGACTAGGAAAAGTAAAAGGACTAAGAGGAAAGGATGGGAGTATATGCATGTGGTGTGCGAGGTTGGGGCGAAGGATTCGATGAGTAGTCGTAGCATAAGTAAGAAAAAGGTTCGGCAACAAAGTTCCTAGAATTTGTGGGGAAGACCCCAAGCCATCATGGCCTTGACAACATGTGATAAGAACTCAAAACAGGTCCTGGGAAATTACGTTATGAACATAGCGACATCTCTCCAATTGCATACGACATATGCATGTCATAACATCATAGCGGTGCAGTTTGCCACGATTTTCTTGAAGATTCAATTTTCAATTTCATAGCCTGCCTTACAGAGTTCAGTCGGATTGGGAAAATAGAACGGTAGCTCCACTCTTTCCTCAACTTTAAACAAGATTTCAAGGAGTGACGTTGGACAGGAAACAAAGTGAGAAAATGGTCGGCCATATACATTGCCTTGACGACTTATACCATTTCCTAGTTACTAGAAAGATCTGCCACATATTCAAGGTAGAAATCAACCCAGAGACCTTATGACATGACTTGCATGTGAACAAAGAGTCCAAAACCGCGAACGCAAAGACAAAGCTCGTTACAGAGGATTTAAACTCAATAGGTTTTGTATGTACGAAACCCTGGGAGTATCTTTGACTTGTGTGTATGAAACCCTGAGAGGAGTACCTTGTCTGGCATATCATGAAATCAGATACAGGACCGTAGTAGGAGCAATTGCTTTGGCGCTGCATCAATTTCCGAGCATCCCAGTTCAGTCGACGTTCATTCAATAATGACCAAGGCATGAAAAAACATATGTATCCAATTTCTGTGCTCCACAGGCAAAAGAGCTCGTGTTTGCTGTCTAAGAAGAGTCATGACGGTAGAGAAGTAGAGCGAAGTGTTCACTTTTTGATTGGCATTCACTTGTAATCTTACAAATCTCGGGATGGACGTCCTCTTTTACAAACCCTTCTGAATAAATTCAAAAATCAATACAGAAAGCGTTTGCAATCAGTCATCCTCCAACAACATGAATTTACTTACCCACAAGCATCGAGCCCAACAAGAAAGAAGCACGCATAAAATCTGAAAATCTTCTTCCTCCGCTCCCATTTAAACCTAAATTTCGTCACTGTGAATCAAAACTAGATATAGAGGACTTTAAAGGAGTCCTCAGTTCCCATACAAGGATCAGGCATTTATCTCCGAGTTGCACTGATGTTCCCTGCTGCAACTTCTTCTGCCCCAAAACATGCTTGAACATGTCGTTCTTTCCACTCTAGGCCTGTCCACTTTATCTTGTTCTGTTGCTATCACTTGTGAATCATGGGGAGTCTCCCCTTCTGCGTCTTCCTCTCCGGGCTCAAAAGATGGGCAAGGCCTGTCATTGCATGTGCAAAGCGGAATGGAAACAGAAGGAAATGGGCTACAGGTGACGGGGCAAAAAAGATCTGAAGAAACAGAAGCTACACGGTTTTTCCTAAAATCGGGTGTACATGCTGGAGGAAACTCTGGATCACATTGATGAAGAATGCAGGGGTTACAGAGGGCAAGGGAAGCGTGAAGTTTGATCCCCTTAGCAGGGGAACCGGGAATTTTGACAAAAGAAATAACTCCATGTCTACAAAGTGGGCATGGGATACACCCAGGCGGTCCCACCACCTCCGAAGATATGTTGCTCGTGGAGCAAAGATATAGAGCACATCTCACACAAAGCTCATGGCCGCAACCTGAAAAATTAAAGTCAAATGCCATCAGCAAAGCACGAGTGATTCTAGACTGAACGTTAAACTGGCTACAAGTTACTATGCCTTAGGCAAGCTAGGAAATTAGATCAAGAGAGGAAAAAGCTTGGCTATTTCAACAATCATACTGGACAAATAACAAGAAGAAGCAACAAATCAAGATATCCTCGAACGTGCAAAACTCCTCTGGAGGCTTAATTGTTCCTCTCAAGATCCCACTCTTATTGTAAGTCACATCAATCTTAGGTGAAAATGGTTCTCTCGTTTCCTCCACCAGGAGCTCTGTCATGATCCTCCTAAAATTAAGGATTTTAATAATATCTCATATGCTCCTCATGATTGGGAAAAGGCTCAGAATGTCCAAACGCATCCCTAAGATACCTCGTCAAGAGTGAAAGTCAGAAAGCATGACAGAAACCAGCTAAGCATTGCTTTAATGAGAAATGAATTATCATCAATTTCAGCCAAAAAATGCAGCAAGGAAATTATGGTTCATATATGAAGGCAGCAAGGAAAATATGGTTCATATATAAAGATAATGTGGTGACTTGTGGAGATTAATGTTAAATGGTCAGAAAGCACCCATCCAACCTGCTCCCTATCGACAGGTATAATGGCTTGTTCTGACAAATCATGCTTTATGACATCCTAAGCAACTCTCATTCTTCAGAGTTGAGAACTTGTTCACAAAAGACATGTCGATTTCCATTATAATATATATTTGGCACATTGTGATGGTATCATTATTAACTGCTTCACTCTCCAGTACCTAAATCTGTCCTATCATGATCTTGCATTATTTCTGAGATTGGTTCCTTGAGAAGAACTATCCACCATGAAGAATAATCCTAGCAGGAGTGCTTTGCAAGCTGCAAACAGTTAACACTCAGGAAGTTTAATCGTTGAAACTAGTCAAACTAAACCAGTAGTTTGTGAGCAAGCACTGAAAATATGTCATCCTTGCTACAGAGCTTGATCCAGTAGTTTGTGAGCAAAAACTGAAAAAGATGCATCCTTAGTACAGAGAGCTTGATCAGGAACTCATGAATTACTGCCATTTCAGTCATATATTACCATATGATCCAGCTAATAAATATGTTAACACATAATCTCAACTTCTCCAGGAAGTAAGTCTGTACACAATGATATAAGACCCTCAGTAAATCAAGCTTTCCCAATGATTTTTAACACAAACAAGTACTTGTTGGGAAAACTGTGAATAAGTTGGTTCCAATAGCTTGTAAAAATCATTAAAGGAGGTAAAGTAGACAAACAGGGATACCTTCTGATTTTCCAACAATGTAAAGAACGCTTGCAAAGAAACTGTTGATCAATATTACATATGCAACGAGTGACCAATTTAAAATGAAGCAGATATCTAATAATAGTGAAGCACGACTAGTGTGAAGTCTATGATTATCCTCTTAAGTTACATATTGAAAAAGAAAATGAAACAGATCAGAGGCAGAAGCATCGAACCTTCAGCTGCTACACTACATGCTCTCTCCAAGCAGACAGCGCAAATGTCCATATCGTCAGAGGAGGTCGTGGAGGATTGCAACCCAGAGTCTCTGCATTATTTTTAGCTAGGTCAGTGGAAAAACATGATCTGACCTACTGCTTCCTCATGGTAGCATTTCTCTGTATTTAATTGTTCATTCTATCTCTAAGGTCATCTTACCAACTACCAAACTTCTATAGCTAGATTCAAATAGTTCCATTTCATCAAGAAATTTGAAACGCACATGACATGTCAGTTCTAAAATTCTGCTACAAGTAAATTGGGATGGAACATATGGAGCTAAACATGGCTCAACACCTGCATCATAGACTTTAAAACTAGTGGAGGAAGGACAGAATATTTCATGTTCTTAAGAACTGAAAAGGTAATAAGCTACGAGGTCTTTACATTATTAAAATGAAGTGTTCACATGAAATCTCAAAAAGGTTGCACCCAGAAAGTTTTCAGGACACAAATAGAAAGAAAAGGCAATATATGACTTTAGTTTCATATAACAGCTAGACTAACAGTCAGGGGACAGGCTTACCTTGCTATGTTGAGAACGCTCATCAGAGGCAAAGACAGATACTTGGAAGGAGGAAACACCGGCATTAACGAATCAGAACTAGGAGCCAACAGCGGCTCTAGCCAATGCCGCCCCCACATTCTAGCAACATCAAGAGGAAGCCACCTAATAAAGTATGCCAAAAGTTAGGATTAGATAGATGATTTCATCTCAAAACTGCAAGGAGACTCAAGATGCAATATCTACCCATTGCAATTCAAATTCATCCGGCTGGCACCTCTCGCAAGAAGTATCTGGAAGAAAAATGTTACATCAGTTTCCAGTGAAAAAGGCGACGTAAATAAATGCTCCATAGCTAATAGAACTCTTGCCTGACAGCACTTAAGATTCCCTCCACAAGCAGCATAGTGCAGAGGAGTACTGCCCGCTCCTAAGGAGATACACCAATGTGTCAAAGAACAAGTAATTGATCCTCAAAGTGCCGGAGCATAAAGAAGACAACATGTACCTATCAAATCCATGGATGTCCCATAGTGAAATGTGACGGCTGATACATTTGCATGGAGGTCAAGCAAAAGTTGTACACAATCAAAATACCCATTTAATGCTGCCATATGAAGAGCTGTGATACCACCGTCAGCCGCCTTGTTTACAAACTTGGACAGCGCACTGCACTGGAATGAACAAGATAAATAGCACGAATAGATTCTCAACTCCTTGCAGCAAGCATCAATGAATAACAGAAAAGGCGACTGCCGACTTATCTAAACCCTCACCCTAGGTTCTACCAACAAGAACCTAAGAAGTCATTTTTTTTTTTTTTTTGCAGCATGTACTAAAGACCAAAAGTTCTAGACGTTCCCAAAGCTTGAGGTTCAATAGTTAATGTTTGGGATCCCACCAGGACAAATTTGAAAACGGAAGTGCTTCAATTCAAGCAGGGAAAAAGCCAGTAAGAGAAACTAACATCGTACCTCTGGTCACATTTGCCTTTGCCATTTGCTCCATCGCCTCTGTCCCCATCCAGCAGCCTGGCTATTGCTTCATAAGGAGCACTTGGAACAAAGTCAGCCACAACTAATCTTATACACCGGACATGCCCATTTACGGCTGCAAAATGAAGAGCTGTCCTCCCACTAAGATAATCTGCTCTTGTAACCTGAAAATTGCCGCAGATACATATTGTGATTATGCTGAACCACAGTATTGAACTCGGCAATCATAGCACCAAACAGATAGAATAGCAATTTCCCATCCAAGTGAAATAGGCCTCTCCATTATTGGATATTAAGAAATGAGATCTGAAAACCCCAGCTTGCACAAACAATGGAGGGGGGCAAGATATTTGAAGACAGAAAATTTCTCTTAGAAAGGTGCATATCGGCAAAACTTAGAAAGAGATCAATTTCGAAGTAAACCCACGTTGCATCTGAAAAGCAGAAGCGTCTGAACAACTTCCCAATGCCCATATCGACATGCCTGCATAAGTGCCGTCTGTGCACAAAAACAAGGAGGAACAAAAAATCAGAAATCAAGCCATATCGAATCAATTGCCGATGCATCAACAACTTCTTAACAATTGCCTCCTCTCGTTATGTCGAGATGCACGGCATACACAAATTTTTTTTCCTTTCCAAGAAAAAGCCGAAGACAAATTCATTCATTCTCCAATAATCTGAAAAAGAAATGAATTTGCAGATGTATGCGCGTGCGGGAGCCCCAGAGCTCACGCAAAGTAGCCCACTATAATTAATCAAACCCCATCCCCATCCCAGCTTCAGCTTTCAGGATTGGAGCCCGTTGAAGTCCCGCAATCCAAACACGTGCCGTCATCCAAATGCAGTTCCAATTATCCAGGGGAAAAAGAAAGGCCGAACGATAACTCGGCAGCTACGCAAAGAATTTTTTTCAGAAAAAAAAAACGGAGCAACGGAAGCAAAGACGGTTACCTGCCCACAGTAGTTTCTGGAATTGACATCAGCTCCATTATCGATCAACAAAGCCACAATCTTTACCACAAAAAAAGAAAAAAAAAAAAACAAGACACGAAATTACGATTACCGATCATCCACGGAATCCAATTGATGCGAGAAAAAAGAAGAGGGGAGAGGGAGAGGGAGCGGACCTCGTTGTGGCCCTTGGCGGCGGCGAAATGGAGAGGGGAATTGAGGCCGCCGAAGGTGGAGTAGCGGGCGAGGCAAGGGTTGCAGTCCAGCAGCATCTTCGCCTCCACCAGGTCGCCGTCCCGGGCCGCCGAGACCAGCCGCTCCCCGGAGGCCGAGCAGCCGAACGAATTCCCCATTTCCCCCGCTCCCTCCTTCCCTCCCTCTCTCCCTTTCTACTCTCTCTCTCTCTCTCTCTCTCTCTACCTCTACCTCCGAATCGATCGCGCTTTTTATATTAATTTTAGGTCAACGATCCGTGGAACGAATTCAAGTTAAAAAAAAAAAAAAAAAAAAACAGAGAGAGAGAGAGGAGGAGGAGGAAGAAAGGAGGAGGCTCGAAATTGAAAATGGGGGCCGCGATCAGGGGAGGAGGGCTGGCGGAGGGGGCGGAGGGGGCGGCGGGGGCGGCTCTCCGGCGGCGGAGGAGGGATGGGGGAATCGAGCGTTTTCCACTTGGCGAGCTACTTCGCTTTTCCGGAGGGAGGGAGGGAGAAGGTGGTAGTACTAGTGGTCGTGTTGGCGTGTAAAGGTACCAACTTTACCCCTCTCTCTCTCTCTCTCTCTTTCTCAATCTCTCTCTATGTATTTTTTTTGTCTTGTCTTCTCTCTCTCTCTCTTTCTCAATCTCTCTCTATGTATTTTTTTTGTCTTGTCTTCTACGCGTGACAATTGAATGGATTTTCCCCCAAAAAATAAAAAATAAAAAAATGAAAGGATTTTTTGGTGATGTGAAAAAGGAAGGTGGGTCACGCTTTTCACTTTATCCACGGTTCTTCACCCGCCTGCCTCCCCCATCTTCCTCTCTTTTTTAACTCGATATATTTCTCTTTATTATTTTGTAAGGAATTGGGAATTTCCCAGCTTCTTCCTCTGTGAGATTTTACCAATTTAACAAATTTCATGAAATTCTTCGAAAATCTTGAAGTTTACCGTTTCGAAAGTCAAGTACTATTATCGAGTGATTCGTTACGTAAAATTTCCTCTTTGGAAAATAGTCAAATGACTTTTTTGAGTTACTTAGGAAGCTTCTTTCGAGATTAGATCAATGTAAAATCGGTCGGGAATTGCGCCCATGATATTCAAGGATGCCTAGTTTTATTTCTTTTTTTCCAAAACGTGGACAGGAATCAGCCGTTGACTTCCTTATATTGAGGTGAAGTCCACCGTCAGGAGTGGAAAAAAAGGGCTGGAGTGGGGAGGTGACGAGGATGGAAAAAATTTGGACGTAATGATTAATTGGATAATTATGATTGACCACGCAATATCTCTTTTTTGGCCAGCGCCTCAAAAGCAAATAAGCGATTTTCTTCTTCTTTTGCTCCAGCAACTAGGCAGTGCCTATTTAAGAAAATACCTTTACAAGATCTGGGCAAGCGATTTTCTTGGACGGTTCAGCGGGAAAAAAAATAAAAAAAGATATTTTCTTTGGAATTTTCCGACCTGCTTCGGGCGCAAATTGACGTATACTAATAAGTCCATAGGACTATGAAGAGAGAGTACAAGGTTTTTTCCGGTAGAGCCAACGTCCGGAACAAGGCAATGAATCGAAATCAAAGTTGGTGTCGGATCGGATCAACGGTATTTGTCCTAGGCCGCGGACCACTCCTGGTCGGATCAGCTTCGGAAGTGGGTCCCGCGTCGGGACCCCATCGGTCAGGACAGGACAGGCCTCCGGAAAAAGATGTTGGTCGCTCGTGTCAAGTCAACATTAATTTCAGGGTTGGTTTGCACATCCCCAGTGAAACCAAATTCCTTTTTTTTTTTTAAAAAAAGAAAAAAAAAACAGCCTCCCGCATTATTTTCTTTGTAAAAAAAATGTTTCAAATTGAACCGTGCCTGGAGCCATCGAGATTGGATTTGGGAGACCTAACTTAGAGATTCGAGTCCTAAGACATTCTTACCATTGATGACCTTGATCCGGAGGGATGGAGTTCCGGATCCCCACTTTTATAGGCTCGAATTTCTTAAGGTATAGTGCACATAATACGCAATTTTCCATTTGCATATAATTGATTATTTGCAATCACATTACCACATTTTACAAATATAATCAGCAAAAGAAGCATAAGATCCATTTTTTGACATGATTGATTATGTTAGGTTTTTTGGTACTACTATTAATTATTCTCAAAATTTATGCAATTAGATGAATGCGTGACTTAATAATTAAATATTGTATTAGCTTCATTTATCTTGAAAACAAAAACACTAAAGATATTTAACCTCAAACTACTGCTATTTGCATGGAGAGCAGCAGATCATCAAATTTATTCAATAGTCTTCTCACTGAGATGTCATCATCCCTCAGATCCTGCTTCTTGAAAAATACACTGTCAACATGATCACAGCGTTTTATATACTCACCTCTTCCCAAATATCTCCCATATTCCTCCCTTAGTTTAATGGTTTGAATGGACAACTCCTTAAACAAATGCATGTGATGACATCTTCACGGCTACTGTCCACAGTATGTGTTGATTGTCCTTGCTTCGAAGCATACGGCTGTCCAAACCAGAGGGCGATGTTACGCGACATCGGTCATACGTGCGCATCGACATGTTTGCATCGACATGTTCACATCCTACTGACGATGCCGTCGCGGTCGTTTTCATTCACAAGTTGCTGGAACCACCACATCTCTTCAATGGACGACACTCCACCTTCGTATCAGTCCAAGCTCGGTTTCTGCATAAGAATACAGACATAATAGAATATCCATCTGCAGACCCCACATCAAACCCATCTGCAAAGACATCTCCTCCACATGATTCATGCACAATGATAATTATTTATGCCTGCAGCGTCAAGCAACAGAATGAATCTGCACAATTATCAGGAAGGGCCTTGTATGTTACGTGGAACATCCTATGCGTTCGATAGGGTGTCGAAAAACCAAGGAAACTTCGGATGACATCGGTGGATCCACCCTTTGGAAGGCGACTTCCCCAACTCATCAGTATCAAAGCGAACCACGAATGGGACGATTCCGGTAGGTGACTGCATGATTCAAGAATCTTCCTGAGTTCTCAAGGACATGAACTCGGAATGTGTTGTTAATCAATCATAGGATAGAGGTGCTTTTTAAGTCCGCAGGTGCATGGTTTGGTTGTTTATCAGTTGTCCGGGACGAAGCTTGGGAGTTGGCACTGAAAGTGACTCGAACATTAAAATTTCCATGTTAGATGTGAGCAGGAACTCTCAAAGATAGGATCAGCTTTCGAGTTCGACGTCAAATTCCACCTACCTTAAGCCAACTTCAACTTCTTCAGCGGCAAACGCCTCAAAAACACGTCCTCTTCCAACTTCTCCTCCACTCAAGATAAGGCAAATTCCAAATGCCACGTAAGATCAGCATCATTATCTATGATGGAGCTGCACATGGCAGACCCCTAGTTACGAGAAAGTGCAGGTGTTCAAAGAACCCGAAATTTCAGGGTGGAAAAAAAAAAAAACAAGAGAGAAGATAACGTCTTGAACTCGCTCCAAAATCACCGTTCATTGCCAGTTCCTGTGCCCAATTGAACCAGAACAGCTGATCATACGAGTGCTCAGCTTTGTCTAAGAAGATTTTATTATTAAAGAAAACCAATTGCCTTGTGCTTGAAACTCTCTGATGAATACTTGCTATTTCAAACCACCTCCAGTTGGTTACTTTAACCTGAGCTAGTGGTTTACAAATGCCAAATTGAGTTCTACTTTCTTTTTTTTTTTGACCACTTTGTCATGCAAAAGACAGAGGGAGGCAACTGGCATAATGTTAAGATGCAAGAGCACACAAATACAAGATCAGCCAAAGCGCATGAAGAACACAAATATGGAAATTAATGCTCAAATTTCAGGTCTGGACTAGTTCAAGGACAAAACTTTCGGAAAGACATCAGGATTTCTTATCTTTTCTTGCGCAATAGATACGTCCAGAGTCCAATTTGGTCTTCCATTTCAATAGTTACGATCAAAGCAATGATATTGTGGCTCGATGCAATTAACTTCCATCATCGGAAAAATATTTATACAATATAATTATCAAAATCAATTCGCCTAAAACATTCTTTTACATTCTACATAATTGGAATGAAAAAAAGATCCTCCTCAGCTTCGACTTACATGTTCATTAAAATCACCTCACTGATTTCTATTCCACGAGCTAGTAAGCAGACTTCTTTCCCAGAAGATGGAAGCACCTTATTTTCTGATGAAGTGATGCTCACTTAATTCTCTGGATGTGGAGAAGACGAGAACCATTTATCAACTCAAACCCATTGTGGCCAGCATATGTCTAGTTTAAGAACTTGTGGCTGTCTTATGAATTAGACTGCTTGTCTTCGATTTGCCTGTTTGCACGTGAATTCTAATTCCATAGTCTGAACCGTGCCAGAGGTAGTAAGCAATTAATACAACGCCAATACACCAGGGAGCAGTCTGATTCATGTTCAAATTCAGTGTTGCATGAGAAAAGTTTTAGGCTCCCGCCACAAACAGCTTCTCTCAATATGCTAAAATGAATCAACGGATTATTTCTTCTTCATCATTAATTGCCTCCCCATCATCACTGTCATCCGTAAAGTCAGCTTCTGAAGCTGCATCCGAGTCTGGTTGTTCATCCCCCTCCGCATCAAGTACAAAATTCTCCTGAACATCAAATTTCATCATCTTATTCTCTATATGGTCTCTCCTAAATCGCCTCATTTCATCGTGATCGTCTCTACCATAACTAACAAGCTCCTTATCCACGCTTGCCTTTCTTGGACTCAACAAGACCAAATCAGCCAATTTTCTTCTCGCCAAATACAAATCATTTGGTTCAATCAGCTCTCCCTTCTTATAAGCCTCCCTAAGAAACACAGTGTGAAGCTTGCCATGATTACCCCTTGTCGAAATATAGAAGATCCCTTGATGTTGAAGGAGGAAGTCCTTCAACTTCTTCGGCAAATTCATTGCCATCCTAAAATGTGCTATTCTCTCCAGCGTGATCTTCTTCTCAATGGTCAGTGAAAGCAATTCATGAATCACTGCCACAGCCCTCTTCTCCATACGTTTCTGAGCCTCTAGTGACCTCAAATCATACCTCGAAACGTCCTCATAAGGCGACCAATATGGGACTCGTTGCCATTTCCACACTGCAATCCTATAATACTTCCCTATCTTAAATCCAGGCGGGAAATTGATGATGAATGAGAAACGTACATCCTCCGCATCGATTCCCTTCTCCCTATACTCCCTCTCTCTAGCCATCTCAATTGCACAAACAGTTAAACTAGGGTCTCTCTCTACAATCTCAATGTACTTATTCCTAGTCGCTTTAGCATCAAACAATCTAAAAAATTGTGGGTACTTCAAAATTACCGAGTACTCAAAATCCTCAGGCAACCCAAATTCGGCCCGCGCAATCCGCACATGCTCCAGCCTCAGCCGTCCCGTGTTAGACATCAGCAGCAGCTTCCTGAGCCGAAACACGCCATCAGGTATCTGGGCATCGAGAGCCTCCTTCTCCTGCTGGATTTGCAAAAGGGCCTTCCGGGTCAGCCTGCAATACAGAATCCTCTGCACCGGGTGCTCGTAAACCTCGAAAACGTGAGGGAACTTGAGGAGGAAGGCCCCGGCCTCGTGCTGCTTGAACCCGAACCTGCGGGCGAGGACGTCAAGGCGCGAAATTGGGACGGTCTGGTTGCGCTGGGAGAGGATCAGGTCCTGGAACTTTAGGACCTTGCGCGTTTTCTTCTCGACTTCCATGTAGTTGTCGTACCCATGGTCGCGGACCCTCTTCAGATTCTTGGGGATGGAGGTGGATTGAGAGAACCATCTGGAGAAAAAGGGGTTGCGGAGGAGAGTGAACGTTATCGAATTGGAGGGCTGGCGCGACTCTGATTTGAGGAGACTGGTCGCGAAAGTGGAGAAGACGATCTTCTTCATCTAGAAGCTTTCGGGGGGAAACCAGGGTTCAGGGTTCTTGCTCACCGGACGTTGATTTGATGCCCGGATGACATGGAGCGCCGGCGGCACGAGCGACGACGAACAACAGAGGAATCCCAGGTGCCGACGCCACCAACCGCCGCCGCAGCAGCTCGCCCGCGCATCACGCTACCTCGCCGTCAAGCCCAGCTCCGGCGTTTCCGACCTTGAGTGATCCAAGAACTAACGTCGCCCAAGGCTGGCGACGCCACCGGCGGCAGCCGCGAGCGGATGCGGCCTCGAGGAGAGAAAGAGACAGGACGGAGTTCGAGACCGGGACGATGGCGACAGCCAGCGGCACGAGACTCGACGGCGAGGGGAGACGACGGCGCGGGGAGGGGCGACGACGTTGACGGCGGCACGACGGCGAGGTGGCAGAAGCCGGCAGTGACTGAAGTTGGAGGGAGGGAGAATAGAGAAGAGTGAGGGTTTTTCGAGGGTCTGGGCATCATGTGTAAATTCCTGAAAAAGTGAGGGTATTTGGGTCATTTAAGCCTAATGTATATTTTTATACAAATTTTTTTTGGTAAAATTTTTATACCTAAATTTTAATTGGGAGCAATGCAATAAAATCCTAAATTTGTAATGAAAATGCAATTAAGTTTTAAAACTTGTCAAATTAGTTTAATCGAATCTAAAGTTAACACCATCTAATTTTTAACAGAAAATGTTGACATGGCATTTAAAATGATTTTTTATTTTCAAGTGGCTTTTTAAATTTATTTTTTATTCAAATTAGATTTAAAAACTAGAAAAGAAACTCTAAAATTTATTTAAAAAACAAAACAATTCAAGAAAAAAGAAAAAGAAAATGGCCGCAACTTTCGATGCCATCACCCATCACTGGAGGGGCCAACAATGGTTGTCGGAGGGGTTGGCGATAGTTGCCGGCCCCGGGCGGGGGTGAGCGAGGCCTCGTCGGCCCGAGGGCTAGTGATCCTCACCAAGCTCAAGTGAGGGTGTCTAGATCGGGCACATCGCTCCCGCGAGGGTTGGCAACTCCTCGCCGGGGCGGGTGATGGTCGCAAGCCCCCACAAGGGTCGGCGTACCCAAATTTGGGCACCTCGCCTAAGCTTGGTGAGGGTCACCAGTCCCTTCGGCGATGGGCGACTGCGAAGGAAGTGCCTACCATTTTCTTTTTTTTTTTTTTTTTTTTTTTTTAACTATTTTTTTTAAAAATAAATTTTAGCTTTTCTTTTCTAGTTTTTAAATCTTTTAAATAAAAAAATAAATTTAAAAAAAAGTCACATGGAAAATAAAAATTCATTTAAATGCCACGTCCGCAACATGTTAGCAATTTTCGTTAAAAATGTTGACGGTGTTAACTTTAAGACTCGATTAAATCAATTTGACAAGTTTTAGAACTTGATTATGCTTTTTATAAGTTTTATGACTCAATTGTATTTTCGTTACAAGTTTTAAGGCTTTTATTGCACTTATCCCATTTGAATTTGTTCAATATGACCACTTAACTTTAATTAAATGCACAATGTTGTTTTTGAATATTTTCATTGTTTAATGTGGTCCAAGAACCTTTTGTATATTTCAATTTAATCCAAAACCATGTATAAATGTCAAATATTATTTCTGAACTTGAATTAATGGAAAGACGACATTCATATAGTTCAAGAATCAAATTAAACATATATCAAAAGCTTAGGAATCATATCGAATAAATTAAAAGGCCACATCGAACAAATTCAAAGGTCAAGGACCATATTGTAATTGGATGAAAGTTCATGAACCATTTGTGTTGTATCCCTTTTGATAAAGGATTGGCTTGAAGAAGAGGGTTCATGTCCTATCTTGAAAGGGGAGTGTCTTTGTTATTTATCTAGCTGATTCATAACTCAACACCAGCATAAGTTTTACCCCTATCTCCTTTACTAGATGGTTACATGATTCCAGCTCTGAAGACAAGCTCTGCAGCGACTGAAGCGCATGTATGGACATGATTGATACCAAAGTTTTTTGGTGCTTGCGAGACCTCTTAAGTGCCAGATTCGGTCAGAGCTCAGAAGCTAAAACAGTGGTAACTACCCTACTTTCTAATACCCAACATTGAAGATGGACTCTGTAAACAGTGCAGTTGAACGACGGGCCTGCAAATGATTTTTCAAGGATGGAAGGCCCGTGAAAGCAAATCATGGGCTGCCCACACACGTTTCACTCCATCGTTCCTCCCTAAAAACATGGTCTCAACTTTGATATTCAACCCCGAAGATGTTGGCAACCTGCAATTACGTGCACTGTACTGCACCTGATCTTGGAATTTGAATGAGAATTCAGGCGGGCTCTTATTTCGCAAGCAGGTGTAGATTCTGAATGTTCCAGTCAATGCATTTTCATATGATTATGAGTTCTGTGAACGTACATCTGTCCATGTTGACTGCACGAATGCTGCATTTGGCAATACATAATCCCAGAACACGATCTGCATTAATTTAAAGCAAGCGGCCCGCGCGCTGAGATGCATAGACTTTCCTACTTTGGAATCCGAAGGATAGAGAAATTAGATCTATGACAAAATTTCAAATTCCTCAGAGAACAGAATAATTTCCCTCAAGATAACAATTTGAGAGCTAACTCCATCCCGGCGGTTATCTAAGTCAATACCCGAACCCCCAGATCCGCGAAAGATCCAGTACCTTCAATTCCATCACCATGTCCGGGGGCGGTTCGTTCTTGACTTGATACCACCTTGTTCTTCTTTTCCGGTACCTATGCCTTTCCATTCATTTCAGTCCTCTATACTTTATGTTATCTTATTCCATACATAGAGTAAATCAATCTAAAATTAACAGGAAAAAGCAGGAAAAAAAAATGAACTAGGACATTTGCAATGAGGTTTTGATCCTCTGGATTGTGCACGAAAGGAGGTTGTGCACAGTCTCGACTGACTCGGCTGTGAGCTTCGCAGCAGGAGTGCTGCTCACAAGGATCTGAAACCCGATTGTCATTAGGCACCCCCGGCTATCAGCTGTTCCTATGAGACTTTCATCGGGATTCTTTAGTCCATCAACGTGCGACGGACTGTCTGGGATCAACGCGAATCCAGACGGTAGGAGAGCGACACTGTTCGGGTCTCCGCCACTCATCACTGATTCAATCACTGTTATGTCCACAGGAGCATAGGCTATGAGGGAGCCGGATGCATCTGTCCACGTCTCTTGCAGAATCACCATGCTTGTGTCACTCGCGCTGAGTGCCTGCAAGTCATCGGTAGGCATATTCGTTGAAGCAAAATAAGAAAGGAGGGGGAGCTACGAGATTTAGCATTAATCAACAAGCGCTTACATTAGCACGGAGAAGAGAGACGCAATTGTCACGCCTCTGACCCTTAGCCACATGGACTATCTCTTGCATAGGGCTACCATGGGATAATATATCCCACTCGCTCCTCAACTGCTCGTTGCGCACAAAGTTGAATACTGTCTCGTGCGCTATGGGCATCCAAATGGAAGTAGCTGCACTCAGTACAATCCCGGGCGGCTGGCCGGGTCTACCAGCGTTTTTTCTAGTCGTTACCCTCACATCGCCATTCATGTTCCCGAGGTGAAGGACTTCCCAGTTGTGCAGTGGTGAAGCACAGACCCCCGAACAGAAATTATCTGTCATACGTTGTGCCAGTTTCAGCATATTTCTCCTTCCACTGGGATTCATTCCTGTTCAAAAAATATTCAGTCTCAAATAATGCTAACTATATTAATAAAGCTTGCAACGAGTGTAAGAATTTATGACCTGAACCATCTTCATTAGTGTAGGTAGATGACATGAATGTTAGCAAGCACTCACAGTGCCTCTTAGCGAGGCAATCCACCTCTGAGCACTGAATCCCATGCCGGAAATAAGGAAGGAATGGTAAAGAGGGTGAACTGCAGTTCCATCATATTCTGAATGTTCGATCCAAGTTACCTGAAATTCATCATTCTCTATGTTAAATACGTTGCGACTCTAGCAACAAAAGCCAACTTCATACTTCTTGAGTTACTTAGAAGTCTTGATGTACTTTCAAGATTGCATCATTTGCACTATGTTCACGCTCCATTAATCAAGAAAATCCTCCATCACCTGGGACTTCTTTATCTCACTTAAGCTTGACGAAAAGTCAAAACTTGCATAAGTTTTTATCCCTCCTTCCAGCAAAACAAATAGAGTGACTGGTGTAGAATAATTACCAAGATGCAGATTAGACGCTGCTAAAGCAATTCATAAATTAATCTCACAGCATGTTCCTGTCTGGAACAATATCACTTAAATTGATTCAGTTGCAGAAGGCCTCGCGAGTTGTGAGCACGTCGCACATACACATGGAGGATAAATTTATTCAGCAACTTAGTGTCTAAGGAGATTCAAACAAATTAAATATGTGTCTGGATCCAGGTCGTATAGTCTCGCTGTCAACAGGACATGGGACAAATTTAAAAATGAGAAAAGGAACAGGAATAGAAGCATCAAATATATACTTTATGCAACAAAGATTGAGAGTCTCAAGGCCTAGATTAAATAAAGTATAAGATGCAGCTTAGCCTATCCATAAATAAAAAAACAGCACCATGGATTTGCCCGCTTCAATGAGCCCCAGTGGAATAGTTAATTGGAGACAATCTACACTTTGGAGATCGAAAAAAACTATATAATACATAATGATAAGAGGCATCATTCAGTAAACTATTGGAGAAAGGCTAAGATTCTCCGGCAAATTAGTCCTACGCTCTGTAGCTGCAGTCTCTTAGAAAGTCTCACAATTTTGGGCAGCGAAATTGACAGAGTGAACAAGTGTAAAATTGGGTTCATTTAGACCATCCAACAGAAATCTAAATATGGTGCAATAATATCAATGATCTTGCTCGATACCTCTAACAAAAGTAGTACCTTTAAGGCAAGAGCAAGACACACAAAGAAAACCCAGAACTATAGCGTTCAATAAAAGAGACGTATGGTAAATATTCAATATTGGCAATACCTTGGAACAGCCATTTGGCATATCCTGTAAAACACATCCAGAAGGAAGCCTCCTACAGTTGGTGGAACCACACGGATCCGAACTGTCTTGGAGCATGCCAACGGAAACATCGACCACCGCCCACATACCCTCTCCATGCTGCTTACAGAACCTAAGGAATCTCACTTGGCGCAAAGGAACCAATGGTGAAAGCACTTGAAATTCAGCATGCATCTACAGTGCAAACAATAGCGAGTCTTGTTAGTTCTGACATACTAGATGAAAAAGAGAGTACTCAAAGCAAAGAAACATACCACTTGCAGAGCTCCATTCCTGTTTCCTCTGATTCCACTCGACATTACTTCGATGGTGGATGATCGAGCAATTATGCAGGGAAATGTTTCCACCCAACGATTCTGTATAGAGAAAAGGGTCGGGAAATCATTTGAGGACAGACAGAAATGTAAAAAGATCAAACAACTAGTACAATATGATAAGGACATCAGTTCAAATAAGTAAGGACTCGCCGTATCAGATCATTAAAGCTAAGATAATGCAGTTCACGGGGCATCAAAACAGTTGGCTACAACTGGAATGGAAGAAGAGACTTAAAACTTGATAGGCAAACAACATATTTGTCAAACTCTGTGAATGCAATGAGGCTTTATTAGTTAGTAATATTCAAAGTCGTGCACCATACCACGTCCATCAAAATCTCTATAACGGCCAAGCTGTTGATGGGGACAATACTGGTCTCCCTTGATGCCTCGGTCACCACTTCACTGTGCCTCGCACTGGCAAGAGGAGTGAATAACCGTGAGTACTCCTCGTGGTTCAATACTTCTTTTGCTCCGTCCAAAGTTCGCAGCCAAAGGCAGGAATTGGGTTCAGCCATCTTGATCAATTCATTCATGGAAGCTATTGCAACTTCAACGTAAGCCGATTTTTCAGTGGACAATTGATTCCTACCCATCGCAACTGCTGGTCTAGCATAAGGACTAACTGGGGAAGCATTCGACATTCCATCTAAAGAGCTTATTCCCATTGGCAATGCGGCAGTGGCTGTGGTTGAAACGTTGGGAACGTGCCCCTGGGCGGAGAACTCCGGACCACGGTTGGACCTTGAAGGGCTCGAGGGAAGGAGTGCAGTGGGGGGTTGTTTCCCCAAGAACTTGTCGGTAAGAGTGCGAACCCGAGCTACTTCCTCCTTCAACCGAGCATTCTCGACCCTCAGCTGGTGCTCCTCGTACGACACCATGCCGGCGCCGTTAAAGATGGCCGTGCCGCCGCAGTTGCCGCAAATGGGATTGGCCAGTTTGCTCCGCATCGCGTCGTTCTCGTTCCGGAGCCTATTGTTATCGTCTCTCAGCATAATATTCTCATGGCGCTCCATTTGAGTCTGGTTCAAATTATCAACAACACGCCACAGTCAAATGCCCAGAAAACAATCTTTATGTTCATACCAAAAAGACCAATCGAGACAAAAATGCGGCTTCACCTTCATCTGGGTCCGTCGGTTCTGAAACCAGAACTTGATTTGCTTGGACTCCAAACCAAGCCTCCTGCTCAGCTCCAACCTTTGTTTCTCATCAGGATGAGGACACTCCTTAAAGAAACTAAAGGGACGGGAGGAAAAAAGTTGAGATTTTTCATCCAAATTGAAGAAATTTACACAAATGGGTTGCTAAAACATTGGAAAAGAGAATCGATTACGCTTCAAGTTCTTGAATTTGATGTGGGCTGTGGCGGTGGTACTTCTTCCTCTTGCGGGGAAGAACTCCTGCTTCTTCATCAACGGCATCATCCTGATCGTCGTCCCCAGAAGCTCCATCGAGCTGGTTGTCGCTCCCGGAGCCTTCGTCCCTCAGCCTCCCCAGGAAGCTTCCCTCGAATGGCTCGCCGAAGCGGTCGATCTCACTCTGCCCCTCCATTGTGGCTCTCTGCAGAGTGATCTCGTACAACAGAGACATGCTGTCAGGACACCTTGTAGGAAAAGAAAGTGGGAGGGGAGAGAGAAAACTCCCTATTTCATCACTCAACACTCAACTGAGTTGCGAAGGTGAGATCATATAAATATATACGGGAGTAGGAGGAGTACAGAATTACATAAAGCGAAAAGAAGAAAAAAGATCACCCTTTTTCTTTTTGTCAACTCCCTTTATTCCATGCAGAACTCAACCGAGTCAACCCCCTCCCTCTCTCTCTCTCTCTCTCTTTGTGGAAGACTCTATTCTTCCCTCTCTCTCTCTCTCTCTCTCTCTCTGGGAATGGGTTCCCGATGCAGATACAAGACAAGTAGGTCCGTGTATTGTTCCGATGGTTCAGACCTGTGTCTCTATCTCTCTCTCTCTCTCCCCGGGGAAATTTCGAAGGGAAAATTTCAGGAAAAAGACATTTTACGTAAAGCAAATCACGGAGGCGGGGCAGGGACTCGAGTGCGCAAAGCTCTAAAGATCGTTTTCTCCTCCCTTCAATTGCTTTGACCGATGGCTTGTCGGCATCACAGGAACTCGGTAAGTGTGAAGACAAAAACCCTTTTTTCTTGGGTGGCATGTGAAAAAGCAGAAGAAGGGAAGAGGGGTTCTAAAGTCGTGACTTCTGACCCCTCCCCGCCCCTTTTCGTTTCGTTTCACACTGTTGCGGACAAAACACCAGAGAGAACGCACAGAGAAAGGGAGGGAGGGACTGTGTGTTTTTATCTGATTAAAAAGACCACCTTGACCTCCTCGCATTAATTTGCATAAAAACACAGGCTCAGGTAAGGTAAAAAAGTACCTTTTTTAACGCGACGGGAAGCCCGGGAAACGTCTCTTCCACCACATCGTGAGATTGGACGTGTAAAGACTTCGAGGCGCTTTGCGGCCCCGCTCGTTCTCTCCCTGTGTTTTCGTGTAGAGAAGGTGAAAATGGCGAAAAAGACTAAAAAGAGAAACGATAAATAAATAAATAAATGATACGACGGGGAAAATTTGGAGTTCTCGAGGTTTGGAGCTGACTTACAGGGGGGACCAGCGAAGGCGGAGAGTGAAAAACCAGCTCTTGCGGACTTAAAAAAATATGTCCAGGGAGAAACGGAAGAGGAAAAAAAAGAAAACAATTCTCGGATTTCTTGGTAGTATCAAAAGCTCAGAAACCCTGTTTTGATCTGGTCCCTCGCACAGCAAACGGCAGCAGCAGCAGCAGCAGCAACAATGGCCGTCCCTCTCCTCCTTTCTCTCTCTATCTGAAAAATTGCAGAGGAGGGAAATTATATAGGGAAGGAGGGAGGGGCTCGTGACTCTGGAGACACGGGGAGGAACTGACAGAGAAAGAGAAAGAGAAGAGAAAGAGAAGGGCTCTTGGCATTCTCCAACATGCGGTATCGCTCTCAAAAATGTACTTGCCCATACATCATTTTCCTTCCCAATTCACTGAATTCTGAGTTGAGTTCTTCTCCCTTCTGGTCTGGGAATTTTGACCGAGTTAAAGATGCGTGAACGTGATGGAAAACCAATTCATCTCCCACGTATAATTAGTTTGGAGCAAGCGCTTCTGATAACCGATAGGCGCTCGTAGGACCCCGCCACCCATCCCGCCTCGAGGATGCTTATACGACACTGTGGATGCAAAGGAGTAATATGGAATGTAATCCGATTATGGCCATGAGATTTTCCCATATATGAACAAATCATCTAGCAATGGCATCTCATTAATTGCAAGGCAAAACAGTTGAGGGTGAGCATGACAACATTGCATAATAGAGTCAAGCCTCGTCGGATACTAAGGGAACTCTATAATTTGCTTGCTTGTGTCGACAGAAATTTTAAGTTCGATTTCGGGGCGGATGCAAATTCTAATTAGGATCCACGAGAGACAATCATTTAAAAAATGCGTATATTTGCACGGTTTTGTTTGATATAGACATACCTTTTTTAGGAAAGCAATGGACTTAAGCAATGTAAAATTGGTTAGCTTGGCCAATTGCACGCAAAAGTTCAATCTTTGAGACCATATTTTCAAGAAAATCTGTATATATTAACTAGTGTCTTATGGATACCTGGTAAGTGGAATTTAAGTAAGCTTGTCCCAAGACATGAAAAATTAGTAAAGTAAAGGGTGATAAAACTACAAATTACAAGCGAATTAATCGTTCGGAAACTAACTCTTCTCATCTCCAAAGCAAGTATATTTTAACTTAGCAAGTGTATTCAGGAGACTCACTAGTAAAATCCTGCCAAATAGTAATAGCAACCTCACTTTTTCAACTCCTGGGTTTGGTTGCACTCTTGGAATGTAAATTGGAATGCCCAATTCTTTCCTTTTCTCAACCATAATATTATTGAATGAAAATTTATTATAAAAAAAAGCATATGATTAAAATAACAAAACACAATTAATTATCTGTTTTAAACTTATACGAAGAACAAAGATTTTTATTAAGAAATGTTAACTATTATTAATTACTTGTTAGTATAGATGACAGGTAAAATTAAGTAATTATCTAGTTCAAATTGAATTGTACTGTGAAGTATTCTTTTTAAAAGAACAATCATGACCTTTAATTAATTATAATATGATTAATATTGACTAATTGACAGTTATAATTAATACTTAATAGATATCAATTGCAATACTATTCTATTAGTATAATAACTACTAAGGAGTTAATGATTAATGATTAATAAATTTAAATCATATTCGAGAAATATCAATTATGATACTATTAATGCAAGTACAGTCTAAAGTAAATTTATGAGCAAATTCTCATTCAATTCTATTCCTGCAATTCTTGCGCTCAAGCACAAGAATTCTTACTCCACTCCATTCCAATACTTTACCCACCAAAGATATTGAAATCATCGTTTCAATCCATTGCAATATTTGATTCCATTTCATTCTATCATACCAAACGTCCATCACAGTTTTGCTAGCATAGTTTTCAGAAGGTAAGAAATTGATATTGAGGCACAATCATAAGTGAAAAGTAATCTATCATTGTAGACAGTTTTCGAAAAATGTTATTTTATGGATCTGAATATATCCTATCATAAACTTTTCTTTTGCAAGTAAGTTACCTTCGTGAAAAATAATATGTGCCTCTTCCTGAAAAATAATATGTGCCTCGATAGAGATGATGACTTTTCTATTAAGATACCGGATCATTTATCTAATATATCTATTGGTTCGAAAGGTAAGGCGATCAATATTGGAGTACAAATCACCAGTGAGAAAATAATGTCATTATGAATAGTCTTGAAAAATGAGATTTTAAAGTTCCAAATCTTTCATGTCATGAACTTTTTCTTGTGAGTAAATTACCTTCCTGAAATATAACATGCGCCTTATAGAGATGGTAAATTTTCTATTAAAATATCGAATCATCTCTCATGTATCTAGTGTACAAAATGAGTCTGTTTCTTGGACTATGAGCTCTATTGATAAAAATGAAATCTAATGATGTTCACATAGTTTTGCAATGTATTTGATTGAGCTTGAACTAGTATCGTGATACATGTCATTTAACCTTTTTATCCACGAGTGGTGCGCGGATAATAATCATTCTATTCTAAAAATGATTCTTTGGGTAAAAATTGATTTTTTTTTATTTCTACTCCATGGACGAGCTTTTGAGCAAAAATTCGCACTTGATAGCGACACAAAATTTATGTTCCTGAAAGAGAATTTCATTTGATAACGACACAAAATTCCTCTTGTGAATAGCGGTTGGAGGCGGCCAGTGATGGGAGTCAACAATGAAAATAGTTTTTATTTATCATTTTTGTTTTAGAAATAGAAAAGTTAAAAAATTTTACTTATGATTTTTGTTTCAAAGGTATTTTTGGGGTAATTTTTTTCCATAAATAGAAAAATAAAATTGAGTTATTAAATAGATTTATGTTCCAAACGTGTTCCCGAGAACATAAAATAGAAAAACAGAGAAACACAATGATCATCACATGTGCCCTGATACTTCACAATTTTTTTGGCTTTTATTTGAAATATAAAAGCAGGATAGGTAAAAGTGTTTTGGAATTTATGTCATTTAGTAGTAGACTAGTAGTACTTTAAATCGATATTCTGCATTTTCTAATATCTCTTTTTTGTATCTCTCACAAGTGAAAACACGAAGAGAATAATCGGGAGTAGCAAATTTAGGAAAAAGATAAGTAACATCTCATACCTCTAAATTTTAGACATGGCCTTTGTTTTCTTCTTTTTTCCCCCCTTCAGATTTTTAAGTCTTCCTAATACTCATTGACTTTCTCTTTAATATTTGAGAATTTATGAAGATGTATATATGAAATCCTGCAACTCAATCTTTGAAGTCAAAATGCGAGTTTCATAAATTTTGACAAACGATGTAAAGTTCAACGCAAAGGTCAACCGATTCAGAAGGGGGCCCAAAACTTGATGCGCAGCCTCTTTTCAAGTAGATAGTAGAATGATAATTATGATTCCTGATGGATTTTATTAATCGAGTGGGATTACTGTCGAAGTGCGTATGTTTGAGTGAAAGGAGTTTTCACAAATTTCATACTTATAATTTGCTGAAAATGATCGGTTAACAGAAAATAATACATGGTTAGAGAAAATATACATGCCAGCGAATTCCCTAATCTGAAAAATGGGATAATTTTTTTTTTAAAAGATGATTTCTTGAAAATTATTTTCTTTTATCACGAAATTTCCCCTTAAAATAAACGTACACCAATTAGAAATAGTTACTCTTAATGAATGGACAAAAGTCGAGAACGTCACTAGACAAATCAACACCAAATTCGTGTAAATAGTTTATATGCATCATGTTCGAAATAATCACAAAAATTCTATAGTAGAAACAATTAGTAACATTTTACATACTTTCAGAACAAGAGATCTCGTGACCCGTGTTCAAGTCACCACACGACCATGGGGGCTCTAACTAAATGTCAACGCATCACCTGGTCCAGTTGATTTTGTGATCACCAATCGCTAGCCAAGGGTACTCATCTCAAACCATATAACACGTTCCATATTCGACGGAATGAAATAATCCACAATCTCACAATTCGTCATTTATGCACGCGACATCATTTCACAAATACAACATACCCAATCGGGTCTCAAATTAATATAGTTTTCACAGAGACCACAATGCAAGATAATTTTTCGAGATGATAAATTAATATCATTTCGATGATTTTAATAACTAAATTATTATGGATAAGTACTCCAAAAGCCCTAAAACCTATTGCGAAAGTTCAATTGAGTCGTTAAACCTGTAAAATCGATCCAATCGAGTTTCTATTAACTCCGTCAATTTTTGCTAACAAAAAATACCGATGTTGCCTTTTTTTTATTTATTACTTTTCTATAGATGTGGTGTTGATGTAGCATTCACTAAGACCCACATTAGAAAATAAAACTTAAATATTTTAAAAAAAGAATAAAAGAAGAGTAAAATTGCTTCTTCTTCTTCGCATTATCATCATCTCTTTCCCATCATCATCTTCATCCCTCCAAAATTAAAAAAAAATAAAATAAAATAAGCATAGTAAAATTCATAAAACTTGTTACTAAACCAATTGGGTCCTAAAGCTTTCAAAAAAGTGTAATCAAATTTTAATTTATCAAATTAGTGCAATCAAATCTTTCCATTAGTTTTCCTACTTGATTAATGGAAAATGGTGATGTGACTTTTGTTTATTTTAATATTTTCTTCTTTTTGGGTGCTGATGATGTGACTATAATAACATCATTTTGGTTCAAATTTTATACAAAATTTTTTTTATAAAAAAATAAATTTATTTAAATTAAATTGGAAAAAAAACCTAAATTTAATAATAAAAGAGGGCCCAACTACCTTCACCAACTGCAAGCTTCCCCAGTTCTAGTTGAGAGTCACCACTAACAGGCATTGGCCACTAGTGGCAGCCCTCAGCTAAAAGTTGGAATAATGGAAAAAGCCTTGTTGCCTATTTTCCAGTCACATTTTTTTCTTTTTATAAAAAAATCAAATTTTTTATTTTAATCTTAGCTTAATTGGATAAAATCACATAACAGAATTTGATAAATTTTAAGATTTAACCACACTTTTATAAATTTTAAGAATGAATCGCGTGATAAGTTTTAACACTATTAATTCATTTATCATTTAAAACTTGTAATGCACTTATTGCATTAGAAATTATAAAGCATTATTAATAAATTTGCACGATTTTTTTTTTTTGTTTTTGTTTATTTTTGTGATTTGTGAGATATGAAGTTCTCATGAACAAAAAGCAAATTTTCTAAAAATGGGGCGACAAATGAATATAACAAGACAAAAGGGTCGCAAAGCGAAGAAACGAGAGCGGACGGAGATAAAAATTGAAAATGGAAATGGCGTCGCCCGGGTTCGAACCGGAGACCTTCAGTGTGTTAGACTGACGTGATAACCAACTACACCACGACACCTCTTGTTCCTTACTTCTGCATATATTTTATTATGAATACAGGTTTGGGGGAGAGACATTCGAGATCGATGAGTTCGCTTGGCCATGCAGGTCTCGTTGCGCACCCACCCACTCGCTCTCTGTCTTTCAATCCATCAGTCCAACCCAAGCAGGAGAATTCCGTAAGTTCCATTTCGCTAGGGCAGCTGGGAGTGAAATGGGAGGGTGCAGCGTCCAAATGCTGGCGTTGTCGCCGCGACTGGCGCCGATGATGATGATGATGATGGTGATCACGTCCCTCTTATTCCTTGGGGCAGCTGAAGCCGCTGTGGACTGCGCCACGGTGAGAGCGCTCGTGTCGACGTGCTCCGCGTTCATAGCCTACGGGACGCCGGACCCGTACCCGGGGACGCCGTGCTGCGATGCCATGACCACCCTCAACATGGTGGCGGAGCCCCTGGAGGACCGGCGTGCTGTGTGCTCGTGCCTCATGGGCCTCATCAACGCCTACAGCCCCAACGCCACTGCGATCGCTACCCTCGCTGGGTTCTGCGGGGTCTCTCTCGGGTTCAGCATCAGCCCGAACACCGACTGCAACTAGTAAGCCCAAATTCTCTTTCTCTCCCTCTATCTTGGGGATTTTTTTTTTTTTTTGGTTATCAGTGAACCACAAGGGAATTCATGCTCTCCCTGAAGTCATTCAAAGGAAAGAAAAGAAGTTTATAGGTTTTTCAACTGTATGTTATTTTTACTAAGTTTCTCTTGCTAGTTCAAAGATATGGAGCAATATTTCTCAGCAAATCATCTCTCTCTCTCTCTCTCTCTTGTTTAATGAATGATGCAGCATATAGAGCTGAGGGCTATCGAGGAGTGAATTCGCAGCTTGAAGATAAACGTAGTGCCGAATAAAGAAGGGTATCTCCCTTCACGTCAGCATTAGAGAGGACTGAGAATATGTATTCGATCGCTATTCCCTATAACCATGAAATAAATGAAAATTCCTTTGTAAATCAAATGTTTTTCCATTTTCCTTCTGAGGAACCGATTGCTTTTGATGATATGAAGGAAGCTTTGATCACGCACATTAGCCATTACTGAAGCTCTGAAGTGTGGCTTCATCTTTAGATGGAAGCATAAAACGTACTATAATCAGCAATCCCTCCATCTCCTTCACCACTACAATTAAGCTCAAGTAAAAACACATCATATCCAGAGATTTTGTTATGCAGACCCCGTTGCTGATGGATTTCTTCAAAGTTTACATGATAGATCCTGGAAGAAAGTGCCAAAACTAAGAGCTTGCACGTCCCTCGATGAACAGATCATGACTTTTGATCCAGTAGAGTTGAGGGGATTGTATGGAATGCGCAAGAAAACTGGTCATGAGTGCTATGCCATGGCTAAACTGAAAGATTAATTGGAGGTCATTTTCAGCAAATCTGACGTCTTCATGGGTTTCAAAGTTATTTTTCGTTTATTTAGGGACCGATTCATTACACTATTTCAGAAAATTGATCATTGATCTCTTGCAAATTCTGCACAATTAGATTCAAGGTAAGTGCGTTTGAGATATTGGTTAAAGAAACTAGGCTCTAAAACAAATCAAAGACTGATAAAAGCAGTTCGTGAAATTTGGGAACACTTGCCCGCAATGTTACTAAGCACCTCGCTAAGCAAGAACGACCATTTTCCTAACAAAGATGAGGGATACCTAAATTCGACTTGGCATTCTTTGCAAATGATGTGAAAGTGTACATGATTATACTTGATTAGTTTCTGAAAATAGGGATTGCGAAGTGCAAAGTGGATTGCCTTCTTTTGTAACAGACTATTCCTGGCTAGAATTCGACAATATCACTTGTCATACAGTAATATAGAATATAAATCTCCATAAATTCATTTGAAAGTAACTTTCGCATTTCACATGCTTTCCAAAAACAGTTTTTATCTTTATCAGCGGTGACAGAGGGTTTCTGGTTGAGCAAGACAATGGGAACGTATATCTAGAAAGCATCACGGAGATGAGTCTCGGAATGACTATTGATACTTGGTACTCTTGTCGCCGTATCTTTGTTTCACACCAGAGATTCCATTTCTGTGGTTCGGTTCAATCTACTGCAGATGAATCTGACGCCGAAGACACTTCTTCAATTTTTGTAATGTCTTGATGCTTGGATATGTTTCACTGTCGACCGTCCGAATGGTTAGGTAAAAAGAAAATGCCAGCCACGTAAAAACAGCCTTATATATCTTTGATTTTGATAACATTTTTTGAAGTTTCTAGCACTTACATCTTCCCATATGTGCTACATTGTTGTTATCCATCGAACACGTTTATTCCCTTCATTAATCCATTAGCTTTTGTTTTCTCCATCTTTTTCTATTTTTGGTCATATAGTTCACCATCAATTTTCGAATAGAAGATCGAAGAGCTGCAAGAGGAAAATTTATCATATTGTATAGGCCATGCCATAGTCGTTATTATAATTGCAAGAGCGATTACAAGAATTCTTTTATTTCATAAAAGTGTAGGTGATCCCATCTCTGGTCCACAGGGCATCTGCTGATTTTTCAGAGGAAACACGCCGGGAAATATCAAACAAAGATAAGCAGAAAATGGAAGAAGTTCATTATATTATTTAAGTCATTAGCCAGCAGATCAGCAGTCACCAAGGTCTTCATCAGTTTCAATCTGCAAAAATGGCAAAAGAAACGAGTTAAGGCCAAAGGTACGTTCAACAACATTGCAATTTAAGGAAAAAGAGACTACTAGAACTTTTCAATTTCCTTTTTCTTTGTTTGATTTTACTGAACCACATAGAACTCTCTTATGATACCAATTCATGTGAAAATATCGTCTGGGATACCGTCCTAATGCGTGGATTCAATCTTAGACGAGGCTGGAGAAAAACTTAAGGTGGTAAATTGCAAAATTATTATCTGGAAAGGATTATATTCTGTCCACTCTCACTGGAAAAAAAAGAACAATGTTGTGATCGAACGCACTAAAAGTATGACGTACCACATGAGATGGGAGGGAGGTGGCACGCGGAAGGAAGGCTGTTGGCAACCCTAAGAGTGCTGCAGAGGCAGTCGTTCTCCACTGCCTGGAGTGCACCACAACACTCGGAGCTCGGCCCCCTGCTCGTCCCAGGCAACACAAATGGCGCGCACACATTCAGGCTAGCCATCTGGGTCGGGCAGCTCTGCTGCGCTTGCACCTCGCCCACGTGGGCCTGGACCGCTGCAAGTGCCACCAGGAACATCATTAGCAGCCTGGCCTGAACTGTCGCCATTGTCGGTCGATGATCACCTGTTTTCAGAGGGACGAAAACTACTACTTCACTTTGTTAGCAGATGTGATTGTGTATATGAGCAGTAGGTGCATGAGTTAAGCCCTATATATACTAGCCTGTGGGTGGGTGAGCGTTTCTTTTCCTTGCATGAATCACCTAATTTGCCAGGGTTTTGAGATCATTCCATCTCCGTTGCCTGCGTTTAGCTGTTGATTCTTGTGGAATGACTGTCGAACTATTTCACGCACAAAGGAAAAGGATAATACCAGTAATTACTTGATTAGATCACTCCAGAAATACGTCCATATAGGCCAGTGTAGAGCGAAATTTCGTTATATCAAAGTTGAACTACATAGAATTATAACAAATCACTCTTACGATTATGACACCCTCAAACACTTGTAGTTTCTCTCACAGACAATTCTATTTTTCCTTGTGAAAAACACAAGATTTTAATATTGATAAGAAGTTTATAATCAACAATTTTGTGTGGAAAGAAATACAATGATGAGAAATATGTATATATGGTACTCCAACAAATTAAAAATTCAAGGATCTCATATGCAAAGTGGGTTACCAAATTAGATAATTTACGTACATTTGGATGCATGCACTAGTGTACCTTGAGAAAACTTTGCACATGGCTTAATCCAATGGAGCCATGAAATTCAAACCCTCGATCCAGCACCTTATTTTTTACTACAAGCTTTTTTTGGTTTTGCCATCCACTTGGAATAAGAAAAAGTTAAAAGCGAAAAGAATCGTCCACAGAATGAAGTGATGAAACCTTTTTTTTTTTTTTTTTTTTTTTTTTTTTGGGGGGGGGGGGGGGGGGGGGGCAATGTACGAGATATACCCTTGCCATTACGATTCAACTGCCCCCTCGGCAAGCAGAAACCTCGAGATCCCAGTCGATTCATGAGAATCCATGCCAGCTTTGATAGGCAAAATTTCTAGGCTCGAGTTCGGTGTTGCCCTCATATCTAGGCTCGAAAGAGTGCTAGTTATTTTACCTAGGACCGTCGTTGCATGCCCCAGAGGATCACATATAGTCAAATTTACTTATAGGCTCAAAACATGCGTTGCGACCTTGTTTGAACACAAAACACAGCAGAAAAACTTCAAATTTCAAAGGCATTGTTATATTCAGAATTAACTTAAGTATGGTGTCGTGGCAAAGGGCAAGAAGGGAGATGAACATTCTTCACCGAACATTATTGTTGTCGGGATTACATACAACCAAATTGCGCGACTACAGGTAACAAATCACTCGAAACCCTAAAAAAGAGAGAACGAACCAAGAAGAAGAGTGACCTATAGGCTCTATAGCACCCAGTTCATCTGTCAAATGTGTGTGTTAAACCAATTGGACCCCTTCAAAGAGTTAGGGTTTGTTGGAACTGGAGCTATCTGGAACTTTTCATCATGAAAGAATTGCTGAAAACATGAAAAAAGCCAAAAAAAAGAAGAGAAAAAAGAAAACACGGAGAGTGACTTAATTAGGTTCCTAAGAAGAAGTGGAGGATCGGCGGTGATTGGAAGTTGACGGGGCGGTCCAGTAGGACTTGACGGCGAAGAGGAGCTTCTGCCGCACAAGGGGCCCATCCTCGTGGTCGACGATTTGACTGTCGTAGTTCATCCCGTCGAGCATCCTCTTCAACTTCACCAACACGTCCACGTCGTCCCGTAGGATCACGCTCCCTTCTGGCCTCAGGATCCTGTCCATCTCCAGCAATATGTCGTCTGCGTCGCACCTGTTCATACATACATACATCCATCCAAAAGCATTAATTACTGGGTTACGTTAATCAAATTAGAGGGTCGGAGGTTAGATCAGAGAGGAGAAATACCTGTCCCTGTAGAGGGTGAACAACGAATCGGCATGAATGAAATCGTAAGTCCTAGGATAAGTAGACATGGCTTCGCACCTGGTCCAGGATTCAAGAGACAATATTACTTACGACATTGCCCAAAAACGAAAAAAGGTAGATGACAGGAGTTGGCAAATTGCGGGATTTACCAGCTCTGATAAGTCCCGATGAGCCCTCTTTCGTATACGACTCCGAGCGTGTTGACCGGTGCTTCCACGGGGACCACGTTCATGACCCAGACGGGGTCCTCCACGAGTGCCGCCGCGAAGCCACCCAATTGGGCATTCATGTCCAGCAGGTTCCGGTACCTCCCGGCCTGCCCCAGTTGATTGTTCACCGTCTTGTAGTACGAGACCCTCCGCTTCCAGAGCTCCGCATCGGTATGGAAGATCTCCGCCGTGATGCCTGGCACCGTTCCCCCGCTGATCCTGGGTGGGACCGCGTTGAGCCTCTCCGGCCACTTCGCCACCTGGCCGCCTGCGACCTCCTCGTCACCGGAGACTTCCGGTAGCTGGGTCAAGCAAGTGTCCATGTTGGTGTACCTGAAAGGAACAAACCCGTCTAGTAACTCAGTGCTATTACATCGAGCATTATCTTATTTTTCTCAACATTCATTGTTGATCGGAATAAAAAATAGTGAAACTACGAACCATGCCGTATCCGGATCCCGGGTCGGACAGAACCGGTTCACTTTGCATTGTAAGTGGTTGGTCGGCTTTTGCCAGACGGAGATGTCGCCCTTCTCGATAAGCTTGTTCCAGCACAGGCTCCTGGCCACCCTCTCGATCGAGTTCTGCTCGGACCTCAAGTCGTCTTGGGTCCTATTCCAGCCCCGCCAGTACTTCCTCCACCTGATCGGCGGACCAGACAGGATCCAGTACCCGCCCGGCCTCAGAACTCTGTCCACTTCCATTAAATACGTTCCACCTATTGCACATACACCAACCGCATTGTCAATTATGTCAGCTCGACTCAAGTTCCGATACATTCAGCTGATTACGAGAAAGATTTAGCACGCGAGGATTACCGGATTCGGCCCAAGGAATGAGGCATCGAGAGCAATGGGCCATGTCGAACGCCCTAGACGGATACGGAAGCCTTTTCGATGCGAGGACGCCGATCAGCGCTGGCACTCCTCGCTCGAGGGCGAACTGCACCTGAGCTTCGTGCGTGTCCCTCGGCGCGAACGACATCGTCAGCACGTTCCGGGACAGGAGATAAGCTCCCCAGCTCGCCACCTACGTTTGAACAAGACGATTTAACCCATGAACATTGAAAATCTAACAATTAAAATTCACGTGACGGCCCATTTTTTCCGACCTAAAAACATCAATCCCCATGGTACTGGCAGAGTGGCATGCATGTGGCAGAAAGTCGCCCTCACCAATTGCGACCTAAACGGGATCCTAACGTTATAAATCAAGATTCGATTCCCTTTCAAAGAAGAACCGGCGATTAAAAATTTATGATTCCTAAGACTCGAGGCGTGTACCTCGGTATTAATTTTTGCCAGCCAGAAATATTTACGTCCCCCCTTCTTCTATTATATTCCTCCAATGAGTGATTCAACTTGGCGAGTCTAGCCGGGCCAGTCAAACCTTAGGATTCCAAAACTTTTTTAACGACCATTAAAGAAAACAAAGAGCAATCCTGACCGATCCAGTAGTTTTCGCCTGCTTTGGCAACTCGATCCAAAGCAAATCAATAATTAAATGATTTCCGTTATAATGTGTATTGGTTGATGGGAGAGAATGCGTATGTAACGACGGGAAAGACTCACCCCGCAGCCGGTGTCGATGGCGGTCCGGATCGACCCGTCCTTGAGGTTGATGAGCTCGCCGATGTCGTCGATGTAGGCGGAGGCGCCGTGGGGGAACATGGTGCCGCCGCCGGGGAAGCGGAAGCGGTCGCCCTGGTACTGAATCCAGTTCTGGACCGCCTTCTCCACCGTGAGCTCCTTGTGGGGCACGTTGGCGTACCACGCCAGGTCCCGGCTCGCCGGCCACCGGAATGGTATCCGGTACCCGTACGGCGCCGGCACCCGGCACTTCACCTTCTCGGTCTTGTCCGGGCAGTGCCGCTCCCGGTATATCAGCCTCGTCCGGTCGAACCGGAGCGACCTCTGCACGTCCTCGCAGGGCGTGTACTCGCTGAAGTTGCCCGCGCACGCCGCGTACGTCCTGGGGCGGTCGTCCAGCTCGGCGTCCGCCGTGTCATCCTGGCGATGGTGGGATTCGAAGTCGAGGCTGACGCCGGCGGAGGGGGAGGACGACGACGATCCCTTCGCGGGGGACGAGGGGCAGGAGACGGTGGCGACGGTGGTGGTGGAGAAGGCGGCGGGGGCGATGCCGCCGCCGTGCTGCCAGATGCCGAGGAGGTAGGAGATGAAGCAGAGGAAGAGGACGAAGACCCCCTTGGAGAGGCTGGAGTTTTTGATCGTGAGGTAAGAGGGGGTGGCGGAGGCGGGTTTGGCGGTGGGGTGGTAGGGGGCGTAGGGGCCAGCCATTGGCGGCGGCGGCGGCGGCCGGCGGTGGCCTGCAGGGTCAGCCGTGGTCGGCGGCGGCGGCGGCGGCGGTGATGTTTTGGTTTTGGTTGGGGAGAGTAGGACTCGAGTGAAGGGAGTGGGGAGAGTTTTAAAGGAAGGGAGGGGAAGGTGGAGGGGTTGACGAGAAACAGGTTATGGGAACAAGTGGGTCATGTGGGAAAGCAGGTTCGATTTGCACCTAATTTATTTTATTTCCATTTTTGGACTTTCATTAAATTTCGTTAAATTAAAAGAAAAGGAGATCGGCGTCGGTCGGATTACACGGAAGCCGGCTCGTGCGCATCGAAACAGGGAAAGAAATCGCGTCGTATATGGTAATTGATGTCACAAATATAAATTTCTTGCCCGATTTATAGAGTCGAGAAAAAATATGTAATCATATATATATATATATATATTTCTGGGGCGACTGGGGCTTGTTCTAAAAGGGGGAAGTTTAGAACAGAGAGAGAAAAGGTGGTGGTGGGGTTTTATATAGGGAATTTAAAATATTCGGAAATTAGGGCAATTGGGTACGTCCCGATTTGTTTCCTTATTTATGTAATATAATATATGGTTTTATTTTTTTATTTTAATTTCCAGATTGGCAAGTGAGATTTTCGGTGGTGGGGGCCCACCTGGAGTTTGTCCCCCGGTTGACCCTGTCCCAGGTACAGCACATCATGGGGAGACCGTCCGCGCGTTGTCTAAGATTTATCTGGACTCTAGCGTACGAGGGGAGCTCAAAATTACATCATATATTATTTTTTTATTGGATTTTTATTTTTATCTCGATTGATAAAATTTTTAATTTCAAATTATATGACAGTCGTATGCCGTCTCTGAATTTTTAAGTTGTCATTATTTAGTGTTTCGTAAGAATTCTCAGAGTTCTATATAATAAAAAAGGAAAATGAAACAGCATGATCAAAGGAAATTGATTCTATCTTTTGTTTTTATTGGATTTGTGAATCGTGATCAAAGGAGACGGTCATTTGTTCAATCTCTTTTTAACTTAAACCTCGGGTTTAGTTAATTAGATGATTGGAATGACGCTAGAATATGGCTTGGCTTTCTTGCGGCGGCAGCCGTCCCTTGGCCGACGGTGGCGTTTCCGGGATGGCATGTTTGGGGCGGTCTTCATCCTTAGAAATACGCACTGCATTGATGATGGGGGCGTCAAACAATGTACCCTGCATGTACTTCAGTGCATGTACTCCTATAGCAGACCTTCTGACAATCTCAATTAGCAGCTAATTAAACCAGAACCAGTTGAGATCAAATGCTTATATAAAAAGATCAACTTCTAAGTTTTAATAATATTGATTAGTGTTAGTTGATAGAAAAGTATCGAAACTATGGGTCTAAGCATTAGAACCGACTTGTTAATGGACTTCAGAACTTCTCGGCATGGTGAATGTATCTAGCTATACAACGTCGTTGTCAATGTATTGACCTTTAGCGGTGCTCTGCGAGGCACAACAAAATTTCTACAATTTAATACTCTGTTCGTTACGTTGAAGTGTTAACGCTTTCAAAAAATTGTTTCTCAATAAGTCATTATGACATTATCCAATAAACTGTCGATATTTTCGAATGTTTGATTGAAATCTGAAAATGTATTGGAAATTGATTTTGATTGTTTGGAAAAGAAAACTTGCTTTTATTTTCCTAATAAAACATGTACTATGCACATGATATAAAGAGCTATACATGCTATATCGCTAAATGTTAAATAAAGATTAGCGAATTTAATTTTTATAACATAAATTTCTTTTTTAGATTGTTAATAGTTTATTTATTTTTGTTTTTGTCTCATGTTCTCAAATCTAGGGCCTAGACTTGGGGTACTTAGGTCCAAGCGCTAAGGTCTTGGACCTAGCCACAAGAGACCCGGCTGGGCTCAACCACCAGGATATTAGGGATGACCATTAAGGACTCAAGCATGTGTATTGAGGTCTTGGACATGTCTTGCAAGGACTAGGGCCTAGCTACCAATGCCTTCGACTTGGGTGTTGAGGACCTCGGCTTGTGCATCAAGGGCTAGGCCTTGGGTTTAGGCCTAACAATGAGGATCCCATACCTAGGCGCCAAGGTCCTAGTTGAAGGAGCTAGAGTTTCGAAGGCCTAGCCATTGAAAACTCGAGCACAAGCACCGATGACTTTGGCGCAGGAGCATAGTACCTGGGAACTACTACCGAGTACTTAAGTACGAGCATTGGGGTTTCAAGCCCAGCCTCAAGGGACTTGGGCCCAAACTTTGTAAATGAGCTCAAGTGCTAATGACTTGGGAGTGGGAGCTAGGTACTGGGCATTGCTATCGGTAGGAGTGATCGGGTCCGGGGTGGGTAAGGTCTAGACCTAGACTCAATACCCGACCCTGTTATAATCGGTTCCTCTTTTCTAGACCCTATACTCGACCCTGTTGGTATTCGACCCTATACCCAACCCACCCTTGTTTTCCCGATCCGGTTGCAGAGTCAACCTTGTTTCCACTTGAACCTGTTTTGCAATTTCCTGGTATCCTATATGACTTTTAATTTTATATTAATACGCGAAAAGATAATGTAATCCTCCTAATTTGTATTGAAATATTAAGCACTTGTACTAAATAAATACATGAACCTTTTGATTAAACGAAAAATTAAGGATCCACAAGGCTAATTATAATAAATAAAATCATAAGGCAAAGAATTAATAACAAACATGGGTCTAATATTAGTCTTATTCCCACAACTACTACATGAAGTTATTCATTTATGCAAGCATAACTTCTCCTATAAAAGAGAAATTAGGCGAGCCAATCCATATGATACACAAGAATTTGGCGGTGACGAACATCGTCTGTCCATTGAATGGTGCGAGAGGGAGTCAGTGAGGGAGGGAAAAAAGTGAGGAAGATGAATGACAAAGGAGGAGTGCCGTAAGTGTTTGAGAGAGCCAAGAGAAAAAACATCGTGTGGTTGCGGGAGTAAGAATATAAAACGGGGAAAACAAATGATTTTGGACCTCTACTTACAAAATGGTTCGGGAACCCGTTCCAAAACCGGTTCAAGAACCGGTTTTTCAATTGGGTAATTACTCGGAACCTGTTCCCGGACCGGTTTAAACCGGTTCTGAATTTTGGGAATCGGTTCCCGGACCGGTTTCAATGGGAACCGGTTCCTGGACCGGTTTCAACGGGAACCGGTTCCCGACCTTATTTTCTGGGTGGGCCGGTCTAGGAACCGGGTATACTTGGTCCGGTTGCACACCCCTAGCTATTGGGGTCCTAGGGCAACCACTATGGACCCGCACCTAGCTGTAGAGGACTTGGGCTTAGGCGTCGAAGTGCCAATCCCCAAGCACCGAGGTTTTCGATCTAAGCACCAAGGACTAGTCTCTTTTTCTAAAAGAGGAATTATTTCTATGAAGATATAAGTTTTCCATTGATTACGACAAGCTTTTCTGTGAACTTATTTTCCCAAGTAATTCAAATGGCAGAGAGTGAGGAAAACGTTTTCTTAAGAACTGTGAAATAAAGAAAGACTGAAATGCTCATGTCGTGCCATACGCAGCTAACTTCTTCGATCCCACGAAGACTTGGATTTTCGCATATAATTTATGAGCGAATTGCTTTCTAGCAGACAATTTATGCATCTGGATTTAAGCATGTCTCAATATCATGATCATTGGAGAATTAGCACATGATTTGGGATTCGAATGGATCGTTTTGAATGCGTACGTGCGTGCACGGGAGGACGGTCGATAGAAGGAATTAGTTTCCGTCTCGATGAAGCCAGCAATACCACTTTGGGGAAGTGAGCAGAGCACCATGAAAAAAGTCACCGAGGGGTAAAAAAAACAGAGTTAGCAAAACCACGTGAATCAAGCTGGAGCACGGGATCAATTAATCTAACGTGGTATTCTATTGATGTAATGTTTAATAGAAAGTCAAACTAAGTCCGAAATAAAATTAGGATGGACCTAAGTTTGAAAGCTCAAAAGGATCCATCATAAGATATCTCTAGTCATTTTGGAAAAGCACTACTGGCGGATTTACACTCCAAATGTTGTGTTTACCCAAATAAGGCAAAGGAAATCAAGGTACAGATTGCCTCTGTTAAATTTGATTCCAAAAAATTATATATCTTGCAAAATTCTATTTATATAGGCTTAGTTCTGAAAAAAAAAAAAAAAAGAAACTCAACTTTAGTTCTAATCCCAATTTTGTTATGATTTTTTTATCTACAAAAAAAAAAAATTACCAACTTTCACTCTAGTCCCATATCCGTCATCATCAACCCTCTGTTCAAAAGGTGCCTCTAATTTCTTTAAAATTATTAACATCAGAAGGCCGTTATTATTGTTGTTGTTGTTGTTGTTATTGTTATACACATTCTGATAATGAACTTCTAAGTGGTGTTGATATGGATAATTTTGAAGAAATTAGTAATGATTTTTTTTTTTAAAATTTTTTTTATGGTGGTTGAACAAGGGCAAATTTAGGACTAGAGTGGAGTTGGTGATTTTTTTTTTTTTTTAAATATAAAATACAATTAAGATAGAAATCGAGATTGAACTTAAAGTTAAGATTTTTTTCAGGGAATTAGTCCATCTCACACGAAAGCTCGAAATTCAGCTAGCCAAAACAGTTCAAACTTTGGGTAATTACATAGTTTTTAAGGACTTTCTAGGGTTTCGAGTCACTGTCTAGTCTGCAAGTATTTAAATTGGTCCACATAAGCACGTGGTGAGCTACGACCAACGGTACCGTGAACAAAGGATTAAGTCCACCGATCGCCATTTCCCAAAAAAAAGGGGTCCTCGATTAGAAAATTCTTTTCATTGACGTGATTCGCCATCTCCCATACGATTTCGATAACCAACTTGGAGGGCTTTCGTCTTATGGAAGCGATGAGCTCTAAGTTCGAGATGTACATACGACAGTCGTGAATAAATAATTTATAAATAATATGTTTCAAAACGTATGAAAAAAGACGTGGGTTTGTCGTTCTTGCCCTTTATATTAACGTATATTTCTCGAAAGTATTTTAGATCCCCGTGAAAACCAGTAAAAGATAGCCTATTCTTTCGTTATTAGTTATTACTGACTAGTAATTTACACTTGGGACTAGATGGCAAACGCCAAAAAATCTTTTGATCACGTCTTGTTGATTAGCATGTTAATGCGTTGGAAATCTATATCTGGCTGAAGACTTATAAATTGCAAATGGACTGAGATTTTAAGAAGCCATGTTCTGTTTAAGTGTGTTTAAAGTGAAAGGTCATCAATCTCAATTGACTCTAAAGTCAACTCTTGGTGAACCAGTGACCTTATAAGATAAATGCGTGCATTAGATGGAAGAGTGATAGTCATTCTTTCTAAGTATATATATAAAAAAAAAATAGTCCCTACGGTTTATTATAAGTTCAGTGTCAAGGCTGACCAAAATCCAATATCATCCGAACTATAAATCAATCCAATTTGATAGGGCCAATGAAACTTTGAACTCGATTCACTTGATTAGTTGCATTAGTGGACGTGATTTGAGAATCAAACCATAGTCAAACCACATGCAATTTATGCAAGCAAAACCCTAAAATGACCATATTGAAAAATTTGTGATTGTAATGGACATCTGATTACATTTCTTAATTAGGGTTTTCGTGCAAGGCTTTTGCCTTTTCCCCCAAGTTTCTTGAAGAGGATTTTGGCGATATGGATTTGGTATACATAGGCTGATCCTTGAATCTTGAAAGTTATTCAATAAGCTCATTCAAGTTCATGGATCCTCAAATTGACCAAATCTAGTTAAAAAAAAGTGATTCAATGTGGACGGACCATTGGGGAGGCAGCTGCTTCCCCATAAAGCATGGACCTTTCATTTACATGAATGTTGAATGGTTTATCTTGACCTCATAAATGAGTTGGCTCTAATCTTATTGTTTATAGGTCCATTACAGCAAGGAACCGAAGCATCCGGGGACAAAGACGATTAAAAAAAGAATAGAGGGAACTTCTTGGGATGAGGCATAACCTTGTCTAAAAAACATTAACTGACTCGATGATCTGATCTCGATTGTCTAGTTGCATGTTTCTCCGGGTATTTCAGTGACTGCTTTCTTGACCAATTTTTTATTTTATTTTAAAATAAATAGAAAATTGCAAAGAACCTTTGACTAAATGGTGCCACCTTCTGTGTGCTACATTACTCGAGCAAGTGGGAACCGGGGTAGGATGTGATCAACATTAAATAATTATCTAGGTCAACCACAAAAAGTTAAAGAAAAAAAAAGGTAAAAAGAAAAAAGATTTCCTTTTTCTTTCTCATTTTAGTTCTTTCCCTAAGTAAAGCAGCTGAAATTTACTAAGGTATAGGTGTAACATCCCGGGCCTCACTTGTGTGATATTAGGTGTAACATCCCACGGCTTTAAAACGCATCACACATTAAAGGGGCCCAAGCCATTATAAATTGGCCTAGGACTCCCCCCAAAGCGATGTGGGACAAGAGGGAGAGGGATCCCTTCCTTGTGCACGTCCATGGACCGAGGTGCGGACGCACCGTCATCCCTCCTCTCCACGCACCGCCGCTCGGGCAGTCACAATAGGGGTGCGGAATCTTTTGGTCGAATGACTGATCCTCCTCCCCAGGTACCAAGCACAGACGGAGAAGTCCTTGCAGCGGTGTTTTTAGAGACCCTCCGACGCTCAAGTCAGAATGTACTCATAAAAATGGAAACTAGCAACGTTTTGCCTTCACGTATGATATTGCCCTTACCGATCAAGAATGTAATGACTTCTACCTATACCCGACCCGTCGAGGGCCATCCAAGTTAAGGTGCTTGATATTTTTTTTGAGTATGTCGAGATTGGCCACCTTTACTGATTGTGCTCGATTGGGGAGGTTTAGGAGGTTCTATCATGCTCCGAAACTCCCGATAGGCATGTTTGGCCAAAGATGATGGCTGTAGGCCTTTCAGTGAGGTCGGACTTTCGGATGGCTTTGGCCCTTCTAAGGTTTCAAAGATTATTCTTATTTTCATCTTATTGGCCTCAACCTTGAGTGATTATAGTAGGGAAAGTTTCAAATGATGATATGAAGTAATACCATTTTCTAAAAGAGAGTTTAGAGCAGACATTATTTCAAGTAAGATCTTAAAATGGCCAACTTAGTTTCAAACAATGTCCCTAGCTTTTTGATTGACCAAATCTACGATGGCCGGTGAACTCGTGCATCTTTTGTGCATCTTATGTGAGATGCACAGGCTCGCCATTTGGTGAGACTCGGTTGGCAAGATTTGATATAACAAATTGAGGTACCTCAATTGCTTTGTCGAGTCGAGGAATCCATGTATTCTTCCATGATTGAAATGGATCCCACTTAAGTCCAGGTAATTCCATTATCTCAAGTTAATCAAAGAAGAGTTCAACTTATTAGCCAGGCAAAGCTTCGTTCCAACAACAATAGTACTATTAGTGTCTATTACAGGTTTGAGTAACAATTGTAGCTCAATGACATGGACAATACACTGTATCATAAGTTACTATTTTCCCTATCTCCACCTTTTCAAAAAGAAAGCAAGTGATACGGTTTTGAGAGGATTTATTTGAGTTGGAGCAGAGGCTCTCTTTTATGCTCTATGTGAATGGACGTTGACTTTCTAGGTAAGCATGCAAGTGAAATATCTATATTTAGCAATAGGGTTACTAGTGCAAGGGGAACAATATCTCCCCATAAACAATTAGGGAGAGGATAAATGGATGCTTTAGAGATAGTGGGTCTGAGGGCTCCCTCATTAATCCCCATATTCAAGAGATGAAGGATTTTAACACTCCTAATCATTTGCAAGCCTGATTAGGAACGACACATAAAACTTAATGAATGGATTGGATGAAACACAAAATAAACCAGGGAAATAGGTGAAGGGAGATTACTTGTATATAAAGATCATATAAATTCCATGATCAGGGGATGTGGAACATTTCAACATTAAGCATGCTGACGTGTCCATTTTCTTGGTCGCACTTTACTCCAGTTCAACGAATGATCTTTGTTGTTCCAAGAAGTAACGAGGTGAGATGTGTCCGAGAGATTTTGTCTGAGTTGGAGCAAAGCATCTCTTCCTTCTTTGAAGCAAATGGAGGATGAGCTTCTATTTCTAAATAAGCATACACATACATTGTCTAAAATTAACAACAAACTTACTAGTACAAGCATTTTCGCACTATCATGTCCTGCCATGAATGATGTTGAAATTGAAAATAAAAGCTATATTGTATGCAAAAGCCACTCTACCGCTAAAGGGCGTTTATAGGGAGCGAAGGAAGGAGTAATAGAGAATGTAGCCAATTACTGTTTTATATATTGTTGATTTTAGCATATGTATATCACGTCTTCATAATTTCATGACCATGCACATTTCTCGGGCCTAGTCAACATATTACCCTTTGAAAAGAATAATTCGAAAAACCATCAATTCTTTTCGACAGTATATCAGTTTCCCCCACGGACTCATACATGGGAGTGTGAAATTTATACGAAATTTCGAGGATCACAACTATAATAAACAATCGAATAAGAACTAGTGAAGTCGGACCATCAAGTTGACTCTTGATTGCGAAGATTAATGCATCCTCCCCGATGCTTTCTCCTTGGACTGGTTCTTCTATGGTTCGTAGCGGCTGAACTTTTGTCCTTTCCTTTTTTAGCAAATATTAAGGAGTTACATTGGATTAGGACGAGATCTGGAACTGTCATACATTAAGGCATTAATCATATAGTTCTTCAGTAGACCAGTCGCTGTCCTTTCAACTCACTGGGCTCAGGCCATGGAGATGACGTTTGTTCTCATCTTAGCAACTTCAGAGTCTTGAAATTCTAGCCCATTTTATTATTGGCTGATGGACCCAGCCATTGCTTGATGGCCCTATTATGGCTTTTGGGTTCCTCCAAATTGAAAACTTACCTGTAAATATAGCCGCCCAAATCAAGTTGAAATTGAAAATCCTTTATTTATTTTTTTCCCAAAGAGAACATACTAATTGAATCGAACTCACTCAACTCAAGACTGGTAGTATATGCTATCCCTGGCCAAATTGAAGCAGCGGGAATCTAAACATTAATGAGCAAAAATTAGGTTTAAGTATGTAAAGATTCGACGTTATCGAGTTTTGATGATTCAATGGATGAATGAAAAGTCGACAACATGATTTGTTTGATAACATTTTGCACTTGGGTTTGTGCGTTTTTCCTAAGCACGTGAAGGTTACTAACTGGGTCGCTAAGGCATTAAGAGAAAAGACCGAGAAATCAAATCGGGCCTCATATCCTCCTCGAGCGCAATTAGGGTTTTGTCATGTGGTGATGCAAAGCTCCGTGGATGCCTCACGTGTTTCATGGTCTTTGACTTAATGCACCTATTTTTAACCGACCAAGTATAAAATAAAGGTCGTGGGACTGCGAGATTTGTATTTTTCCCTACTGTTTATGATATTCCGCGTGGATCTGAATGGATTCGGCAATAATTGGTCCTCGTCATCGGCTTATTTTCTCCATTGTTTTTCCTTGACTTTCCCACATATTCTCGACTCTTCTTAAAGAATTGCCGTGAAAATTGACTAGTCGAAAGGAGAAATCGCATGGCAGTGTAAACCCCACAAAAACTTTGTGCCCTCTTTATAACACAAACTAAATCCACTGTATGAGTGGACATAAATCGGACCACGTAAATCGGTGGGTACTAGATAGAAAACCTACGACCTTTGATTTTCTTCATAATATAACTAGAATATTCCACGTTTGATGCTTTTTTTTTTTTTTTTTTATACATTTTATTTTGATCAAGAGAATGCGTACATAAGTTAACTGGACAAAACTTATACATGTAACAATTTTTATCTTGATAATCTTAATGGACAAAGTTAACAATAAAACTGTTTACCCATATCCAGAAAGCAATTTTTTTTTTTTTTTCTTTTTAATTGTTGAAGCGTTTAGGTTGTCCTTCACGAAACCCTTTTAGAGATAGAGCTAAACTGGAAAATGACTCAATAATTTATCTTATGATTGCATTGCATTGGTAATATACAACGCCAAACTGTAATGTTAATTAGAGTAATATTTATCAAAAAGTACGCTATATGATCATAAAAATGATCAAATCTATGGCGAAGTTCATGATTTAGGATCATAAATGGATGAACTTAGGTAAGGCGAGAGATCAAATTATTATAAGGTAGATGTAATGTAACTTTCTTATCGAGTGAAAAGTGAAAAAGCGTAATATGCACAAATAAAAAGGAGAAAGTGACAGTTATAGTTGAAGTTAAATTTATTATGTTACTCGCTTTCCATTACGACAATTATCATTTACCTTCTTGACCATTCAAGCTTTATTCTTGAGCTAGAAAATCACCATAAAAAAAGGAATATCACTAATTGTATACTTTCACTTTCTGATGTGAAAATAAAAGATAAATAGAAAAAAATTTATCCCATAACTCTAAAAAGTCGCTCCGCCATAGACTATTCAGATTTGACCAAGAACAAAATGTTATTATGCTTTCTCAAGTTTTGAAATTGCAAAGGAAAAGTCAAGCCGTGATTCTAAGAATACCACCTCAACTAAGTGAATTCACACTTCTCATTCAACTTTATTTAAATCATTTTGTTGCAACATGCGTTGGCAAAGGACTTCTGGTAAGAGTATAATCGCATTAATTGAAGAGATACTGGAAAGTAATCAAACCTTTTGGAATCCTGCTCAAGAGTTTAGGTAACTTTTACACTCTTCAAGTTCAGGTAATATAAAAAAATTTCTTTTCATAAATAGCAAGATGTTTGATAGTTTCATTATAACCAGGAATGTAATAAGTAAAGTGTGAATTAGAAATAGAAAAATCAAACCAATTAAAAGAATTCTCAACAGGCCATATCACTTCATGACTGTCTAAATCCACTTTACTTAACATATTTTTTCATATACTCCCAAAAATGAAAGTAATTAAGGTGACAGGAAGCAAAGCGAGGAATTGAGAAAAAAAGATATAAAAAGAAAATCATTGCAAATTCGTCCAGAAGCCACGTCACCAATTTACCATCCTCAAACTTTCCATCTTAATATATATAGAATGAAAGACGCTGGAAAAAGAAAATATATTGTTGAATACTCATTTACTAAATGGAGGGGGACAACTTTTTAAGCATTTCCTATAATATCGGTCGACGGCTCCTATAGAAGGTGAACTTGTCCAACAAATTTCTAGGTTTGACAGGATAATTCGATAATCTAGCTGTCTTCCATGCGCTAAGGTCACTGACAAAGATGGTCACCCATGTAAGATTACAATTAAGCAACAAATAAAGTAGTTTAATAGATGTACGATAAACAATTAAGGCCGGAATTGGGGAGAAGCCGTAGGTCTTGTTGTCTGAATTCCTGGAGCGTGGTTAGGAATCAACGTGATTCACCTTTGAAAGTGGAGGGGCCTGTCTAAACCTCTGTACTTTTTATATGAATAGGGGGAAGAACACATGTTCATGCCTGGCATTATTGTCCTATCGAAGAAACATCTTCTATACTCAAAACGAAATTGTCTTAGCAAGCGAGACCATGTGGGGGCAGACCCTCATGATTGTTATTCTGGATTGTTTGTGGATGGTGGCAGGGGGATTTCACATTAATTAAGAGGTGGGGGAAATCACCGCATGTCCTATCTCGCTCCATTTGTTATAATACATAAATATTAAATCACTCTTCCATTTAATAGTTTAATTTTTTAAAATAATTAGCAGTGATTCCATCATGGTTCCATCAAAATTCTTACTTGATATGAGAACAAGAGATCCAAATAGAAATGTTTTGAAGAAGCACTAAATTAAGTCATCCTACAATAGTTGGTTTTTGATGCTATTCGCATCAATTGTGAGCCTTTTTCAAGGAAGCTTTCTTTTGATGTCAGCCCACAGACCGCATCGCTTAGTAATCATCTTTCCAAGCCAGCCATTTAGGTTGCTTGATGCTACGATGCCGGCTGTATAGGCTGCGCCGTTTAGTTACTATTTTGCAAGCCAACCACATCGGCCGCTTATTGTTTATATTCCAATCCTTGACATTTTGTGTGTCTTTTGAGAAGCCAACACTGCCACCAAACAACTCCCGCCCTCAAACGATCTAAAACTGGAAGATGTTGTCTCACACATCACTTCCATCACAGATCAACAGGTGGGTTTTAATATTTATATTCTAACACTGTTTATCAGCCTAATCGCCTTGTGCAAACAATTTATTTATTGGCAGCTTTCATTACTGTCTTAATTGAAGCTTGCATGGTTATTCAAATGGAAACGGTTAACAATCTCGAGATATTCTTTTTATGTAGTTTCTTTCATGCCAGACAAATGAGATGATAAAAAAAATTTGAAAAAAATTCTTATATAGATGTTGTCTCCTCCATCCGATGATGATGATCAGGTGAAAACCAATTCCATCTTGGTCCATGCACCTCATGTACAATTCTCTAGCCCCTACATGATGGGGTTCACACCAACCACTTCAATGTACACAGTTATCATTCTGTCCAAATCAACTCTAGGACAAAAAATATGGCTTAATAAAGCCAACCGTTATTCAAATTTGAATCCCAGATATCCACACACACCACCTAATCTCCAAACATCACCAATCGCGTGGAGGGATATAAAATTATCTGTAATCATGTACAAGTAAAAGAAATATTGGACTAGGCTGACTTTGGGGATTATGTTGTGGGCCGAGCCGAATCGCACGGTGGAAAATTGCGTGGGACCTTGCGATGTTTTTTTAAGATATAATGTGAGCCTCACTTTTTCTTCATATGTGATTGTGTTCTAGAATATTAAATTGAATTGAAGCAATAACCTAGGTATCATCGCCAAAGAAATGAATATGTGAGCCACCCATAGACAGCATATTTGATTTGAGTTCTCTACGTTATTGCCGAGGTCGAGAATTCGAACCCTCCCGTTGCATTTTCATGTCAGGTGCTACCGGGCCCCGAGGTTTTACGTCTAAATAGTGGCTTGCGGCGAGATTTGACGGTGCAACCGAGCACCAGAGGGTTATGTGATCCTTGAAGGATTGCACGGTCATATCCATGTCCCTTTTAAACGGATCTCAATTTGGCTCTTTCTTACACTCTTTCTGTTTCTTGATCTCTCTCTCTCTCTCTCTCTCTCTCTCTCTCTCTCTCTCTCTCTCTCTCTAAATGACCAAAGACTCTTCTTAGACATAAAAAAATGATGGTGGAAACTCAACTTCCGCTTGCTTGGCCCTTCTTCAACTCTCACCTCCTCCAGCTCCTCCTCTACCTGTAAATTCTCACGATCTTTTTTCTCCATTCCTCTTGATTCTTCTTTCCATCATTTCGTGGTGTGATCGCTTTCGTTGTGCTTATGGGGTCTGCAATATCTGGCCCTGCTGATGAGGCCGAAGGGTTTTCAGTCTCACCTTCAAGGACCTGTCTTGGGGACTTGCCAGAGGGTTGCATCACCTCCATTCTCAAGTTCTTGGATCCCCAGGATATTTGCCGATTCGCGTGCTTGAACAGAGCTTACAGAGATGCTTCATCAGCCGATATCGTTTGGGAGTCGAAACTACCTCCCAATTATCATTTCTTGGTTGAGAGAGTTCTTGGTGAAGACCCACGATGCATGGGAAAGAAAGAGCTCTTCTCGAGATTGTGTAGACCTAATTGCTTTGATGGTGGCACAAAGGTAGTGTTGGGTTGACCATTACCAAAACCAGTTCACGCCCACCATCATTTCTAATGCGTATACAATGTTACATATGCCTCCATTTGCCATCTGCGCATAAACCAATATGCAGAAAAACAAAGTAAATATGAATTTAGAGCCTGCGTGTTTTGCTGAGAGTTTAGAGATGCTCGTGCTCGCTGACATGTGTTGTGCTTTAAATTATTTCACTTGCAGGAAGCTTTGTTGGATAAGATTACCGGAAGTATTTGTGTGGCGGTTTCATCAAAGGCGCTGAAGATAACTGGGATCGATGACCGGAGATACTGGAACCGTATACCTAGCGAAGAATCCAGGTAAAGAGCTTCAAATGCGGCTGTCTTATTTCTCATAGTTGGAGGGTTTGGCTGCTGTGATCGTTTCAAAATGAAAAAATGAAAAATAGAAATCGCTTCAACCGAGAGCCATTATTCCGTCGGTCCAATATTTTCCTCTTTCTATTTAACCAGATATTGGAGATTAGATTGGTGTTTGAATTAGAACTGCATTTAATCTTTTAAGATGTCATAGATCTCAAAAGGCCAACCTTGTTGGTTCTCGAGAAAATCATCGACCAAGCTCATAATGCACGGAATTAAGCTCTTGCTAGATAATCACTTTGAGTTAAAATTAGAATTATTTCTTTAATACAGTCAAATCAGCCGGCGTATGATAAAGCTTTATTCGCAGAGGCAGTAACTGGAGGAAGTTTTGTCTCGCACACAAGAATAAAAGATAATAGCTAGGCAAGTAAGAAGACTACTTCAAGCTTGGGATATTTCTGTTTCTTAATACTCAATGACGATGAGTAGCGTGCCTTGTGATCCAAGTTTGCCATCTTTCTCCTGGATTCTGTTCAAGTCTCGTGGTTTGACTAAGATAAACGTAAGAGCTTAGTTCACCTTTCTAAGGAAGGAACAAGTTCCTTTCATCATACTTTCAATCTGTTCAGCAAAAGGGTTGATTGGGCCAAAGACTATGGATCGAAACCAGAAGTAAACAAAATTCTGTTTCCAATGTCTAGAATTCTCCAAGCATCACTGGCAGTTGTCGGTTTTCCTTTTTTGTTCTCTAACTCGAGCATAGATTGAAGGTGATGAAGATTAATCTATAGGAAAAGATGAAAAGAAAATGGAATTCTTGTTTTCAAGAGCAGGTTAATTCTTCAGTGAAATCTGAGGGACACGTTTTATCTTATCTAAATCTTCTTTAAATAACCCAACTAGAGATGGCGGGGTCGACTCCTTTTTTCGAATGGTCAATCCCTTTCCGATAAACGATATAGGGCGAGCCCTTTCTAGATCCTAGGAGGGAGGGCCAACTTCTTATTCACGAGGGGTCAACCCTCTTGGATAAGAGGTCAACCGGCATCCATCTGATGGGGGGTGCCGAGAAGATTTCGGAAAGTAAGAGATGTCCATTGAATTTCACCACGGAGAAAGAAGAGTTTGAACCAAAAAAAATGACAATTCTACACCCTCCATTTGACAACGTTTTCTCACGAGGAAATTTAAGGAAAGAATCATTCATATCTTCTTCGTGATGAAAGTGATCGAAAAATAATAGCTCTCCTATTATCAGCAGGTTCAGCACAGTGGCGTATCTTCAACAGATGTGGTGGGTCGAAGTTGTTGGGGATTTTGAGTTCCAGCTCTCGCCAGGCACATATAGCTTACATTTCAGGCTCCAACTGGGCAAAACTGTCAAAAGATTCCGTCGGCGAACATGCGACCTCAATCAAGTTCATGGTTGGGACGTCAAACCAGCCCGATTTCAGCTTTCGACTTCGAACGGTCAGTGCATCGTGTCTGAATGTTATTTGGGCAGGCCAGGGGATTGGGTCGAGTACCATGTGGGTGACTTTGTGGTTGAGAAGCAGGACACGCCCATTGGGATCAAGTTTTCAATGGTCCAGATTGATTGTACGCACACCAAAGGCGGACTCTCTGTAGACTGTGTGCTGATATGCCCATGTAATCCGCAGCATGCATAGGTTTCCATATCAGAGAAAGTAATAGCCATAGAATTCATTAGTACTGGTTCAATTTGTTTTCTTTCTCATTGAATATACATCTGACAACACTCCAGTCACGTACACAACGTATTCAAAACGTTTATGAGATTTTTTTATTCAGAGCAATTCAAGCAGGACACCACATGTAACTTCAGATTGAGGACCTTGACCTATCTAAGAGTACTGTGATTACGGGAGATTGTGATTGTTATCTTCTTCCATGTTGCAACTAACATAATTGCAGTCAATCTATATCACATGTCCAGCACTCGGCATTAACTTCTTGAGATTTGTATCAATCTTAATTAAATACACAGTTTGCGTACATCGCTGGACCTTGCCCGATGTAAGAGCATCATACTGATGCTGCGAATGCAAATTTAGACCACCCTCACCATTAACATGTCCACCCGAACAAGTGGGAATAAAGAAAAAAAAAGATGACCGCCCATCGATAGTACCTGCAGACGTCTAGTTAAAATCATGTCTCGACCAAATATGTCACTAAATCAGGTGACAGTTATCATAATTGGCCGTCATAAGTTGAAGTGCCAAGACCCAACGACACCCTATATTAGGTGAGATAAGTTGGGAAACGAAAACAAAGCAGTCCTTTCTCAAGATTGTTCACTAGATTACACTTGCATCACTTGAAAACAAGAAACCCTTCTGAAAAGATTGCTAAGTGCCTACTGCAACAAGTTTGTCAAGTCACAGCAAATTCCACAATTAATAAAGTTAAATAAGAAGAGATGCCAAAAAAAAAAGAATTAAGATAAGGAGCACCTATTTCAATATCCTGTACAAAAGGTACACACTTTGCCAATGGAGATTGCGCCTTATATCATGTTAGTCTCGCGCTCATGCCTTCCAATCAAAGCCCATCGTATCATCAAGATCGCTGTTGAAAAACACGCCATGTGTGAACTCTTGGGCTATATCCTGAACAATATCATCTTGTATATGGAGACCCTGAGGCATATCAGGCCCCTTCTGGTTGAAACCATCATTCCCCCCAGCTGCAGAGGACTCACTGTTCGAAGCAGCTTTGAAGCTGTTGCTCCTACTTGGCGCCGGCCCTGCGGCACCTCCTGACACATTAGATGCAGCTGCTTGCGGTGCTGCATTATTACTCCCATATCCCATGCCACTTTTCGCCACATTTCCATTTGCATTCTGACCAGAACTGTTGTTAGACATCTCCTGGAACAGCTGCTGAATCATCTGGTGCTCGAAAGCTTGGTTGCCTTGGGACGACTGAGGATGGTTTGGTGAGAGTAAATTATTGGCACTCCCGAGCGCTGCTGCAACGGCTGGGATTGCTGCGGAGTGAGGTGAGGGCTTGAGTAGCCACTGACAGGTAATTTCTGCATGGATGCAGATAAAACAGCAGACCCTTGAAATGTAGAAGGTGGGTTCTGGTTGCAAGAAGATGCCTCTTGTTGAAGGGAATTGGAGCTTGCATTCATGGAGTTCTGCCGCATTAGCACCTCTTGTTGAAGGGAGTTGGAGCTTGTATTCATGGAGTTCTGCCGCATTAGCATGTTTTGGTAACTAGTCAGAGCTGAGGCAGCTTGTGCAGAACCACTTAAGGCTCCGCGATTGACCATGTGCTGGTTATTACCCATGTGATTGTTAATACCAGGATGTAAAGCCATCAACTTATTCAATGTGTTGCGATCAGTTGGCAGACCCTGAACATTTGCCATCTGCTGCATCTCTTGCATTTTCTGCATCTGTACTTTTGCAGCTGAGGCCTGTTGAGTGAAACTTTTCAAACCCTCTGCACCAATGCACATAAAATGGTTACCATCAGATTGTTCAGAAAAAGAGTGGTAGACTTAAGGGAAAAAGGAGAAGACACTTAAAGATGTTATATTATATTTGTCAACGCTACCACAACATAAATACCCCCCGAACAAAAAAAGGCAGAACAAGTATATTACCAACAGGGCCAACTTTGCTCTCCCGACAGAAATCTATGAGATCCTTCATGCTGTTGACAACCTCAGAGATCTGCAGTTGGAGTGGAAGCATTAAGAACAAAGAAATCCTAGCATCAACTACCATCATACACCATGAGACAGCTTACCTGTAAACACCGCACATATCTTTTGGAAAATCCGAGGTCATTGAGCGACTGCAACTCCAAACTTTTGGCAAGCTGACGCCCAGCTGTCAGGACCCTAAAAGAAGAAAGAACAAGATCAGTATCTGCCATCCAGAAAGCTGCATGAACCAAAATAGAAGCATAAAACAATGTACTAGATCTATGCATAGGCGGAAGAAGGGGATGGGCCATCCAATCAGTATGTGCAATATAGCCCCAACCAGTGCCCTCTTCAAACAAGATTTTTTATTAAGAAAATAGTTTACAACAGAATTGCATACTCACATGCTGCAGTGAGCAAGAGAAATACCGTGCCAACAGTCATATATCTATTAAGAACTCATCTTAATTAACCATTGAACATGTAATGAGGCAGTGAAACCGGTCATAAAACAGGTAAGAGGACACAGCCAACCCATCAAACTCTGGACAACCTTTTTAACCCCCCCTTCTTCCTCCTCTTATCTTTTCCCTTTTTTCCCTCTTTTTCCATCACTTAACTGGGAACATAGCTACTGGGACACCATCTTAACATGCATATGTATCGCCAAGAAAGATAGATTTATCTTGGCTTCTTGCCAGTCACAGCCTTTGATGAAGGAATGCAAAAACGAAAAAAAAAGAAGGATTGGAACAAATCATGAGAAAAGCCACCAATTTGATGAACTTACATGTTACTGTTTGTTTGTAGATCTTGTTGGGAGACCCCATCAGCTCCACTCTCCGCAATAGTGCTCTGACACTTTTGTGCAACCTGGACCAACTGATTTACCTGAAGAAAACGTATAGTCATGATCGAAGGTTATACATTTCAGGAATAAAACAGCAAGGAAACAAACAGATGGCAATTATTCATTGTCCAACCAGTTGGGTATCAGATTGTAACATCATACACCAACGTTAGGAAAAGGCTCAGAACATCATTAAGAGATCCATGCAAAACTTGGTCAATAAACAAGGTCTTTTGTTCTAATATTGCAGAATGTGGGGCGCTGACTCCTGCTAATGGCATGTCATAATCATCGAAACCAAGGTTGGTACCTGTGGGGCAACCAAGCGCCGAGGAAGAAGTTCTTCATGACGACGAGCACAGAATTCCCATGACAGTATCTGATCAACACCAAAACTTAGCAAAAACCTTCACAGCTATAGAGCATTGATGACAATGTCTTTATGAAAGTATATTGGTGAATAACCTTGAGATCATTAGCGAATGTTATACGAAGCTGACCCTCACGTACAACACGAAGTTGCTCATACACACTCTCCTGAACAGCTTTTCCATACTCTAACACCATTATCCCTGAGGGAAACCTGACTTCTTTAGGCATGTCCAGGAAAAGAAGCTCATCAAGGACACCACTGCCAAATTTGATTTCATTAAGCCTAGGTAGTACTTCAAAAGTGGCCTCTGTCAAAACCGCAAAAAGAGAAATAATTATTAACAATCAAAATACCCCAGTGAGGGGGGATTGCTCCAAGGAGTACTAAAAAATACAAGCTGCATATTGGAGAGCAATTCATCCCAAGCAAGAAGCCACTAAGTGCGTTTGCCCAATTCTTTTGGCGACTTAGGAGTTCATTAAAATGTGCAGATATATTCATGAACCCAGTCAACAAAAAAGGACGTCCAGTATTCTTTCAGCAGATTTGAGCACATGTCAAGTAGTTAGCTTGAGTCAAGGTAAAGAAGAAAGCTCTCAACTAGATAGCCAGATTCCACTCCTATTGACTCCTGATTTAATTGAACAATTGTACCAGCTCAGAACTTGTAACATGCTATACTATGAGATCTAGCAATTTTCTGAAGCATGTCAGATTACAACTAGAGAGACACAACTATCAAGATTCAATTGCAGTGAAGAGAAAATTTCCAGGTATAAATCAGTAGACTTAATTAGTCGCTATCTCTTACCAAATCCCCTTCCAGACTTGGAACCACAAATGTCGCAGTGCCATGCATCCTGACAAAGAAAGGATACAAGGAGGAAAAAAAAAAAAAAAGACCATCAGCCTACATAAAAATTGGTAGACCAAACTGATCAGTCCATCCAGAACACTTAAGGGCTTCAGTTCAATGGAAAGGCAGAGTAAACATGACGGCATAATAGAACCAACCATAGCAGCCTGTGGAAAAACACCAAGTGCATGTTGTCCAACATTGTCGTATAATGACAAGCACCACCTTTTCTTTGCTCGAGGGGAATAATATTCTGCCACAAACTTCCTCCAATAGGCAATAGCATTAACCTGTAGAAAGTAAAAGAGGGATTGGCTCAAGTAACAATTTAACTGATAAGATTTAAAGAGTTCTTCAGAAAGAAAAAATGCATTTAGAGAGAGAAGTGAAATGAAGGATGTGTCTAAGGGAAAGCGAGGTTTTCAGTCTAGACTTCCAACTTACCGGAGTCTGTTGTCGCTGATGATAAAGATATTGCATCAACCGACGAGCACATACACCACTATCATAGGGGCGCTTGAAGGCATTCATTGATTGAATGCCCTGTTGCTGCAGCTGCTGCCTCAACTGAAGTTGCTGCTGCTGCTGCTGCTGCTGCTGCTGCTGCTGCTGTTGCTGCTGCAAATGCACCCTCTGCATATGTGGCATTGATTGTAGCAATTGTTGCTGTTGTCGTAGTCTTTGCTGCTGCAGTAATGCTTGCAACTGAGGATTACGACCTTGTAACTGCATGGCATCCTGTCTCTGCAACAGTTGATGTAAGACCTGCTGCTGGATTATGTCTTCTTGCTTAATGTCCAAACGCGGTTTCTTCTGCACCTGATGAGATAGGTTATTTGGGTCCTGAATGAAAGATCCAGGAATTCTTGAACCCATGGGCAGCAACACTTGCCCAGTTTGTGATACAGGTAATGATGTAGCAGTAGAAGCCCCTTGTTGCTGCTGTTGATTCTGTTGAACTGGGGGTGTCTGTTCTTGGTGAGAGTTCTGCTGAGCTACAGAGGATGCATCCATAACTGATGAAGCTGATAGACTAACGTTATTCGAAGAAAAAGACATTGGTGATGCTGGCAAACGCATATATGAATCCGTATTGATACTTGCACTTCTCTGCAAATGTGGTCCTCCTGAGAGTGCAGAATTAGCATCTGTAACCAAGGAGCTTGCCCCAACACTTGGTCCTGAGTTTGCCACGCTGTTCAAAACTACATTGTTCATGTCCCCCGAAACTGTTCCTAGAGTAGGGCGCCCAGTTCCAGGTACCGAATTAGAGGAGTTACCGAATGAAGAGCTCAAGTGAGAATTAACTACAGTATAGGACTGTCCATCCCCTTGATAATATATTCCTGAACTCGAGGAAGACTGGGTCAAGCCTCCAGCTGCTCGTGATGGGACCATAGGGGGTGTTGCCCCTTGGTGAACAGAGTCTAAGTAGCTATCGAGAGCCAGGCCTGATTATCTACTGTCCGTATAAAGCTATCTTCACTCAAACTTCCTCGATTCACATGAGTAATAGACTCCAACCAGTGGATCACAAGCAGAATATGGGACGCAAATGATGCAGAGACCAACCCAGCATGCAAGAACTGTCCACAGTTCTGTATCGAAAACATCTCCAGAGAGTGAAAAAGGCGAATCGAATTTATAGAACGTCATTATAAGACAAAAAAGCGTTCAGCTTTGCACAATATAACCAGCTTCCGGGGCTCTACACGTATATTCTAAGCGAATTGAACAGCAGCAGCAAAGAAGTCCGGCAAAAACAAAGCATTAGAGACAGACGCAAAAGCGAGGGACTTCCTTAATCAAGCAATTCAGCAAAACAGAACCCAGAGGACCTCATCAAACTCGGAGCACTCCCCAAGAAACGCTCGGACAGAAAATCCTCCCACCCCAATCAGGCCGACAAACCCTAATCACGAGCTGCGCAGCTCAGCGACAGCAACGCCAACCCACGACCCAAAAAGTCCCCAAATTTCCAGTAACCTAAACACCCCCGTCGCCTAAAAAGCAATTGCACCCCAGCAAGACCCGAACCGAAGCTAATTAGAACCGCGAAAAGGGAGGGAAAGAAAAAAGAAGAAATCTCCGCCGGACCAGAGATCGCCAGACACCAAATGAGACCGACCCCCCGAAACCCAAAACCCGAAACCCGATCGAGGAAGAAAAAAGCACCAACAGTGACGCGAAATCTCGACAATCGGAGGCTCGAAGGGGCACCCACCGACGCGAATCGCGAACTAATCGAAGGAAGCGCCACTGAACACTACCCAGCCACTGAAGCCACTCGCCCCCTAGACAGAATCAAACGACAATCACACCCACAAAAAAAGAAATTGCGAATACTACTGACCGGGAGATCGCGGACCGGCGGGAGGCAACAACACTCCCGGCTTCGATCGACGGCGAGCGGCGCAAGCCGGGGGACGCTGCAATCGGGAGGGGGACGAGCTGCGAGAATCGAAAGCGGAGAGAGAGAGAGAGAGAGAGAGAGAGAGAAGCAAACGAAGAAGACGAGAGAGATTAAAGGGATGGATTTATATACGCCTAGCGGGAATTGGCGAGGAGGCGACCGGCGCGACCGGCTGCACCCCGCTCGCGCGGCGTCGCGCGCCGGTTCCCCGTCGGGACACGCGTCGCGCGATGGGACGGGCCAGCGGGAGTCGGTGGCGGATCTCGCGGTGGCGACGCGGGGGCGCGGGGCGACGTGGCGGGATCCGGTTGGGCGATCCGAGAGTTGCCTAATCTGGACCGCGAGGGTGGGGGGCGAGGCTAGCTACTGGCTACCGCCGTAGCCAGTAGGCCTCGGGGAGGGCGGGGATCGCCTGCGGCCGCGCTCATTTTCCTGAGCCGTGCGATCTCTAGGCGAAGAGTTTTTTTTTTTTTTTTTTTTTTTTTTTTTTTTTTTAATTTCTTCGGCCGGCTCCTTTTGGCAAGAGTTTTAGCATCGAGAGAACGACCCATTTCCTTCTTTTCTTGCTTCTTCTGGGAAGTCTTAAACCGGTCAAAATTCGACAGAAAATATATATGAATATTCCAGGGTTTTGTCCCCCCCCTTTTTTTTTTTCTTTTTTTTTTCTTTTGGCCTAAAAAACGTGGTCTGGTTGTTGCCCGGATGACGGATCCATATACCATGCAGAAGTATCCATAAACCATGCGGAATTCAATAGTCAAATTACCCATTAGAATATGAATTCGCGTTTGAATTTATGAGAAAAATCGAATTTGCATTTAGTGAAGCATAGACAAACACATCCATCATTTTCAAGGATGAGGGAAATATATCTTATTGTAGATAAATAATCATATACTTACTTGTTGAATCTACATTCATCCGTGATATTATTTTTATGATGTGTGTAATGAGTACTTTAGAAGTCGAAATATTTTTTTATTAATAAAACAAGCAACATTAAGGCACTCATCAATGCAACTAGAATAATTACACTTCTCATGGAATCAACGAAATTGGGTATAGAAATTGATAAGGTTCTCATGTACTTTCCAATATTAGGATTTCATCTTAGATCTAGGATGGGTTTCCTTGAATTCACTTTCTTCATTTTCATGCCCTAAATTACCCAAAACGGATGAATCGATGAAAAGTCACTCACAATAAAAGAAATGTGCTCGTACTTTAAAATGCAACTTTAGATTCGCAGGAAATAATTAACTGGAATTTCTAAGCGATAAGAAGATGCCTATTTTAATTTACCATTTTTTTTCCCTTTCCGGTTAGAAGGTTCTATTTTTTGGAGCGTGTTTGGAGGAAATAGTGTAGAGATTCCAGTTCATAATTTCCAGCAACGTGAAGTCAAATAGAGAAAAAAAGAAAAAAATAAGCAAAAAAGGTGTTCTTCGCCACCCAACATATACTGAAGAATTTTTAAAAAAAAAAATTCACACTGCAATTGTCAGTAGTCTATTCTCCAAAAGACGAAAAACCATAAGCAATCTAATTTTGGAGTCAATCATGAAATAAAGAGAAACGCATTAAAGGTGAAATAAAGTAATGCGATTTTATTTATTTATTTATTTATTTGGGTGTGTGGGGGATAAAAGGGAGTTGATGGGAGGTGCAATGATTGCCTCCCCCTATATTCCTAGAGATGGGAGCGCGCACGGCTTTGAGGAATGGAGACTTCGGGTGGTCGGCACGTGGGGGCTCGCACGTGCGAGGGGGGCGGGCGCATGGGTACAGCCCCCCGTGTGGCCGACCCGTTGCTGTCATGGAAAATCTGGCAAAGGGGCAATGGGGGAAGGGCTGGTCGGCGTTTTCTTTCCGTTTTTTCGCTTTTCTTTGGCACGACGCAATGGGCCTGGGGCCCGGTTCCGACGTCATGGGCCTCTCTCTCCCTATAAACGAAGGAGCTTTGGTGGGTCGCAGAGGGGCCCATAACATTATCTTCCTACGTAAGCGTGTGTAAAACGGACTGCCTGAATTGGAAACTATGGCTGCGTTTGTTTGTGTTTTTTTTTTGTTTTTAAACACTTCTTGTTTTTTTTCGTTTTAACAAAAAGGAACGTAAACGCGTTTGGGTGCGTTTTGTTCCTTTTTTTGTTCTTTTTGTTCGCGAACAAAAAAAAAGTAAACAAGAAACACAAATTTTGTGTTTCTTGTTTTTTTAACACAAACGAACACTTTTTTTTTTCTCTTATTTTCTTGTTCTTTTTTCTTTTGGCCGGTCGTCGGCCTCGGCCATGGCCTAAGCAACCGGTCGACGAGGGCCGGCGGCCTCGCCCGGCCACGGCGAGGCTCGCCGGCCCCGGCGAGGCCGACGCTTCGCGATCCCCGCGAGGCCGACGACGCCGTAGGCCGGGCGAGGGTCGGCCTCGCGCCGGCCCGGGCGAGCTCGTTCTCGCCCAGATCCGGCGAGGCCGCGCTCGCCCGCCGCCGGGTGAGCTCGGCCCTCGCCGGCGACCGGCCAAAAGAAGAAAAAAAAATGAAAAAGAAAAAAGAAAAAAAAAGGAAAAATAAGAAAAAAATAGAAAAAATAAAAGAAATAAAAAAATTATCCAAATTTACCAAACATGTTTCGTTTTATTTTTATTTAGAACAAGTTTACCAAACGCGTATTTTTGTTCAAAAATTGTTAACGTAAACACTTTTTTCTATTTCGTTCTTAGAACAATTTTTAAACAAACACAAACAAACGCGCCCCTATAAGGACCGGATTGAATCCACTGGTTTGGCTTCTTAGATTCTTATGTTCTTAAAAAAATTAATAGATTTAGTTTATTGTTGTCGAGGAGATGATGTCTTATAATTGGATAATTAGATATCTGGATGAAAGTATAGGACTTATCACGACTTTTGAATTTATTTTTCGACAATGCTTTGGACAATAAAATATCCTTATCTCTCTGAAGAGATGATGAAGGGGGTAATGAATGTTAGGGGTGTTAAAAATCGAACCGAAAATCGAACCAAACCGAACAAAAAATTTGATTTTTCGATTTAATTCTCATTAAAAATCGAAATTTTTGTTATTGGTTCGGTTTTTATTGGTTAACCGAACCAAACCGAACCAATAAATCGATAAGAGTTTTTTTTTTTGAAATGAAAAATATATACAACGGAAAAATAAATAAATGTAAAAAATTAAAAATTAAAAATCAAAAAAAAAATCAACCGAACCGAACCAAACCTAAATTTCGGTTCGGGTCATATTTGGTTCAACTCGAAAGTTTTTTCTAACAGTTCGATTCGAACCGAACACTGCAAGGACGAGATCGAAGCTCCGTCCCATCTGGTGAAGCATCGTAGCGTGGGGCTAGCGAAGTTCTGGTAGCGAGCGGAGGATGATCGGTCGTGTCTTCAGAGAAGCGAGCCGGCGGGCGCCATGCCGTCGTTAATGTCGAGTCAAGAACGTTTGTTTGGGCGGATAAGAACAGGACCGGACCATCCGTCCCACGTTTCAGGCCCGCGCTCTCGACCGTTTCTTGCTTTGCCGCAACACTCGCGCGTGATTTGATGCGCTTTCTTGCCCCGCCCGTCTTCAAGGATTGAAGCAGGGAGACCCCAGAATGAGTGCCAATCTTCTCTTGGGGCGTGCCCATCTGCTGCTTCTGCTCCCGACGAAGAGGACGAGGTCATCCTCCACCGTTGACGACGGTGAGCGAAGTGGTTGTTCTCAATTCCCCCATCTCTCTTTTTGGCTTTTCCAGTTTTGCAAATTGTGTGGTGTACCCGGCCAGGAAATGTAGTGAAATGACCTCGAGGAACGGTGAGGCGTGCTTTTCATTTAAACTTGGAGACGGGTTAGTTCGTATGATGGGATGGGATGCTTTTGTACAAAACAGGAAGCAGCTGCAGCGGCAGAATCCACCTTTCTCGGGAACGCACGCTGCGGAAGCACGAAGCGAGAGGAACGAGCGCCGTCTTCGCTTTGAATCCATTTCGCGCCAAAAGAAATACGGAACGGTCACGAATTTCTGCTCGCCTCGGCGGCGGCGGCGGCGGCGGCTCAGAAACCGCCGGCGACGAGCGACAGCTCAACCTCTCGGTCCTTCGCTTCACTTTTGGTAGCATCACTAACTCTCTTCTTCTCTCTCTCTCTCTCTCTCTCTCTCTCTCTTCCCGAATAGAATATGCCATCACTTTTGGGTAATGCCCATGATTCATAGAAGCAAAAAATTCGATTTTTAGCGGGTGTTCTCGATGGATGTTGTTGCAGGCATACCTGGTTTGGACGAGTCGTACTTGCCCAGATGGATAGGGTATGGGTTTGGTTCGCTCTTGCTGTTGAATCACTTCGTGGGGTCCGATCTCGCCAATATAACCTCGGCTCAGCTGGTTGTAGTCTTTTCTGAGGCTGTAATTACTTTGATTGCACAGATTTCGTGGATTGATCTGGAATTTGAGCTTTTGTTTTTGTGTTTCTTTTCAGAGGACAGAGGTTCTGGGTCTTTCTTTGGCTGCATTCTCCATTATACTCCCTTATCTTGGAAAATTTCTTCCCGTAAGTTTTTTGCTGTTTTTGGTTAATGATGTATGTTTCTTAACCTCGTTGGTGTTATCGGCTGAGTTAGAATGCTATTTGAGCGAGCTAATTAGTGGCGCAAAGTGGTGGGTTCCTTTGCATTTTTCCCTTTATGAGGCCATTCGTTGGTTTTTGCAAGGTTCATGGGTGCTTGGCATCCGTTGCAATATATGTTTAGCCTTTGGATATTGCACACCTTTCTTGTCCTGGATTATCTTCTAGATGTGGGTACTGTATTTTGTTTAGGCTGGATATCATATCTTTCTGAGAGTGGCAGTAATGATTTCCCAGGGTGCTGGTCCAGTAACTCAAGTAATGTTGCCCGAAGGCAATGAGCAGCTCTTCATCATGTCAGAAAGTCTGTCTGATACATTGAAGGAGAACTTGGCTTGGGCAACGTATGTGCTATTGCGCAATACAAATACTACTGCTGTGGTACGTGGTTACTAAGAGCTAAAGTGAGCTGCTAAATTGTCACACAGCCAGCATGAGAAACCTCAATCAATGTTTGCTTATTTCTTTCCTTATGGAGGTTACAAATCTCACACGTTTTATCCTTTTGTCTTGCCGCAGTTAATATCGATTGAAGGCAAGCTATGCATACGGGGCTATTGGAGAACACCGGATGATGCATCTAAAGCTCCTATCCTTGATTGGTTTGTGGAACAGATACAGAAAATTGGCCTTTCTGATTTGAAGGATACACTCTATTTCACTCAGAGTCCTGGTATAAGAAAATCTATTGACAGTTCCTTTAATGTCGTGTCCCATTTCTCTTCAATGGCAAATGCTTGATCAAGCAAACAGTCCTTTGTATGAACATCAAGTTAATTTTTGTTCCGCTAAGCACATGGAAGAAGCTAAGAGCATGCAAGCACCTAGAGTATATTTCACACACTTAACACAGTGAAATGGTTCTTTTTTTCAATCTTAGAAGTAAGCATGAGTGGTTCAATTGTTCTGGGGAAATAAAAAAATAAATCTCTTTACTGTTGTTTTTCAATAACTGAAGTTTTCATCAAAAAAATTGCAGATTTTGGGTTTGGGGAATTGTTACCAAATGGGACACGCTCACTGTTGGTGGAGCCACTGCTTCAAGTTTCAGATCAAGAGGTATGCGAGATGGGGAGAAATAAAGGGTTTGTCGTACTGGTCTCAAGCATGAGTTATGCTTATAGTGACAAAGACAGAGCTTGGATAAAAGCTATTGCAAACAAGTTTACAGGTAAAACATATGTATAGTTAAACAATTGTGAATTATTTGGTTGGATTTGTTACTTCACAAAATGTGATCCTTTGGTGTGTCTTTTCTTCAGTTGTGTGTAAGACATTTCCTTTTTATATCTACTATATAGAATAGGCTACTAAATTATCACGACTTATTTCTTGGAACTGAATTGCCTGGCAAATTTGTTGATGATGATCAAATTCGTCCTTTCTGAATAGTTATTCACCAAGTTCTGCTTAACCATCTTATCTAGACACTCTCTTCTTGAGATGCCATATGACAAGAAGTTGTCGCAGATGTGGACTGCAAACAACTTTTAGTGCCTGAATTGAATCTCTCTTCTTGGACAATGCTTAATATTATGAAGGGGAGTATTATTGCTACAATATCAAGAAAGAGTCAAAAGAAGTCCCTTTGCTGTAGAAAGTACAATAATGGATATCCCCAAGTCATTGTGTAATGTTCTTTAGTGTTCATTTCAACGTAATTCAATACCATTAGAGCTGTTGAGACTTGAGAGAACATCAATAATGCATTTTTCTTGTTTAAGTGCTTATTTGTAGTTTATACCAACAGGTTTATAGATCCTCTGTTGAGGCAATGACTAAGACAGCAGCTTCACTCTCGGGACTGAAGCTTGAACACCTGGATATTTGAAATCTTACAATTGAGACGAGAATTTTGGGAGATGATTATAAACTGAAAAAGGAAGATAAAATCATGCTTAACAGTACCAGGAAATAAGTTCCACACGGTTAATGAAAACATGCCTATAACCAAGATAGGACCTGGCATGGGATGAGGGCACGCATGATATGATATTTTTTTGAGTTTGATAAATGGATCTGCTACTGTAGAAGCTGATGAAACTGTAGACTGGGTTGGCTAGAGTGGATAAATAAATGATGCACTCACAGTTGTCCTGGATCAGATAAGTTAGCTGTAATCCTAGAGATTGATGCTGTATGTTCTTTACCAATGAAATTTAAACTACATGCCTGATGCTCATCTAAACTGTAGGAGTAGCCTAGAAGGGGAGTTGATTATTTTCGTCATATGAAATTCTGTCGAAATTAGTATGCTATGTTTTTATTTTGGGTGCCATGAAATGAGTTTATTTTCTTGACATTCACATTTTACTGATAATGTCTGCTGAATTTGAGGAATATTGTCAAGTACATGTAATTTAAAGATATGCTTCTTTGTTTATTGACTCCACTCCGATACCTGAGTGGCGATAACTCACCGACCAAATATGAAGTGCTACTTATAATCTTCTTCCACTTCTTCATCATAACACAGATGCCTGGCATTGCAACTCTTCACCTCCCTCCCTCCCTCCCTCCCTCCCTCTCTCTCTCTCTCTCGCGTGCTTGCCTTCAATATTCATCTCTTGACAAGTTAATTAATGTCTCACTTGATGAATCTGTTTCAATTGCTCAAATGCTATTGGTTTTCAATATTCTGAACATGCAATATGTGCAATTATCGAGAGATATCTATGATTGTAGTTTTCAGCTTTGTTTGATGAGCTTCACTTGCTCTGAGATCTGGTTATGCAGATGATCCATTGATTACGCTCGTTGTTTTGTACATATGTTTTGTTTATATGCAGAAATCACTTTTGCTCCTCTCCAAACTAGAGTAGTTCTCTGGTGTCCGCTTTACAGTTGAGCTGAAAAATATTTTTTATCTTAGGGCGTTCCATGTTGATTTTTGGAATTTAAGAGTTATTGATGTTGTTACTGGATTTGACTCAATTCTCTTTCTGATTAAGGCTGTTTTAGTTGCTTGGAGCAGTGGATAGTATTTTGGTAGTTCTCATGTTTAATTTATTTGCCCTTGTTCATGTATATGGATGTGATAAATATATGTGCTTTTGGGAGGATATCTTGGATCGATTTGTGAAGTCACTGGACCCTTTTAATTTAGCCTTCTTCAATATGAGCACATTCTTAGTTACTTGTCCCTATGATACTGTATAACATCTGTGACCACTTAAATTATCAAATCACCAATCAATAATAGGAATAATGTCACTTCAAAGAAAAGTAAGTTGAAACAGAAAGAGGGTTGCCAAAAAATCCTCTATGGTTGATAGCACATTACTTCCACCTATCACACAGAACAAGTAGGGGCGAGAGGAGTCATGAAACTATTGAAGTGTGTTTAGTTATTATATTGAGGAGAGGGGCAAAGGATTGTTTTTGGCAATTCCTATTCCAAGAAAAGTCTAGTAATGGGACAAACAGATTCTATTCTTTTATTCCCCGGAACCCAAAAAAAAAAAAAAAAAGGAACATAAATCCATTAAGTAATTTTTTTATTCTCGGGAATAGATTTGGAACGGAAATAAGAAGTAGAAAAAAAAAAGAGTTGTTTTTTTGTTTCCAGGAATAACTTCAAAATCAAATCCATTTTCTTTTTTTCCTTCTTTTCTTTTCTTCTTTTTCTTTTTTCCTTTTCTTCTTCTCCTTCTTCCTTTGGCCAGTTGCTGGCCTCGGCTAAGCTAGCGACCTCATCAGAGCGTTGCGGGCCCCGACAAAGCCGAGCCTCCCCGATGGCCGGGTGAGGGCCGACAACCTCGTCGGAGCGTCCTCACCGGTCCCGGCAAGGTGGAGCCTCCTTGGTGGCGGGGCAAGCCAAGCTCCCTTGGCTACTGGCGAGGCTTGGCCTTGCTGGGGGCCGGTGACACTCCAACGAGGTCATTGGCCCTCATTTGGCCGATCGTCGGCCAAAGGAAGAAGGAGAAGAAGAAAAGGAAAAGAGAAAAAAAAAAAGAGAAAAATATAATAAAATTATTACATAATTAAAAGAAATTCTAATCTACAAAAGAATTGAGGTCTTATCTATCCCGATGATAGAAATTTTGGATAGTTATCAAACACATTTAGATGCTTAGAAACTCGTCCAAGAAACAAAATAAAAAAGAATTATTTATAAGCAGAAATTGTTTCTAGGAATAGAATAGTTACCAAACAGGCTCTTAGTTTCTTGTCCCTATTTTACTGTATGACGTTTGCGAACGATTGAATTATCAGTCACCAATCAATAATAGAGATAATGTCACTTTAAAGAAAAGTAAGTTGAAACAAAAAGAGGGTTGCTGAAAGATTTTCTATGGTTGATAACACATCACTTCAACCTATCATATAGAACGGATAGGAGTGACTAAACTAATGAAGTGCATTTAGTTATTACATTGAGAAGAGAGGCAAAAGTATTTTTTTGGCAATTCCTATTCCAAGAAAGGCTTTTTTTCCTTTGGGTCCACAAGTAGAGACTGGATTAAGAAAAGTTTATATATTCAAGCTTCAAGCTCAGTTGTGAATTGTGACATAGCAGATGTCTTGGTATGTTATTTTGTCTCATTAGTCATTCATGTCGCAGCTGTGCTGTGAATTTTTATGTGACTTCACTGCATTAACTGGCAAAATAAGCTTTCTCCATAATTTATACAGTTGAGAATTTGTGAATATTTTGTGCGAAGGATCTATCTCTGTAAAGGACTGATAGCACAATTATATGCTCTTTTCTTGAGAACAAGTGTATTCAGAGATTGGGAAGTTTGCTCTTTATCTTGATGTAGATGGTTTCATTGCTTTTTTGGTAAATCATATCAAGGAGGGGAGGAGGGGAATCCACCTGGCACAGTTAGAATGTTTTTCGAAATTTGTAAGAGGGGGTCAACTCATAAAGCCAGAGTCTCAAGCTAAATATGTATGTCCTTCCAAGTTATGATGTGTAGGTGCAACATTCTTTGTATGCATTGTATGCTTTTCGAACTAATTTGCTTCTGTGAAATAGCATGGAGAATGAGATGCCTGAAGTTGTTTGGTTGGATCCTTCAACTTCAGACATTGGATTAATAGACAAGTACTTTGGAATCATAACATGATTTCACCTGTGGACGTGGTCTGAGGGTGAGGACTAAACAAGGGAGAAGATTGAGATCACCAACTTCTTCTAAGGGAGTGGTAGAGGCTGGACTGAATGAGACCGAAGGCAAATTGGTTGAAGTCCAAGCAAATCTAGCTGAAACAAGGGAAGAGCTCCAAGCTACTAGAGAAGAAATGTTGCACTCAAGAATCGGATGGATAGTCTTGAGGAGAATTACTCCAACTTATAGAGCTTTTCTAATGCAGTGACAATGTTATCTGACATTATCCATCTGAAACTCCTCAGATGGTTACCATGAATGATAAGAGTGATGCAATTATATAATAAGGAAGCAAATACTGACGGGATGCAATTTCATTGATATCTCTTTTGCATATTGGGAGGCTCAAAGTTCTAATAGCTGCTGATGCATATTGAGATGGTTAGCTTTCATTGATTCATGTCTTTTTCTGGTAGTATTGCTTGATCTTAGCTTTCATTGGTCCATTGGTACTATGGGAGTGTGGAATTTTTTTTGCACCTGTCAAAGACTATGTTACTGTTTGTTCGAGTGTACTCACCATTCTTCAAAGGGATTTGATCATATATTTTGATGAAGATTTTAAGCATTGTTGTGTAGGATGGTCCCATGTGGGAAATAGTTGTTAAGAAAGCTTGTCAGGCTTGTCTTCAGAGTCTTTGATTGCAGAGCAGTATTATACATTGTACTAGTTATGAGGTTGGTCTGCATATATTCTTTCATGTAAGAAAATGATTTCTCCTTGTTCATTCATAGTAGTCACTTTTTTTCTTCGCTTAAAAATTAGTCTTATTGCAGTGAAAGTGAAGATAGTCACAATGTATTCTCTATCTTGTGCAGGTGGTGATGATACATAAGGAGTATGTGATTTCTTTCAATGCGGTTAATTGCAAAAGCATGGCAGAGATCTATTAGAGGTTGAGGTTATATTTTTAACATGATTGTATAGAATACAGGGTTAAATTTTTTCTCATCATGTTATATCTTGGATTTGGAAATTTTTATGTTCTGATTTTTAGTTTGTGTAGATCTAGGGCTTCTGATTTTCAATTGAACATAGTCGATTTTCAATATGTTGCTAAATGATTGGGGCAGATGAGATTGATAATTTGACAGATAAAAAATATGGGGTTAACATGAATGATGTATATGATCTGAAATATAGAAGAGGAAATCAACAAACAAGATGGAAGAAATTTGCAGGGAGACTACTTAGAGGCATGATGTGTCTCTACACCCTTAAAACAGAACATGCATGCTCCTAGTCACCCCCAGAGACCTTGAATCTCCAAATAGACGGCCTCAAGTTGAGGCCCTCGACAAAGGGTTGTAGGGATGGTTGAGCCGTCTTTAGTCCATGCTTTTGTGGACACTTTGATCAATTGGGATTGTCCCTATTAGCTGTCACGTATAACTTTAAATGGCAAACGTACAGCCAACGGTCCAGAATGAGATTTGAGCCGTCACTTGTGAGTTTATGGACGGGAATATTGACCTTAAGGATGGATTCAGCCATCACCTGTCTCTCTCTCTTTTTTTTTTTTTTTTGGTGGTAGTGATACCTGTTAAAATGCATATGTAGAACAGAGGAAGGGATTGTAGTTTCATCTTTCTGTGAAAATTGTTCTTATATCAGTCTATATGATGATATTTTGGTTTCTTATTTGAAAAACAGAAGGATAAAAGCGTGCCTTGTTGATTTCAAGTCAATCATATTAGCCTTGTCAGTTTCAGGTTTCTTTTGCATAACTGTTCTCGTGTGAGCTCGCATTGAAAATTGCCCATGATATCCCAAATTTCTGTTTGTGATAAGCTACACGGTGTCTTTATTGGATGTCACTTTCTCTTGGTAACTTACACAATCACTTCCTCGAGTTATCCGAAACATTTAGATGGCCTAGTATTGGCGTAGATATATATACCTACGCTTTGGTAAAGGGATGCATTCATAACCAACTGCTGCAAGTGTGTCATATATCCCTACCAAACTGTAGGGCAGCTGATAGTTTATTATGATTCTGAATAAACTAATGACGCAGAGGTGCACATGTGATGTCTGTGAAGATGCTTCCACATTGCACAGATGTATAAGAAACTTGTGTTGTGAAATGTCCCAACGGTATAATGTTGTTGCTTGGCATTAGAACTAAGAGCTCTTACTCTGTGGTCTCCTACTCTATATATATTTAATTACACAGGAGAAGGAAAGCGGTCAAACTGATGCTGGTGACCCCTTCGTCTTCTCTCTTAAGCACACCTTGAACATTTCAACATGACATCATGTTCCAATAATGTGAAAGAACTTGGAGAAAGAGCGAGAACGAGGAGCAACGACAATCAGAAAATGGGTAGAACCTGCTTATCGATATGGTTCGACTCGTGCATTAACAATGTTTACAAGCAATCAACATGGTCCCTTGTCCGAGAATGGATCATTCACGATAAGTTTCTTTCTGAAGTTGTCAAGCGTGAGCTGTTGTAGCGTGTTGGCCCTTTGATTGAGAGATTTAAAGAACGGAGAGTAGGATTTGACCTTTTGAGAGAGAGAACCTGAGTTGGCAGACAAGCGTATCATGCTTTTTCCTGTCCTAAAGGCTAATGCTACAACCCAAAGGAGTGATCATTATGTAGAGACGCAGATGTTGCCGTTGGCTACAAGGAAATGAAAATGACCATTTTTTTCGTACAATTTCCAAAGTCCATTCAATCATGGATGATTTGTCCTAAGCATGACGTTAAAAGTTTTCATCTTTAAGTTTTGTCCGGACGTTGGAATGTCCAGGACATAAAGCAAAGAAAGGGATCACCGGCCGTGGTGGCTCCGTTGGGTAGGCTCTATGATCCTTTGCGAGAGAGGTGAGAGGTTCGAAGTCCTGCTACCGCATGATGGGACTGGTGGAGTTGTTTGGTGACTTAAGTGTGACGTTGGGATGGTGGGTCTCCACTAAAGATCGCCCTGTGATTTACTCGGCATTTGTCGCCGATGTACGGCATTCCTTGGATATCAAAAAAAAAAAAAGGCAAAGAGAGGGTATTGTTGAGTATATGGCAAGAAAAATATACTTTACCATTGGGGGCACAAGGCGTGCGAGTATTGATACTTTAAATCAAGGAATACATTCATGGAGCCAATCTTCCCTATATATCAAATGGACAGGCCACGAGGGCCCGCATGGGAATTTTGGCTCCTTTTTTGTTGCGAGGTTATACCTCGTATCCAACGACCAATGATTTGGCTCCATGGAAATGAAAATGACCATTTTTTTTTCCATCCAATTTCCAAAGTCCATTAAATTATGGATGACAATGACCCCTACACACACATTATCAATCGAAGCATAGTGTTATTATGTAAAATTCTAGCCACGATTCACCGTGCCAAACCAAGTCCACTTCTTCCAATTTCCAATACATATCAGGCCATTCCCGCAGCATCAGAGAAGTCGTAAAGAATTTCTTTCTCATGAAAAAGCTTAGCTAGATCTTTTAGGAGCAAATGTTTTGATTCTTTGAAAATAACCATAACCATCAATCTCATTCTTTAAACGAATCCACTACCTTTTTTTTTTGACGTAGAACATTGTGTGAGTGATCCTGAAAAGCCGAAAGAAGAAACAGACTTTTACCCCTAGAGGCTAGAAGACCCATCACATCTCTCATACTTCATGGACTAAGTAGAAATCATAAGGTTGTGTTCTTGAAATGACTCCCAATAGTTGTTGAGAAAGCTTATTAGGCTTGTCCTTAGAGGCTTTGATCATAGAGTAGTATTATACATCATGCAGAACGCATCGATTTTGAGGTTGGTTTGGACATGTTCTTTCATGTAAGAAAATGATTTCTCCTCATTCTCCGTCATAATCGTAACTTTTTTTCTATGCTTCACAAATTAACGTATTGCACTGAAATTGAAAATAGTCAGTATCTTTTCCATCTTGCGCAGATGGTGATGATACGCAAGGAGTTTGTGATCCCTTTTGATGTGGTTAATTGCAAAAGCATGGCGAAGATCTATTAGAGGATGATCTCTTCGTGTGGAAATTTCATGTTCTGATATTTGGATAGTGTGGATCTAAGACTTCTGATTTTCAGTCAAATATAACCGATTTTCAAGTTGTTGCCAAATGACTGTGGCTTTGTTTTAGACCAGACTGATAATCTGATCAACAAAAAAGGGGTGCTTACATAAAAGATGTATGTTCTGTAAAATAGAGGAGGAAATCGACAAATAAAAAGGAAGAAATTTGCTGGGAAACTATTTAGAGGCTTGATGGGACTCTACACCTTTAAAAAAGAACATGCATGCTCCAAACTATCCCCGAGGAATCTTCGAGTAGATGGCCTCAAGTCGAGGCCCTCTACAAAGGGTTGCAGGGACGGTTGAGCCGTCATTAATCCATGCTTTCATCGATGCTAGTAATCGATTGGGACTGCTCCTGTTACTCATCACCTGTTCTGATATACGTAAAAGTGCATATGTAAAACAGAGGGAGAGATTATAGTTTCATTTTTCTCCGCTGGCTATTATTGTAGGGATCTATTTCATGATATCTCAATTTCTCAATGAAAAAAGGAAGAAGGATGGAACCCTGCCATGACTATTTCAAGTCAATTGGATTTGTCATGTCAATTTTAGGTTTCTCGGTATAATTCTTGCATGAGCTTGATATCCTAATTTTCTGTTTGTGATGAGGGACACGGCGTCCTGATTGGATGTGGCTTTTCTGTGAGTAATTTACGCAGTCGCTACCTAAAGTTATCCGGATCATTTAGATGGCCCGGTATCACTTTGTTGCTTGGCATTGGAACTGAAAGTTCCTAGTCTTATTAGTGCGGTCTCCTTCTCTACCTGTATTTTAATTATACAGGAGAAGGAAAGCCTCGAGTTGATGCCTGTGACCCCCTTCTGTCTGACATCATGTTCCAATGATGTGAAATGACTTGGAGAAGGCACGAGAGGGAGGGACAGGTGCAACCGGAAGATGGGTAGGATCCGAGCATCGGCACGGTTCGACTCGCGCTTGGACATCATTCTTTGTGTTGATTAGGTGCGGTATTAATGCCATGTACAAGCAGTCGACATGGTCCCTGGTCCAGGGACGGACCATTCATTACAAGTTTCTTTCCAATGTCGTCCGGGATGAGCTGTGCGAGAGTGCTGGGTCTTTTGATTGGGAGAGATTTAAAAGAGGGGAGAGCAGGATTTGACCTTTGAGAGAGAAAGGGAGAAGCCTGAGTTGGCAGGCGAACGCATCATCTTTTGTTCCTGTCCTAGAGGCCGGTGCTACTATCCAAAGGAGTGATCATTATGGAGAGACAACAGCTGTTGCCGTTGGCTACATGGGAATGAAAAGGACCATTTCTTTTCCCTGCAATTTCCAGAGTCCCTTCAATTTGTGGACGACGATGAATTCTCAATGTGAAACTGTAGCTGGGGTCACATGAAGAACCTTTGTCGTGCCAAACCGAGTCTAATCCTATCAATTTCCAATAAAAACCAAGCTATTCATGCAGGATCAGATAAATCGCGAATGATTTCTTCCTCAAGAAAAACCCTTATCTAACCATCAATCCCGTTCTTCACGTGAGCCCACTACTTTTTGCCCTACACACGACATTGCGTGATAGAACCCGAAATGCCAAGAACGAAAGAAAGGACATTTACTCCTAGAGGCTGGAGGAGGACCCATTACATCTCTCATTCCTCAAAGGCCTAACTAGAAATCTTAACTCAGAAACTTCTGGCGTTCTCCAAATAGGTCCTTATATGTCCATCAACTTCTGAGAAGTTCATCAGCTTGTGAAATAAGGGAAGGAAAAGGGAGAAGCTTTGATGATGAAAAGCTGAGGAACGGGCAAGTGTAGCAGCAAAGGGACATGGATTTTCGGCAGAAGAAAGCATTGTCAGAGAGAGAGAGAGAGAGAGAGAGAGCAGGAGCAGTGAAGTGAAGAAGCTTCATAGAGGTTGGGGAGCGACCATCGCCCATTGGGTGGTCCATCCACGTCGCGAGCGAAGCAAAAACGCCCTCAGCTTTACTCCTGTTCAGTCTTACTGACTACGTCTGCTGCGTGCGGGACTTGAATGGCGTCGGTTCCGCTTCCTCCGTCGTCGGTTCCTTTGATGGACTCCCCGTTCCTAACCAAAAAGTTCACGTTTCATCATGGCTCTCCCGGATTCCCCTCCCTTGAATAAATCACGTCAGTACGCTCCTTGATCAATTCGCAAGGGAAGGGTCGTGAACACGCTGGTCTACTTGCATCTTCATGATGAATCGTTAAGACTTTGATTCGGATGTACCACCGTCGGTCTCGAAGAAAAATTACTAAAAAAAATTATTATCATGTCATATGATTGCTAATTTAATTATAAACCTTTTAATACAACTAATTTGTTTGGAAATTATTGACATGGATGTGTTACCAAAAATTGCTTGTCAGCCACAATGACAAAAGTAAAGAAAAATTATAAATAAAAAAAATAGATTTTTTCAAATTGAAAAAATTATCCTCGTCAATCATATTACGTAGAATAGCTAATGAATGTTTACATCAACAGATTCCAGTTAAAATTAGCTAGAAAGACTATATTAACAAAGTATCAAAACATGTGGGACTAAATTATTTGGATTGAAATGTTTAGGACTATATCACCGTTCATATAATAAGTTAAAAAAGACTTTGTTTACAGTAATTATCCCCCTGTCCATGATGTTATTTTGTTTGATGATATCGTTATCAATCACTGTTGAGTGGAGGTCCCTTGTGGGATTTCTCGGTTTTGAATTAGCAAGTCTGCTTTTTGCATCGATGTCATTATTTGGGCCACAAGACCGAAAATATACATTAGTTTAATCGTCACTCGATCTAACTTTACGGCCACAAAATTTGAACGCGAACGAGCATTCAAAAGAGGAAGCTGCAAAATCACAAAGTTTACTTGATGGTGGCCAGAATATTAGAGATTTCACACACATCATAATTTAGGTAATGATGTCCATTTATTTTTTGCTTGAAGTTCAAAATAGTCATTCCATTCCATGTTTCTCCTTTCTCAATTCGGTGTTTGTACTTTTAAAAAAAAAAAGTGCTACCGATCATCCTTACTAAAAATTATTGATGGGTCCTTGACGTCGATTAAAAAATTGCTGAAATGGACTTATTTCTATAAAAAGGGCAGCATGGAGCATGTGGGTTTCTTCTTTTTCCGCATTTCCAAAATGCTGTCTCTATCTTTATCACTACATCTAGAAACCCAAAATCTTCTCTTTAATTCTTAAAAATATTTTCGACTTCAAAACCTCTAAGCTCAATTTCTTATATTCACGATCTCAATCTCATGGCCATGGTCGCCCAAGTTTCAAGCAAGCCACCAGAATACGAGCGTCACTCTCTAAGATCATGTTCGCACTACTAGAAAAACACACCGGAAAAAAATCCTAGAACTATTGCTACAATCTTGGCACATCAGCACAATCTTGGCACAATAGCCTGAATCAATTTCTTAGAAGTCGAGAGCGTCGGCTGAAAGCACATAATACACTTAAAAATCTTCTTTTTAATTACATTAATCAATACGGACATCGAATTGGACAAAGAGGGGGCCAAATTCGATATCTGTTGTCCCCATAATTTTGACCATAAATACACACACATTTTCTTCCATGTCTTTTGCGACGTCCACTGACTGGTCGGTCGGTTGTCCCTTCACGAAAATATGCCCTCCAATTTTTCCCATGTCTTTTTGCTTAAAATATAACGTGTCCCAATGGAAAAAAAAAAGAAATAATTGATGAATATCTTTTTTCTTTTTTTGAGAAAAAAGAGGTTCCAGAGAAGACATCGACGCTTTCGATTACTTTATTGCTTTTTCCCGGGTGGGTTGCACCGTCCCCATCGAGCTTACGTCCGCACGGGATCGCGCCCGCCACCCCCCGGGTTCCCACGTGCGACGACCCGTTGTACGGCGGAGAAGGCGCCACGTCGAGCGTGCCGGTCGCACGTACGAGGGAGTGTCGGTGGGCAATTGCTGTAATAATGGGTCTAAAGTTTGAAAAGGGTGGGGGGGGACATCGGGGAAAGATCCGAAGGCCGATGTTCGCCACGTGGAAAATGCAAGCATGACGTCATCGTGTCGTTAAATTTTTTTTTTTTTATTCGCTTGGCTTTCGAAGGTCGTCTTAGCGTGGTCCTCCGCCGTATTCATTGCTTCTCGTTTATTTATTTATTTATTTTTTTGAATTGGCAAACTCGGCCCTCATTAATTTGGCTTTAGGCAAAATTCGAGTTAGATTTTTAGCAATTTGCTAGCGTTCCTTTTGGGGCAAAAAAGAAGTCATTTTCCATTTAAAAAACTTTATTCTTCTTGTGATGATTCTGGCCGCCTGATTTCCTCTTGAAATTGGATATATGACGCGGTCGAGGGAAATATATCTTCTTTTGTCGCGACCCAATTTTACAAAATTCACTATTTTGCCAGAAAGATGGACGACAAAAAGGTCTCATCACTCTGACTAATTTACCTTTTTTTTATTCGAGAAAAAGAAAAAGGAAAAAACCATCGAACAGTCAAAAAACTCGCAACCAAACAAAATAACACCAATTGAAGCTCGATTTTCGGGCGGCAAAAGACCCAAGAGAGCAATGAAAAAAAGAAAGCCCCCAAAAGGGAGAGTGAACCGAGAATCGTTTTTCAGCAATTAAAGAAAGGAAGTGGGGGTAACCGGTGACCGTTTTGTAATTTTGTTTGGAAATGGAGGGTGCAGATGATTAATTTTCGCTTTGAAGCTACTGTCCAATTTGGGTAATTTTTGCCCGATTGATACCGAACATTTTCAATGGCGCTCCCTAGTCCAAAGTGGCTTTTCCCATTCCGTCCCCACTCGAGATTGCTATTCCCGTCCACCCCTCAATCATCCCCCCATACGGGCCTTTCCGTACTTGGGCGTCACCACCATTCCCCTCGCAAAGAAAAAAACACCAATTCCACCCAACTCCCCCTTGTTCAGCGTCCAAAAAATCAACATAAATAACCCATCTCTGTAAATTGAAAGCAAAGGAATGTCCGATTCGGAGCTACCTACTTTGTAATTGTAGATCCACGTCAGACCCTTTTTGACATTTTTGTCTGGAGGGGTGGATGAGTCGAGCCGAAACTCGAGTAAGACGATCCGGGATCGATCTTCCGAAAGACTAGAGAAGGGTATGATTGCATTTAAGGTTGTTCGTTTCTTGGGCGGCTTGGTAGAGAGAGAGAGAGAGACAGACAGAGAGAGGGAGGTTAGTGAAGGACAAAGAACCGTCACCGGCTAGAAAGGCTGGCTTACAAGCTTCCAAAGCTGATTTGGTGAGTGATGCCCGCCTCTCCAACTAACTGGCCACAAAAAAAAAAAAAAAAAAAAAGAAATAAAAAGACATCGCCATCTTTTAATCCTCCTATGAAATCAGACCCCGCGAGGAAACCTCCGCAAAACCGAAGGAGGAGGAGAAGACCCCCCTCGAGCAGCCGACACCGGTTCGGTCAGGTCTGGTCAGCCCGGCCGCCGCCCCCTCCTCCGAGCGCGCCTGCACGTGTCGGCCATCGAGCAGCCGAGCCCCGGTAGATCCCGAACCACTCGAACGCCATCTTGCAAAGCTGCGCGCTTTGCTGAGGTAATGCAGAGATACCCCACGCCAGCAAGTGGTTTCTACTTTCGTCCCGTTTCTACTTTTTCTATTTTTTTTTTCAAGTTTTCGTTTTTGGGGACTCCTTTTTTTTTACATTGGAAGACAGCAAAAGGAAGGAAGGTGGTGGTGGTGGTGGTGGTGGAGTCGTGGGGGGAAAAAGAAAGGGAGTAATCGAAGACTAGACAGAAGCTTTTGGCGGCTTCCGTGGCTGTTGCTTAATTTATTCTTTTCGTCCTTCCTTGCTCTCTCTTTCTTTCCTTCTTTATATGCCTTTATGAGAACGAAGGTAATTGGTATATAATTACCGGACAGGTTGGTTTATATAAGATAAACCACGCGACCCGGTTTAGCTGTCCACTCGTTTTTTCTTTGGCCCCCTTAAATTTTCCATTTTGCTGCTGCCCTCTCTCTCTCTCTCTCTCTCTCTATCTCTACCTCTGTCTCTCTGTCTTTCTCTCTCTTCTTCCCCGAGTTTTCCAGACCATAGAGAGACAGGGTGGGGAATATTATGGAGGGAGATTCTGTTGCTCCATCATTCGGGTTCCGCATCGGCTTTCCCGAATAGTTTCTCCGGCCGAGGAGCGTGGTGAAGGGTCGCCACTTGGGTTGCTTCTCCGCGCTGAAGTGTTTGTGTTTTCTATTTTTTCCACGGAAAATTTTCAGCCTACTCTGTTCCGCTGTTCTCCCTGTTGACTTGCGCTGAGATCCGGAGTTTCTCAGCTCCACAGGAGGTCAAGCTTGTGGTAAGCGCTCGGTCTCTTTTCGGCCTCTCCTCCGTAGTGTTCTTGAGGGAGGACAGACTTTCTGGGGGCCGATTCTTTGTCTGGGCGGAACGCCATTGGTTCTGCAAAGAGAAAAGGAAAAAGTTTGAAGCTTTGTCTCAGAAAGGAATCTTTTTCCTTCTTTCTCTCTCTCTCTCTTCCCTGACCAATTCTTTTTTCTCCACGCTATGTTAGGCTTGCTTGATGCTGGAGTTTGGTAAAGCAGAGTGTGGCGACAAATGGGTCTCTGCAAATTTTGACTCGGGTCGTCGAATATCAGAGCTTGAGATCTGAGGCCCCCGTCCAATCCAAGGTCTTTTCTTGGAGGTTTTTTTCGAGTCTGGGAGCGAAGAAAGATGATGAGAGCAAGGGCCAAAACGACGGGACTGTCGACCATGAACGGGAGCGCCGGCGGCGGTAATGCGAGCAGAACTGGGGAGACAGGGGAGGAGTGGGAGATGAGGCCCGGAGGAATGCTGGTCCAGAAGCGGAACGCGGGCTCGGATCACGGCTTGGCGCCGCCGCCACCGACGATCCGTGTTAGGGTTAAGCACGGGTCAACGTATCACGAGATGAGCATTAACTCGCAGGCCACATTCGGTAAGTGTTGAATTAAACTTTCCCACATTCTTGATTTCCTTCTACGTGTAGATGGTAACGATTCCTTTGTTGGAGTCCCGCTTAGATGACTTTATAATTTGGATTCATTGAATTTGATGGTTGAATTGAAGAAGGGATTCAGTGTATGCGTTTTAAATTTCAGGGGAGTTGAAGAAAATGTTGACCGGGCCGACAGGGCTGCACCATCAAGATCAGAAACTGATATTCAAAGACAAAGAGAGGGACTCCAACGCGTTCCTCGACATCGTCGGCGTCAAGGACCGGTCCAAGATCGTGCTTGTTGAGGACCCGATTAGTCAGGAGAAGCGGATTCTTGAGATGCGACGGAATGCGAAGATGGAGAAGGCGTCCAAGTCCATATCCGAGATCAGCTTGCAAGTCGATAGGCTCGCGGGCCGGGTAATGAACTGAAACAGTACAATTACTATTGCTATATGAATTAGTGCAGAAGAAAAGAAAAGGAAAGAAAATAAACAGTGGATTGATGTGGTTTGGGTTGAATTTGGTTTAGGTTTCGGCCATGGAATCGGTGATTTCTAGGGGAGGAAAGATGCCTGAAACGGAGTTGTTGACTTTAATTGAGCTGTTAATGAATCAGCTGCTCAAGTTGGATGGCATTATTGCTGATGGAGATGTGAAATTGCAGAGGAAAATGCAGGTAAATTGAATGCAATTAAATTGGAAAACAACTCAGCCGGCATACATATTGCAGTTTTGTCTGAATAGTGATTCATGACCTTCTCCAGTTTCTCCTTTTCTTTTTTAACTGTTGTAAATAATTGACTGAACTGTAGGTGAGGAGAGTTCAGAAATATGTGGAAACCCTAGACATGTTGAAGATCAAGAACTCCATGCAGACCAGCAATGGAGGGCAAGGCCAAGACCCCGAGGAGAACAGGCATGCCCACCCGAACGGGGCAAAAACGACTGTGTTTCAGCAGCAGCAGCATGATAACGGGCATTCCCATTCTCATTCCCAGCCTCAAGTGAACCGTCATCATCATCACAGCAACCACCATCAGAGCCGGAACAAGAAGCAAGGCGAAGAAGAAGAGGAGCAAGATCCGAGAAGAAGATCGACAGCAGGGACAGTTGTGACCACGAAATGGGAGACGTTCGACGCCACCCCGCCATTGGTGCCAGCCCTCGCTTCGTCCACATCCACCGCCTCTCCGGTCGCCATTAATAACAACCCAGTCCAGCCAAGATTCAACTGGGAATTGTTCGAGTAAACTACTGAAGCATTTCAAAGAGAAAGAAGGAAGAAGATCTTTTCTCTTTTTTTCTCTCTTTTCGAGTGTGGATCGCCATTCGTGGGTTTGTCTCGTCATTTGGTTTTTACATTCTTTCTTGTACTTAGATTTATTTCGACACCCCCTCCGAAAAGAAAAATTTCCTGAGGATTCAACTCACAAAGAAGTGTCAGCAAAAAAAGAAGAAAATAAATGGGAGGAGGGGGTGGTGTTATATACGACAGGGGCAGTGACCATGATCATCAATGTGTCATAAAGATTTCATCTCGTTTGTGTCGTTGAATTCGATTACCCTTACATCTTGTATGGTTCTCTTGATCTTTTGGTAGCAAAGTAGCCAAGCCGACCTTGTTCGTGGTGTCGGGGGTGCTGTTTGCTTCAATGCTACCCTACCTCTCATTCATAGCCATAAATGTAGCCAAAAAATAAGCAAATTGTTCAGGTTCCTGAAGCTCCTGATGGAAGAAAGGTGTATAAAGTTCATGAACTCCCTCTCTCTCTCTCTCTCTCCCCTCTTGGTGGCAGCTCCTAATTTTCCCAAATTTTAATTGAATCGCAAGTTAACTTAGGGTGCTGGAGGAAAGACATGTTCTTGAGACGACGGAATAATTTTATTTTCTCTAGTGATGTGAATTACGCAATGATTGTATATATATAAAATCTTTTTCTTCCCTCCAATCTCTCTCTCTCTCTCCCTCCCTCTCCCTCTCTCTCTCCATTGGGTTCAGGCGAATCAATCATTAGGTGCGGACGTATGGATATGGAACTGGTGGGTGATTATTGGAGTGGGAAAAATTGAAAATGAATATGTCGGTTATACCTTGCTTGCCGGTTGGGGTACAAACTGACAAAAGGAAGGCGGGGATAGTGATGAGCAAGATTTTCATCTTTTTTTTTCTTTTGTCCCATGATCAAAGTTAACTAACCTACCCATCCAATCATAGAAAGGCAAGTATAATTAGATTGGAATAGGCGAATGTGCTATAAGTCTGACTTAGGCTGAGATTCGATTAAAGCTCAAACCCTCTTTCCTTTCTTACTTCCTTTTGGGACAAGATAGCGTGCCTGTGAATTTAATCGTACGCTCGCTCGACTTTTTACCAATCTGATTAAATTCAACCTTATTTATTCTTCCACCTGATTTGAAAAATGGGCATTCATATATGCACAAGCTTTAACTATAACTTTATCAATATATCATTTGGGTAATGGTGATGATACTTTAACATATAATAATTAATAGCAAACCTTCCATCCTCGCCTTTAATGATCAAACCACACGTTTCAGCTAGAGATTGGACTAGAAAGCCAGGGAAAGGATCCTTTTTCTTGCGTCTTTGCTTGATGGAGTGGTACCAAGCCACGCCCGTGATATCGATCGATGCTTCCTTTGTACCTTTTCCAATTAGGGAAGGTCTCAACCCTTTCCGTAAGCGTAAGTTATGATGAAATTGAATGAAGGGTCGACACATGGAAGCTCCTCTCCTCGGCCCTCATCATTAGCCTCTGTAATGATGAAGACTGGAATGGGAAAGACCGAACGCCATGGTGTTCTCTGTTTTTTCGCCTTTGCTTACCGAAGTGGCAAAGAGTTATAGTCCTCTCAGAGAGATTCTTTTATCTGCTGTCCGAGGGCACTATACGGATCTCGATTCCTCTCATCTCATCTCCCATCGTCAAAAGTGAAGGTGTTAAAATTCGACGACACGTGAGATGCTAGAATTCCCAATAAATGTTTGAATTGGGGTGAACTCCGAATACAGGGAATGACCTCCAAAACGATTGGAGTCGAGATCTTCATAGGGCAGTTGTCGATGCTCGTGAACCCGAACCTGGACGATGCATTCATGACCGAGATGAAAGATTAGGTGAAAGTGAAACTGAGCGGCGATGATTAACGAAATTTGAACATTTGGGTTGCTGTGGTGGGTACAAAAGAAATTAAAACAGATAGCTGTGGTCCAATGGGTAAAGAGATTGGGTCCATGGATCAGACCTTCAGGATTTCGAATGAAATTTGGTGGATCAGTCAGCCCACGTATCGTCATTCTTCAGCCCTCGTTTCCACCTGAGCGTCGTACATGTAAAAATCCGCTTTCAACATTGGTTGGGAAATATGTCACGCACGCAGTATTGTGATGGGCGGGCCTGGATAACAAGTTAGCCTCGAGCCATGGGTCTGACTCGCCATTGTTCGTGGCCTAGTGTTTTGCTTGCAAGGCTTGACTCACATTCATTAGGAGAGTGTTAAGACATGTTAGACAAGCGTTGCGTTTTTTTTTTTTTTTTTTTTTTTTTCTTTCTCGAAACTTAAACTTTTAGACGTGCGTTGTGGGCTTATCCCCTTAATGCTTAAACAATTAGGAGAAAAGATTAATGTGAAGAGAAGAGAGTTGGTGACGTTGAGCCATTGGAAAATGTTGCGTAAAGCAAGCGATTGAACAAGAAAATTAATCAGACATTAGATTTACATGATTCGATCATAGTAATCTACATTCATGGGGAAAGCAACGACGAATTCCACTATACATTAAGCGATACAACAGATTTCCACTATATAGTAGATTTCCGAATATTTTCTTTATTGACCCATGTTGACCGAGTTCAAGAAATCCAACTCAAAGTCCTCGTTGGAAATATATTCTGACTTCAAATTGTAAAAGGAAATTACCTTATTTGCTTGATTTTGAACATCTGCAAATATATTCAAATTTCGAATATTTAGACTTTTTTCAAGCTCAAATTCGAGGTATATTTTAACAATTTCCACCTTAACTCAAACAAGTCACAAATCACTTTCCTAAAATTTTGAACTCTATTGCTATTCTTCTATAGTCTCCAATGGGCTCAATTGCCATGGATACATTTTAAGTACTTCCCATAATCAAGGACACCTCGTTAGAACACCAACTCTACATGCACATTTAACTACTTTGTAAGGATTTTCCGACACAATCTTCTTTACCACAGATAAAGTAAAACCATGGTTACATCCATATTTATCACAAGATCGAACACATATAAAACAACCATTGACTATGTAGGTTTCACCTCGCTTCAAGCACCATTTGTGTTGATTACCACGTTAGCACCTACTACCTTCAAAGTTTCTAGTTGCAACTTCACTTCAAGCTAAACACTACTAAAATCACTTTTAGTTAGAAGTACCGGAGACTCGTCAAATGTGACTTTTTTGTCAATAATAGGTGAATTTAATTCCAAGCACCACAATTGATAATCCTACTCACCTTGCACATAACCTAGGAATATGAACTTTCTGATCAATTCATCGAGCTTACCATCACTAATTCGAACATACATGGGCAACAAAATATTCTAAGGATAAAATAATTAGCAACATTACTTGACCACAATTTTTCAGAAGTCCAACATCCAATTATAGTTGATGGGAGTATTCATCAGATAGCTAGCCATATTAAGTGAATACACTAGGAATCTCCTAGCTATACCAACATTGGAGACAATTTTATGGGCTGTCTTAAGTAATGTTTTGCTCATCAATTTTGCAAGATGTTGTGATTCATTGGTAGCGGTATAGTGTTTCACAATGCCTTCCTTCAAGAAGAATTCATTTAACAGCTTCAAGTAAAACTCCATGCTATTGTTTGTCTGCATATGCTAGATCATCTTATTAGTCTCCTCTCTCTCTCTCTCTCTTTTTTAATTTTTATTTTTTTTTTAATATCAAAGCTTCAAGTTGCATGATTCTGATAGTAGTATCAAACTTGTACCTAAGCACAAACACCTATGTCTTCATTGAGTAATCATCAATAATTATTAGCATATATTTAGCACTTTTTCTCAAAGGAAACCACGACAATCGGTGAATATTCAAGTAAATTAACTTTGCAACTTTTGTAGTTTATTTGATAGTCTTACTAAGTTATAATTTCCCCGTTGATCTAAATCACATCACCTACATATATTCAGTTTGTTAGCAACATAAACATATAATAGATCTCTTTTACTTAAAACCTTTAAGCTTTTGTCGCTAACATACCTCAAACGCATATGCCATAATTCAAACTCTCAAATAAACGTATTTGATGTCTTCGTGGCAAAATATGTCATTATCTGACCTTGAAGTTTATACAAGCCACCCCGATTTATTCCTTTCATTATCACCTAAGCACATTGAACAACTTTCAAAAGTCTACATTCCGAAAAATACTGACACCCAGCTGAATCCAAAGCATTTAAGGAAATCAAGTTCTTCTTCAACTCTGGAACATGCCTCACTCCGATCAATATCCTCACAATACTATCATGCATTCTAATGCTAACACCGCCATCACCTATAACATCGCATTCAACGTTGTTCTCCAAATTGCTACTATTTGTACACTAATACTGATAAGTAATAAACCCATTTCTATTTGGTGTAGCATGACAAGAACAATTGGAATCCATGATGCACCATCAAACAATGAATCATAAGTGACAGACAAGGCAAAATCAGTGTTATCCAAATTACCAAAAGCTATAGCTGTGACATCATCTACATAATCAAATATAATTCCCCTTCGTTCTTCAACTTAAGACAATTCCTTTTAAAATGCCCCTTTTTGCTACAGCTCCAATAGACAACATCATTAGTCCTAGACTAACTACACTTGCTCATATCAATACTACTCTTCTAACACATATATTAATTTTTCCTCTATTTTCACTTACTAAAGTAGTAGATACAAGTTCGCTAGTTCTTTTTCTATTTTCACCTATTAAAGTAGTAAATACACGTTTGCAAGATTTTCTTCTACAAATGTCCTCACTTAGGATTAAATCTCGAACTCTATCAAACATTAAGCTTGTTGACTTAGAGGAATTACTAACATCGGCAACAATAGTATTTCAACTATCGGGCAATGGGGATAACATAATTAAAGCACATACCTCATTTTCAAAGTTAATCTCGACTGAACTTAATTAAGTAACAATCATATTGAATTCATTGATATAATTTGCAATTGACGCACTTTCGATCATATTCAAGTTAAACAGGCGACGTATCAAATAGACATTATTGATCGCAGAGAATTTCTCGTACATATCTGATAGGGCTTTCTCAAATCAGTAGTGGTTTTCTCCTTCACGATGTTAAACACAATGTTACAAGCCGGCATAAGCCAAATAACACCTATAACTTGTCCATCTAGCAATTCTTAGTTAGCTTGCTTTATCGTCTTTAGCTTCTTCTTAGATAGAAACAAGTGCAATTTCATATGATAGAGATAATCTTCAATTTGCATCTTCCAAAAACCAAAATACTTTTCATCAAATCTATCAATTCTCACTTTTTCTTCTTCTATCACCATAGATTTACTTCAACTCAGCCAACTTTGGCTCTGATACCAATATTTGCGTAAATCGAGCAACCAAACAATAAAATAGACATAATAAGAAAATAAATTGGACACTAGATTTATGTGGTTCAATCATAGTGACTTATATCCATGGGAAGAGCAGCGATGAATTCAATTATAGATCAAGCGATACAATAGAGATTACATACTCAAGTCACTCAAATACTCTTAAGCCCTGTTTTATTAAAAAAAATTATGTTTCCCGAACAACAATTTATTTTCTTTTGTTCCAGGGAACAAAAAAAGAATAGAAACCGTATGATAAAATTTTTGTTCCCGAGAATAAATTTGGAATAGAAAAAATAATTAAAAAAAATCGTTTATTGTTTCCGAGAATAATTTCTAAGAATCAAAAGAACAAAAACAAAAACAAAGAATTTATTTTTTCTTCTCTTCTTCTCTTTTCTTCTTCTTCCTTTTGGCTGGTTGCCAGCCTTGGCCATGGTTGGTGTTGGTGACTAGCCGGATGAGGGCTGGCAACCTCGCCGGGGCATTACCGGCCTAGGCCTCGCCAAGCCACCACTAGACGGCCGGTAGTTGGGTGAGCTCGGCCTCACCAAATTTAGGTGAGGTCGACCTTGCCCAGCCATGGTGAGGCCGAGCCTCACACAGCCATGGCAAGGCTCGGCCTCCCCAGCCATCGCGAGGCTCGACCTTGCCAGGCTAAGGTGAGGTCAACCTCACGTCGCTTGGGCAAGGTCGAGGCTTGCCTGGCCATTGGCGAGCCTCCGTGCGAGCTCGCTAGACCTCGCCTTGGCCTAGTGAGGCTTCGGCGAGCTAGCCGGACCTCGCTCGGCTGGTCGCCGGCCACAAAGAGAAAAAGAAAAAAGAGAAAAGAGAAAAATAAGAAAATATAATAAAAAAATTAAAAATTAAAAAAAAAATTAAAAAAATTTAAGAATCCTACCAAACGCATTTCTATTATGGTACAAATTTTTATGAAGTTATCAAATGCATTCTTTTACTCAGAATTGTCCTCAAAAATAGAATCAGAAAAAATCATTTATGATAAAAAATTGTTCATCGAAATGAAGTATTACCAAATGCGCCCTTAGTATTTTCCAAGTCCCATAACTCACGTAGTGTTTAACCCCATAATTCCTTGCAAAATAATTTCTCAATCTCATGAAAGAATTATACAAAAATTCTTACCAAAAGAATTTCTCGACTAGAACACAAAAATAATTGATGTAGTTCAACAAAGAAAACCCACGCCAAGCACTTGCTTGAGAAATGATGCTTCAAGAACTTCATGTCAACAATGGGGCTCCTTAAAACAACACACAAGCCATATATAACACTCCTATGTCCATTGCATGAAGGAATGCATGATGCAATCAAGGATAGCCACACATATTGCACAAGGAAACCGAATCACAGTAGGATTTGATCGACAATGTCCAAGATTGGACTTTTCAAATTTAACCTTTATCTCTTGACTTCTACTTTTTTTAGGAGTTTATATACATATGCAAGAAATAGAGACTATAGGCCAACTCTTAGCCTATGCCACCATATCGTGACAGCAGAGATGAATGCAAGTTTAATCACAGAAGTCAGTCTTGAGGAAATCAAAACAGCAATTTTCCAGTTAGGGGCAACAAAAGCATCCTGCCCTGACGAGTTGAATAGTCAGTTTTATCAAACCTACTAGGATATTTTACATGATGATATCTACAATGTTGTTCATCAATTCTTTCAAACAGGGGTATTGTTACATGAATATAACCTAACCTATATCTCTTTGATCCCAAAAATCTCACACCCTGAAAGATTGGATCAATTTCGCCCTATTAGCCTTTGCAACTTCATCTATAAAATTATATCTAAGATACTAGCTAACCGTCTCAAGCCATGGCTCCCAAAACTGATCGCGCCGGAATAAAGCGCTTTTGTCGGTGGCAGGCAAATTCAAGACAACATCATTGTGGTACAAGAAGTTCTTCACCAAATCAGAACTCGAAAAAGAAAGAAGCATTTTCAAGCTGTGCTCAAACTAGATATGCAAAATGCCTATGATAGGGTGTAAAGGATTTCCTAAGGGACTACCTCCTAAAGATAGGGTTTCATACTCAATGGGTTCAATGGTTTTTGCAGTGTGTGACTACAAGTCTCTTTCAGTTATAAGTTTAATGGAGAAACAATACCCTATTTTCAGTCAACTAGAGGATCGGGGCAAGGCGACTCTCTATCCTCGTACCTATTCATCCTAATGGCCAATGCTTTAACATGTCTTATAAACAATGTAGTGCACATGGGTCATCTAACAGTATCCAATTAAATCGATGGTGTCCCACCCTTTCCCATTTATTCTTCACATATGACACCATTTTTCTCCTAAATGCAACGCTTACCGAATGTCAGAATTTATCTATGGTTTTGAATGAATATTGCTTAGGTACAGGATAAGCTGTGAATAGAAATAAATCAGGCTTATTTTTCAGCCGAGACTATCCTATAAACTTACAAGTGCACCTAGCCCGAGAACTTTGAGTATCGGTATTACAGAAAATTGGCAAGTATCTTGGAATTCCTTTTGACTGGGGTAAATCTAAGTGGGAAATTTTTGCGTGGATCTTGGGGCGTGTTCATTCAAAGCTGGAGGGTGGGAAAGAGAAGCTTATTTCTAAAGGGAGAAAGGAAATTATGATTAAAACCATTGTGCAAGCAATTCCTCAATATGTAATATCTATTTTTAAACTCCCAGTTGCTATTTGTAAAAAAATAGAGCAAATGATAGTGAAGTTCTGGTGGCAAACTACTAACAGTAAATCTGGCATACATTGGCAGAAATGGGAAGATTTAAGAGAATGAAGGATGCTGAGGGAATGGGCTTTAGAGATCTTATTGCGTTTAATAGGGCTTTACTTGGAAAACAAGCTTGGCGAATGTTTCAGCAACCATCTTCTCTTTACAATAGAGTTTTAAGAGGCTTATATTTCCATTCTCATGATTTCCGGCATGCAACTAAAGGGGCATGACCCTCTTGGGGTTGGCAGAGTATGCTGTTGGGTCGAGACTCTATTGGTGATAACATATTATGGTCTATTGGTGATGGTACTAGTATTAAAATCCGCAAGGATTGATGGTTGCAGAAGGGAGTTATTGGAGGGCCTGCCCCTCAAGATGAACCTGAACTAGTTGCTGATTTTATAATTCCAGAACAGAATGCTTGGAATGGTTCCCTACTTTGCCAGAGTTTTGACATCAAACAGTGGAAGAAATAGTTTCTATTCCTTTAAGAACTCAATTTACCAAAGACAGGGTAATATGGCAAGGAAAACAGAACATGAGCTTTATAGTGAAGAGCTGCTACAACATTCTCAAAGCACAACAAACTAGCATAATAACAGCCATGCATCTACTTCTTTTCAGGTATCTCGCACTTTATGGAATGCAATATGGCGTATGAACACAATACCTAAGTTACGATCCTTTCTCTGGTCAGTTTGCAATAATGCAATGGCAACTAGAGCCAATCTTTTTAATAGGCATATATTGTCAGATCCGCTATGCTGTTTATGCAATCAACAGACTCTAGAGACGACATAACATTTGTTCTTGTTCTGTCCATGGATAAAAGGGGTGTGGGATCACTCCGCAATCAACATCACATATTCATTAATAGGAGTGCAGCGGATAGAACGTTGGTTAATCGCTATAATGGAAAGAAAGGATGCCTTACTAGATCTAGAATTAATCACCTCTCTCCTTTGGCACATCTGCAAAGCTAGGAATACCTTCATCTTTCGCCAGTAGCTACCAAATGCCGAACATGTGGTACAAGTGGCCCTCACATCTGCCAGATCCAACCGATCTTTCAATGATACTCTAAAGAAGAGGGGTTCACAACAAATCGAACAGATCTACAATGGATTCCACCTGATCAAGGAGTAATCAAGATAAATATTGACACGGCTTACCAACCTCTTAGCAGCGACGCTTCCGTGGCTTGTGTGTGCAGAGATTCCTCAGGCATCTTAGTTGATGGATTTACGAGATCTGTCTCTACATCTTTCGGCCCTACAAGCAGAGGAGATAGCATTTAACCTCACACTGAAATTCGTGATACAGAAAGGAATGGAAATGGATCGAATCGACACGGAATCGATCGCGTTTAACACCGGTGAACGCCATCCGTAATCCGACTCTAACGCCATGGGAGCTCCCGCTCCTTCTTCAACGAAAACAGAGACCGCTCCTTCAATGCCCTAATCTTAGGGTTTCCCATTGCAAAAGGGAGGCAAAGGCTGTCACGCCCGAACCCCAAGACACGTGAACAACCCGCCATGGTCATGTAAATGCGACATTCCCGGAGTAGTGTCGCCGACCCCAATTTCTTTTATTTAAATTATCATGCGCATACGAAACGTGCTAAGAAATCCCCTGACAAAACATACGGGATAGGACAGCAGGAAAAATAGATTAAAAAACAAACACACTTTCACACATCATCATCAATCTAGGGTTTACATACACCGATAGGATCCGGAGACTATATGCACCAAAAAGGGTCGAGTTTGTGCAATCAACAAGGGTCGGAGCACTCTCTATCGTCGGTCCATCTCCGTCGGCGTGCCATTCATCTTCGGGGTATCGCCATCTACGGCCCCGTAATATTTTTCCCCAAACCGGGATGAGACTTTGTCTCAGCAAGTTCACCCCTCCTAAACCCCTATTAGAAAGTAAATACACCCCAAAATGGGGTTCTACATGCTCTGCCATATAACGCTTCAAAATGGGCCATCTGAATACTCTGCTGATAACTGTTATTGTAGGCAAACTCGACCAGATGAAGCTGTTCCTCCCAACTTCCTTTGAAGTCCAAGACACATGCTCGTAGCATGTCCTCAAGAGTATAAATGGTCCTCTCAAACTGGCCATCAGTCTGTGGGTGATAGGCCGTCGTACTTGCGGCTTCGTTCCTAAAGCGGATTGCAAGCTCTTCCAAAAAGCGGCGGTGAACCTCGGGTCTCGTCGAAGTAATTGTAACCGGCACTCCATGCATATGAACTATCCGACGTACATACAAATTTGCGAGTCTATCCAAACTCAATTTTCTTCGAACCGCAATGAAGTGAGCCGATTTTGTCAGTCTATCAACTACTACCCAAATCGAATCATTTCCCCTCTGGCTCCTCGGTAGTCCCGTCACGAAGTCCATCGTGATATGCTCCCATTTCCATTCAGGGATTTCAAGGGGTTGCAGAAGTCCTCCCGGTTTGCAATGCTGAGCTTTCACTTGTTGACACGTCAAGCATTTGGCAACGTGCTTGGCGATATCCGCCTTCATGCCACACCACCAGTAGTGTTGACGCAGATTCTGATACATCTTGGTGCTACCAGGATGGATCTCAGAATCGCTATGATGCGCTTCTGATAAAATCTCCTCCCTAAGCTCCACATCGTCAGGTACCACAAACCGTCCTTGGAACCTCAATGTTCCATCTTCAGAAATCTGGAAGTCAGCTTTCCTCTTCTCTATATCCTCTTGTACAATTTTCTGAATAGCCGGATCTGTCTGTTGAAGCATTCTGATTCTGACCTGTACTTCCGGCTCAATTCTGAGTGTGGCCATAAGATTCGAAAGGTGGCCTACTTCAAACTTAAAACCCGAATCTCGTGCTCCCTCAAGTAGACTCCATTCCTTGAGTACCATTTGTGCGATAGAAGACTTCCTACTCAATGCATCGGTGACCTTGTTCGCCCTTCCAGGATGATACAAAATCTCACAGTCATAGTCCTTTAAGAGCTCCATCCATCGACGCTGTCTCATATTCAACTCCATCTGAGAAAATAAGTACTTGAGACTTTGATGGTCCGTGAAGATCTGGAATCTTTCTCCGCACAAATAATGCCTTCAAATTTTCAGGGCAAAAATGATCGCTGCAAGCTCCAAGTCATGCGTCGGATAATTCAACTCGTGAGGTCTCAATTGACGGGATGCATATGCAACAACCATACCATGCTGCATCAACACGCAACCCAATCCTTTAAACGACGCATCACTATAGATCTCAAACCCTCCCGGACCGAAGGAATAGTAAGTACGGGTGCGGTAGTTAGCTTACGCTTAAGCTCTTGGAAACTACTCTCGCACTCATCCGTCCACACAAATTTTTCTTCCTTCTTCAACGGTCTCGTCATCGGTGATGCTAACCTTGAAAACCCTTCTACAAACCGTCTCCGTAATACCCTGCTAAGCCCCGTAAAACTTCTTATCTCTCGTCACCGTAGTAGGTCTCGGCCAATTGATCACCGCTTCAATCTTGGTCGGGTCCACCGAGATTCCTTCTCTAGAGATAACATGACTAGACCCGTTAAACGGGTGGGTCGGGTCGGGTTTGGGTTGGGTCATAAATGGTCCGACCCAAATCAACTCATTTAACCCGTTTATGACCCATTTATTGTAGTGCAAATTTTTTGACCCATACCCGACCCGACCTATACCCAATCCATACCCGACCCATTTAACGAAACATAAAAAAGCTTATATATATTTTTTAAAATGGTATTGCTAACATGATTTTATACAATACAAAATTTAAAAATAATTATTTAAAAAAATCGAATTTTAATTATTTTTTATTTTTAAAAATTAAAATTTTTATTTTTTAAAAAATTAAAATTAAAATTATTTTTAATTTTCTTTTTTCTTTTTTCTTCTTCCTCTTCTTTGGCCGGCCGCTGGCCACGACGACGGCCGGCGACCGGCCACAGGCGAGCTGGCTCGCCCGGCTTGCCGACGCCGGCGAGCGCGAGCTCGCCCCTCGCCGGATCTGGCGAGGTTGGAGCCTCGCCCGACGCCGGCGAGTTCAAGTCTCGCCCGATCGGCGAGGCTCGGGCCTCAGCGGACGTCGGCAAGGCCTCCGCCTCGCTAGATCTGGCGAGCTCAAGCTCGCCCAACGCCGGCGAGCTCAAGGCTTGCTCGGCCGGCCGCCGACCATCGCCGTGCGCGGCGACCGGAGGAAGAAAAAAAAAAGGAAAGAAAAAAGAAAAAAGAATTATAAATTCAGTTTTTATAAAAAAAATTATAAAGTTAAAGAGAAGAAAGAGAGATAATGAGGTTTTGAGTAAAAATGGGTTAATAAATGGGTCATAAACGGGTCAAAGAGCGACCCATTTAAAACCCATATATCTTAGTGTTTACCCATTAAAACTTATTATGGGTGCTTTATAAGATAAAGCTTGACCCATTAATGACCCATTTAACTATAAATGGGTTTATAAATGGGTTGCACAACCCATTTAACACCTCTAAACATGACCTAGGAATGCCACGCGAGTTAGCCAAAACTCGCACTTACCGAACTTAGCGTACAACTCGTGTGACATCCCAATTTTCCAATTTTATTTTCAATAAATTGAGACGGGCATTTTGTTGGCACGCATATAGTTCTTTTCCTTGAGTCGGCCACTCATGTGAAAACTAGTCTATCGGGTGAAGCTATTAAGAGCTTCTAATGCATCGGACTCGAGAATTTGACCAGAAAGCGAGCTTTCGACCGAGCTAATCTGCAAGGGTCATTACAACACAATTAAAAATCGATTAGAGACCGGAGATAGGTTGACTCGACAGAGGCATGTGATCGAGTGTGGGTGATTCCACCAGATTGCACAATTCTTGTCGATCGACACTGGACCGACTTTTCTATCGATTGGGTATCCTATGTTCGTATTTGAAATCTTGAGATTACCCCGACAACCGAAAGTCGCCAATGTTTCAAAGATGTACATTGTGGCTTGAGATGATCAACCACAGGTCAAATGCATGAAAATTTCTAAAGGCTACCCGGTAGGTTGGGCCGCACTAGTATCGTGCCAAAGTGAAATTAACGGTGGAATTGAGATCGAATTCGGAAATTGGAAGTCGGGTGTGTCACAAATCATTTTAGGATCATTGACTTATCTTCGGAAGATTTTTCATGCAAGCCGAGCTTCTCAGCAAAATAATCAAGAAATGGCTAATTTGGCTCGAGAAATTAGTAGGCCGCTTTTGGTCGCGCTTTTGGGATTTAAGTTGGTTCTATGGACAAGTGAAGATGTAAATTGAAGTGGGGTGACATTGGATAAATTTTATGTAATTCAATTTAATTCAATTGGAAGATAATTGATTGGAATTGAAGAATTTGATGTACAAGAATTGGACCCCGGCGGAAAATGAAAGTGCAACCATTAGAGAAGTTGTGGAGGATTTGAGTGAGTGGAAGATGACATGGGATGATGTCATGGTGGTCGAGGCCAATGGTTGAGATCTTGACACGTGGACGGTGGAGATTTGCCCTTGGAAAGGAGACCCATCAACATCATCTTCTTCATTTTGAAATTGGGAGGAGAGAGAGAGGAGGAGGAAAAGCTGCGTGCGGAACCAGCAGCTCGTCCAGCCGCACGCACGCGCCTCCGCCTGCTCCGCCGTTCGTCGCCGCCGAGCCAGCCCGCCCGTCGCCGGAGTCCGTTGTCGTCGTCGCCGCATGCCCGTCGTCTCGCTCGCCGCTCCGCCGTCGCTCCGCATCCAGCCGTCGTCCTTCGTCGTCCCGAGCCGCCCGCCGTTGCCAAGCCCGCCGGAAAGCCGTTGGAGCCACCACCAACAACCGCCTGAGCTGCCGCCACCCATCCCCGCCGGTTTCGCGCCTCACCGCCCACCGGATCCACTCCTTCTCGGCCCCAAACAAGCCGGAAAAAATGGGTATTGCAGCCGCTCGTGACCCGTTTTGGCTGCCTTCTTGAGCTTGGATGCTCGGCTCGCCTTGAGGAAAGTTGTTCTCCTCGACGTCCTCGTCGATTTGGTCCGCTTGGTTCGTTAATCGAGTGAGTTTAACTCACTAAACCTCGCTTAGATGGTTAATTATGCTTTAGGTGTGCTTAGTTTATGTTAATTGTGATTAGGTGGTTAGTTTAATTTATTTAAGTGTGGATTATATTAATGTGTTTAATTAGCTTAAAGTGAGTTTAATTTAAGGCTAAATGAAGGTTTATATTAATATAAGCCTTGATGTGACATAAAGGAATTTACTTTTGATTTATTTAAACATTTCGAAATTATTTAATAATTTAATAATATATCATTATTCGAAATTATTAAAATATGATTATTTAATTATTTTCGGAATAAATTTAATTATTTATTAAATTCCGAAATTGTCGGGACCCTAAATTCTCATAATTTCGTGCGGTTGGCCTTGTGTATTCAGATTTTGAAATCGATGGTCGGATATTATAAATTGAATGTGGATTGCGAAAAATATGAATATTATTATTTAATTAATTTTCGGAATAAATTTAATTATTTATTAAAATTCGAAAAATTTCGTCGGGACCCTAAATTCTCAGAATTTCTTGCCGATCGCTGCTGTGTATGTAGAATTTGAGTTTGATGATTAATTGTGGCAAATTGAGTGTGATTGCAATAGATAGAGATTCTTTATAAAATCCAAGTGTTGAAATTGATGGGAGATTGGCCGTGATTAACCACCTATTAGAGGTCGTGCCCAGTGAGGCCGTGATTAACCACCTATTGGAGGTCGTGCCTAGTAGGGCCGTGATGGACCACCTATGAGAGGTCGTGCCTAATAGGGCCGTGATAAACCACCTAAGAAAGGTCGTGCCTAATGGGGCCGTGATTGACCACCTATTAGAGGTCGTGCCCAGTGAGGCCGTGATGGACCACCTATGAGAGGTCGTGCCCAGTGAGGCCGTGATGGACCACCTAAATAAAGGTCGTGCCGAGTGGGGCCGTGATTGCCACTGGTGGTTAAACCTTTCTATAGGGCCGTGATTAAGAGTAATGAATGAATTGTTGAATTGACATGTAATCGGCCAAGTCGATTGATCGTTGAGACGATCCAAGTGGTTGAATTGTTCTGATGATGTGATTGTGCCATGGTTGTTTGGTTATTATAATTGTACGTAGTTGAATTATATAAATTGTGTTAACCTACAGATGAAGGCTAATGCGAGGTAAGTCTTCTGTGTGATGTGGCTAGGCCACTCGGGGCGTATTTTCTTTCTAATAGGGGTTTAGGGGGTTGAACTTCTTTGAGACATCGTCTCATCCCGGTTGTGGGATTAAAATTTCAGGTCCCGGTGGACGGAGCGACCGGATAGCTTTTGGTTGGCCTTGAGGAGTTGCGAGAGGTGAAGTCTTTAGATTGGAGAATGTGTCCGACTTGTAGGTCGTAGGACAATTCCTTTTTAAGAGCCGGTCTTTTGTAGACTTTTGACCGTAGACCTCTGTTTGTAATTCTGTTGAATTATGAAAGTGTTATGTTGTGATTTTGTTTCCAGCTTTTCTATCCCAAGTTAAATGTTGTCAGGGGATTTGTTTCGCTTCCGCATGCGTAATAAAATGAATGGGTCGGCGACGTATCCTGGGATGTCGCAAATTTGATCGACCGCAGTGGGATGTGCACGCGCTCGGGGTTCGGGGCGTGACAACTCGTGATTCCTCAAGGTCTGAAGCACTATTCTTAAGTGTCTCTCATGCTCCTCAATACTCCTTGAATACACCAGGATGTCGTCGATGAAGACAATTACGAACTGATCAATACTCTCTGAACACCCGGTTCATTAGGTCCATGAAAGCAGCCAGGGCATTTGTCAACCCAAACGGCATCACAGTAAACTCATAATGACCATATCGAGTGCGGAACGCCGACTTCGGTATGTCTTCCTTCTTGATCCTCAACTGATGATACCCTGTTCTTAAGTCAATTTTAGAAAATATCGACGCTCCCTGAAGCTGATCAAACAAGTCATTAATCCTTGACAATGGATACTTGTTCTTAATTGTCACCTAGTTGAGTTATCGGTAGTCGATGCACAAGCGTAATGAACCATCCTTCTTCTTCACAAACAACACCGGTGCTCCCCAAGGTGATGCACTTGGACGTATAAATCCTTTATCCAACAACTCTTGCATTTGCACCTTTAGTTCCTTAAGCTCTGACAAGGCCATCCGGTAAGGAGCTTTGGAGATAGGCTCGGTCCCGGGAGCTAACTCAATTACAAACTCTACCTCTCTTTCCGGCGGCAAACCCGGTAATTCTTTCGGGAACACATCGGGAATACTTGCACCTTTGGAATGTCTTCTATCTTCGACTCCTCTCTTGTCATGTCCACGACAGTCGCCAAGTAACCTTGGCAACCCTTGTCTAGTAAGTGAGTTGCCTCGAGCGATGAGATTAAAGAGATTGAGGGTCCTCCCCGACTCCCTATGAATTCGAAACTCTCACCACCTAATGGGTTAAACTGAATCGCCTTGCGATAACAGTCCATCTTGGCTCGTTGCTTGGTAAGCCAATCCATGCAAATTATCACATCAAAATCATACATAGCTAAGACTATCAAGTCTATCCTCCCCTCTCGCTCACCTATCACTAACTTGCAACCAAGACAACCTACCGTAGCTAACACTTTATCTTTCAACGAAGTAGATATGCTAACCACAGACTCTAACAATTCAGGAATTAATTCTATCAATTTAACAAATCTTTCAGCTATAAACGAATGCGAAGCTCCGGGGTCAAATAAAGCATAAGCAGGATGGTCGTTCAGCAAGACCATACCTATGACCACATTAGGCGCATCCTCCGTCTGTCCTCTGGTGAGCGCATAAGTCCTTCCCTGAGCTGGAGGTCGGTTCAATCCACCCCACGGCATGATCTGCGGCGCGACTCCTCTGTTTTGACCCAATGGTGGCGGCGGCGGCAACTAATGCTGCCCCATCTGATTCCTAGGGCAATATCTGGCTATATGACCTTGCTGACCACACTCATAACAGGCACCCGTCCTAGGAGGACACGGGGCTGGACCATGTCGTCTTCCACATAGACGACACACACCATTCGATCTCAGTGCTGGCTTTCCTATCCCACCCTTCTTGCTAGGTGGAACGGGGTACCTTCCTCTAGGCATCGGCCTCTTCCCAAACCGATTATCGCCTCTGTTTGAATTAAACCACGACCCAGATGCGGCAGCTCTCTCATTCTGGTCTTTCTCGATCAGTTGTGCCCGCCTGTAGAGGTCATTGTACTCCTTCAGGTCTAGGGGTACCAACAAACTCCTCACCTCCGGTCGGAATCCATCTCTAAACCTTCGAGCTCGGTCTGACGGTCGCTGGACCAACTCAGGGGCATACTGCGACAGTTCGGCGAACTTCGCTTCATATTGGTCAACTGACATGGTACCTTGGCGAAGGCGCTAAAACTCCGCCATCTTTACCTCTCCGGCACAATCAGAAAAGTATTTCTCATTGAAGGCTTCAAGAAAAGCATTCCACTCCGGAACCACACCTTCAGGGAATACTATCCTTTTGTTAGTCTTCCACCAGGTAGCTGCGGTCCCCCTCAACTGATAGGCTGCCAAGACGACCTTTTTTGCTTCAGTGCACAACAGTAACTCAAACGCGTTCTCTAACTCCAGGATCCATAATGCTGCAGCTTCAGGATCTCCTACTGTGAATGTTGGTGGATTCAACCTCAGAAAGTGCTGTACCAACTTCTGCCTAGGCCTCTCAGCGGCCACATTCTCAGGTGGAATTTCCTCAAGTTCCTCTTCTGGTTCGAAAACCGGTGCGGCGGCAGCTGCGGCGGCAGTAGCAATGGCATTGGCAGCATTGGCAGTGTTCAATGCGGTGGCAATAGAAGCGGCTTACTGATCCATCCTGTCTCCCATCGCCTCGAGCATCTGCATGATCCCAATGAATCTCGGATCCTCTGGGGCTGCTGCTCCATCTGGCGGCAAAGGCGTACCACCTGCACTGGTCTCGGCATGCGCTCCCCTCAGGGCACCACGGGCACCACCCCTTAACGAAGACCCACCCCGAAACATGGGGCCCGCTGCTCTCTTCCTAGCAACTCTTGGCTCTCGGTCACTCATGTTTCGGGCTCAATACAAACGCCTATTGGCGAATTCCAATACCATATTAGAATTTGAGCAACCTTCCAACCAAGCTAACAAACAACTAACAATCACATGCATTAGGATATTAAAAGCCTTTCCTACTAACTATCCCAAGACTCATCGCACCTTATCACTCCATACACAGACCATGCTCTGATACCACTTAAACAGGGTTGTCACGCCCCGAACCCCGAGACACGTGAACAACTCGCCATGGTCATGTAAATGCGACATTCCCTGTAGTGTCGCCGACCCCAATTTCTTTTATTTAAATTATCATGCACATACGGAACGTGCTAAGAAATCCCCTGACAAAACATACAGGATAAGACAGCAGGAAAAATAGATTCAAAAACAAACACACTTTCACACATCATCATCAATCTAGGGTTTACATACACCGATAGGATCCAGAGATTATATGCACCAAAAAGGGTCAGAGTTTGTGCAATCAAAAAGGGTCAGGAGCACTCTCTATCGTCTGGTCCATCTCCGTCGGCGTGCCATTCATCTTCGGGGTATCGCCATCTACGGTCCTGTAATATTTTTCCCCAAACCGGGATGAGACTTTGTCTCAGCAAGTTCACCCCTCCTAAACCCCTATTAGAAAGTAAATACACCCCAAAATGGTCTAGCCACACAGTACAGAAGACTTACCTCACCTTCTCGCCTTCCTGCAGGTTAGTATAATTCATATCACTCAAACACCAGTAATGATCAGAATGTAAGCCATCAGAACACAATCGATTTCACTTAATTTCACAATCACAGCAAGCGTTCCATGACATCATTGTCCACTGCCACACAAGGGCACAGCCTACACGTAGGTCGGCTATCTACTAGCATTACGGCATTTCTAGATGAGTAAAGGTCCAGTCGGTCTCGCCACTATCGCGACCAAGCCACGTCGTTCTATCGACGGCATTTCTAGGAGAATAAAGGTTCAGTCGGCCTCGCCACTACTACGACCAAGCCACGTCGTTCTATCGACAGCATTTCTAGAAAAGTAAAGGTCCAGTCGGTCTTGCCACTATCGTGACCAAGCCACGTCGTTTTATCGACAGCATTTCTAGAAAAGTAAAGGTCCAGTCGGTCTCGCCACTATCGCGACCAAGCCACGTCGTTCTATCGACAGCATTTCTAGAAAAGTAAAGGTCCAGTTCGGTCTCGCCACTATCGCGACCAAGCCTTTCAACCAGCACACGACAATTCAAAATCGACTCATGTACACTTTACATGTCACTCACACACTCCAATTTCAATATTAACCCTTCAAATTTCGATTTTAGTGCCAAACCCAACACGTGGGAATTTTTGAATAAAATTCCTATTTTTCGCAATCAACATTCAATTTGCAATATTTACTCATCAAATTCAAATTCTAAACACACAGCAACGATCAGCACGAAATTCTAAGCAAATAGGGTCAAAAGTAAATTTTCGAGTTTTTTTTTTTTTTTTAAATTTTCGGATTATAATATAATATTATATTTCCCAGAATTTTCGAAGCAATTAAATAATTCAAAACTAAAATCCTATTATGTCCCATCAAGGTTTAATATTAAATAACTCCTTTTAACTTTAATTAAACACACTTTAATATAAACCAATCACTTAATCAAACTTATAATAAAATATACTAATCTATCCACCTAAACTTACTTAATTTAAACTAAACACACTTAGGGTACCATTAACATTCTAATCAAGGTTTAGTGAGGTAAACTCACTTGATTAACTCGCCGCTAGACCAAAACGACGAGGGCGACGCCGGGATCAACTTTTCCAAAGGCGAGCCTAGCTTCCGGGGCCGGGAAGGTGGCCAAAACGGGCCTTGAGTGGGCTGCGAGACCCACAAAACCAACTGCTGGTCGCGGCGGAGGAGGGCCCAAAACGGCGGCCGGTTGGCCCGAAACCGGTGGGGAAGGGCGACGGTAGTTCGGGACGGTGCGGCGGCGACTCCGACGAGACTCACGGTGGCGGGGACGAGCCGGCAACTCGTGAAACACGCGGTGGCGGCGGAGGTGGCGGGCGGAGCGGCTCGCGGGGCTCGCGACGGTGAGCGGCGGCGGCGGCGGACGACGGACGGGGGTCGAGCGGCGGACGAGGGGGTGGTCGAGCGGCTGCTGGTTTCGGCCAAAGCTCTCCCTCCTTCACTGGTTTCTCCCCCTCCTCCTCTCTCTCTCCTTCCCAAGGTTGAAGATGATGTTGATTGGTCCTCTTTTCAAGAGCCAATCCCCACCGTCCACTTGTCAAGATCTCCACCCTTGGCCTCAACCACCATGACATCATCCCATGTCATCTTCCACTAATTCAAAATCCTCCACAACATTTTCCAATGGGTGCATTTTCATTTTCCGCCGGGGTCCGATTTTTTTGTACATCCAATTCCTTCAATTTTTCTTTCAATCCTCTCCTAATTGAATCCGATTAAAATCCACAAAATTATCTCATGATCCTAATAAGACGTGTGACATAACCGAACTTCCAACTTCTAAATTCAATCTCAATTTTTACGGTTGAATTCAATCTAATGCGATTTCGGCGCGCCTAATCCACTGAGTAGCTTTTGGGGAAATTTTCTTGCATCCGACCCGAGGGTGATCAGTTCCCAAGTCCGACGCGGTAAAATTCCCTAATTACTTCACTCAATAGATTAGTTCCTCGTGAGTGGCCAACTCGACGGGACGAACTATATGCACAGATAAATTGCCCGCCTCAATTGACCGAAAATAAAATTGAGAAAAATCGGGATGTCACAAAGGCTATCGCGGACCGAGCCACGAAAGCCCATGGAGCTAACCTACTATCTACCAACTGGGTTTTTACCCACCTTCGTTTATGCGTGATCTTTTGTATGCTGACTATATGCATGATGTAATTTCTAAAGTATAATATATCAGTTTCTATTTTGACCAAAAAAAAAAAAATTAACCTTTATCTCTAGCATGCTGTCGATTTCTAAGTATTTCCTTGAATTGATCCATGTTGACTGAGTTCGAGAAATCCAACTCAAAGTCCATGTTGGACTTTCTAGATTTAGCGTTTTTATTCCGACTTCAAGTCATCAAAGGAATTGGACAAAAAAAAAAAAGTCATCAAAGGAAGTTATTGTACTTGCTTGATTTCGGATGTCCACAAATTCGGAATATTTAGACTTTCTCTTTGGACTCAAACTCAATATATTTTTTAACAGAAAATGCAATTACCATCCGGTTTGAAGCTAGTTAATGGCCCACACTAACATTTTCCCCTACCCCTCCCCCTCACCCTCCCATTGGACCCGATCAATGGGTGGGCTACGGGTAGTCTCCTGGGTCTTAAAACCTTTACCCAAACCCATTCGCGATTGCAAAGAAAACATCAATTGGTGGGTTGGCCGAAGCCGAAGAACAATGCATCTTCCCTAGCCCCTTTCATTTCATGCTTTGGACCTTGTTGGCTCAAGCAAAGCTCAGGTGGCCCCAACAGGTGGCCGGGATTCATGATCGGGGCCTACCCCGCCTTGGAAAAGGAAAAAAATAAAAATAAAAATAAAAATAAAAATAAAAATAAAAAGAGAAACTCGTAGTTCGTTTGGGTACAAAAGAGTATGCATTTTCCTAAGGAGACCCGCTTACGGAAAAACCTTCAATTCATTCGGACAGTCACAACCTTCGGAGCCCAAAAAGCGCGACACGAACAAAGCCAAATGGGCCACCGTCATATCCCACCCCAAAAAGGAAAAGCAAGCTCCTGAAATTTTCCATGCATTCACCAAAGTCAAAAAGCCAAGAGAATCTCAGGCTAAGCACACGAATTCTTACTGCCCAAAATGTCTTCTTTCCTTCACTATTATATATTGACTAAAGTCGGGGTTTTGAAGATCGCGAATCATCCTCGCGAACGATGCAATTCGTTACTCACTTTCTTTGGGCATCCACGGATGGACCACCAGAGCACATTCCCGTTAAAATCGCGAAGTGCGAATCAGGTGGAGGTGCTCTTTGTAGACCGGTCAATCCAAGCAATTTGACGACGTACTCCTCGGTTTGGACCACCGAACTTGTCACTACAAAATCGCGCGCACGCGAGAAATAGCAGCAGTAGTTAAAACAAAACGCTGGGGAAAGTGGCTTTTCGGACTGGCCCTTTTGGACCTTTTGGGGCACTTCGATGTTGGCGTTCGGTCAAATTCTAATTCAATGAAGCAGGTGTGTGTGGATTTCAACGACCGCATTTCGTGCGCCGTGCAAAGTATGACCAGTTCCTCGTGCGAAGGGCTGGTCAATCCGGTTGACCGTGATCATCCCAAATTACAGTTTTGGTGAAGCTAGTTTGGGGAGTTCTATGTCATTCAATGTCGATTTTAGAGGCGAGGTCGGAAGGAAAATGATGGTACGCCCACCATCGTTATACGGTGGTGCCGTCGACATCGATTGATTGCGATGGTGGTGGCGAGTCGGTGGCCAATTATGATTATGGCGTGTAGAAAGTTATGATCATCCCAAATTACAGTGGTGATGAAGCTAATTTGGGGCTTGCTATGTCACCCAACAACCAATTAATTATAGAGGCAACATCGAAAGGAAAATGGTGGTACCCCCACCAATGTTATGGTGATGCCGTTGACATTGATCGATTGTGATGGTAGAGTTGTTATGGAGGCGGCGAGTCGGCCGTCGGTTATGATTAGGGCATGTAGAAAGTTATATAGATCGACGTCATTTTCCAATGTAATTTATTTATTTATTTTCATATTAAGATATATGATCCTTCAATTTTCTCGCTAAATGAGAACCACACAAAGAGCTATATTAGATTTAATGTAGATGAAACGATCTTTTATCGGGAAAATTATCCAAAAAGCCCCAGACTTATTATATGATGGTCAACTTAATCCTGTACCTTTCAACCGTGTCAATTTTCTAAAATCTTTTTATAATTCGCCAATTTAGTCAACTAGGTTAGTTTCGATCGGAAATCACTAATGTGGCAGCTTAGTTTGCATTAACCGTTTTGCATGACATGATTAATGCTGATGTAAACTATTTGCTGAAGTTTTTATTCTTTTTCTTTTTTCCCTATTACCTATGGTGAGCCTCAAGCGACAACAACCCTCGTTGACTTCGAGTGAGAGTTGCTCTTGCTTAGATTGTGTTTGCTGTGTCACTAAGATGGCCGACGCTAGTTAGACCGTTACGTCACGATTTATGATTAAAATAAAGACTAAATTGATAAACCATCAAAATGTTGAGGGCAAAATTTCCACAATTAAAAAGTCTGAAACCAAATTGATTACTATACGCTGAGTCGATCTTTTGCATGTGCCATTTTGGTGACGAATGGAAGCTAACGGGATCTCAGTCAAATGGATACAGTGTTGACTAAGATTGACTTGGGGAAGAACGACGACAGGGGATTTAAATCAAGTAGGCAAGTTGGCATGGAACGACGGTCCAGAGAGACCGCCCCGGATCTTCTCCCGTTCCGTGGGGTCTCCCGAAGAAGACACGATCCCCGCCAAGCCTCGGTCTCCCGCTCCCGCGGTTGCCCGGTCCGGGCCGAGCGGGGTGGGGTTCGATCCGGTCCAGGTCTTTGTCGGCCTCGGGGGTGGCCGCCTCCTCCCTGGCTGCTACCTTTCCCGAAACCAACATCCCTCTTCTCGTTCTCCCTTGCCCCTGCTTTTTCCTTCCTTCCTTCCTCCTCCTTTTTTAATCTGTCCTTTTGGTTCTCGAGTGGTCCACCCACTGAGAGCAGACCCCGATTGCGCTCTCCCTCTTTTGTTGTTTCCGGGCTCGAATCTTTTTTTAAAATCGGTAGTGACATTATGCTCCTCCCCTTGAGTATTCAGTTCCCATTTTATGATCTCCGGTCGTTGGCGTGCTCCTTACACTACACTTTCAGTGGCCTCGTCTCTTCCGGTTTGCGGAAGGACCAAACTCATTCCATTACATCGTGCTCGGCTTGACAAATTATTCCTTATAACGCAGCGCCCGATGACTTTGCTAGTTGACTGTTCAATGCATTCCTTACCTATAAAGTTAAGGATAAAGTATTTCGATACATGACTCGCGTGGTGTGTCCGACCAATTGTATTGCTACATCTCTTCATATGTGATAATTTTGTAGCGTCATGTGATACTGCCATGTGATTGACTGTGGCACGAAATGCATTTATTTTTTGATTTGAAGGGTGCAAATCCACGCAAGCGGTATTCATTGTCCTGTAGAAAATTTTTCTTTTCTCTAAGCTTGCTGCACGATGGAGAGGGATCAATGATTTCAAATGGAGCTGGGAGTAAGATCATAAAATTTGTGTAAGTCATGTCTATACAATCACGAAAGGAGCAATCATTTATCCACTTTGGAGTTCCTCTACTGTTACAAGAAATGTTTGTATTACCTTATTCTCGTCTCATTCCATAGTGTGGTCCATCTATAATTGATCTTGATTCATCAAACGAAGGAAGTAAGCTTTAGAGATAAATAATGTGTGTTTTAATAGATAATGTGGCACCGTCCAAAGGAGAGTGAAAGAGCCACTGGACTCTCGCAGAGCACGTTCGATTGCAGTAATGATTATTTCATTATAGGCCTGTTATAGGTTGATTTCCTATTATAGTGTTTGCGATATAATTTTCATTACAGTTGTAGGAACTATTCCCCATATACGATATAGTGTTTATTCTCTCTCACTCGCTCTATCAATTTTTGATTGTTAACTATATCCATAATGTATGTAAATTATTATTAAATATGTTTATCGTATCTTGAAATATGTATGGGGCATCACACTCATTATTGGTTACATAAGTGATAATAATTATACTATGATTTTTTCTTAAATTTCTCCCTTATGTCATTCCTAAAACCAAACAAAATAATAAGTATTGCATTATTTAAACTAACAGCGAAATCATTATTACAGCTCTATTGCGTTGCAACCTTGTTCCTTTATTGTAACTAAATGTCTTGTTGGCGTCATCGAAAAAGCAACTTTACATACACTTGAAAACACTTGATTCTTGCAATTGTAGATATATCGACTTCCACATAAGATCTATTGCGATACAACATTAAACGCATCTATATATCTCTAAATTTCCCATGATGCGAGTCTGCTTGATGTACAGAGAATTTCATTGATTATTATTGGTCACACCTTTGCTTCTTGACAAAACAGCTATCTCATATGAATGTCATTACAGTAACCATCTCGAATCCGTTATGAAATATTTGGTCGAGTCATAAACTTACGAGCGCATAAGAATTTATTAAGTCTCTTCATATGGGGTTGCAAATGCCTGAGGTGTAAGTTTGTCGGAGGTCTCTTGTTCTTTTTTTTTCTTTTTTGGATTTTCGACTTGACCCGAAAATGTGAGCTCATGAAAGGCCGATACGACTCATTTATCTGTCGATCGCCACGCTCGGTGGGAATGTCGGTCATATCTTGGGGAGGCGTTGAACGTGGACTGAGAGATGGAGAGCACAAAGCAAATTGGAGACAACGACGGCGCCTGACAATGGAACATTCTGCTGCGGCGGAGGAGGTGGGTAGCGGTCGTTGTCGATGTGGGAGGTTAATCTATATGCCTCAAAGTCTTAGTCAAAGTTGTGGTTGTTGACCCCCCCCCCCCCCCCTCTCTTTCCACCTCCTCCTGTATCCTTTCTTTTACCTTTTCCTGTTTATTTTTCCAAGATAAAATAAACGAATTTCAGCCTCATGAATGATGTCATTCATCACATCCACTATTCAAATATTCAATAAATTATGCCTTTATCTAATAACTTAAGGGTGCGTTAGGTTTAGCTTTCTCAAAGGGCTTTTAGTCAAATGCCGGCCTTAGGAAAGCTGAAAACCTAATGTTAATAGAAACCAATTTTGGGTTTTCAGCATTTAGTCAAATACTGAAATTACAATTTTTTTTTTTTTCAAAATTACTATCATAAATTTTTTAGTTTTTCGGTTTTACCTCTCATTGTTTCAAAACTACCTTTACTTTCACTAGGGTCGGCAAAGAGTTTAATATTTTTTAATAAAAAGAAAAAAGAAATCCAAAAGCCCTATATAAAAAAAGATTTGCTAAACACTCTTTACGCTAAAATGACTTTGCAAAGAAAATGCAACTTGCATTTCCCCAAAGTCCTTTAAGCTAAAGATATTTGCATTTCCCCAATGCCCATTTCCAAAGCTAAACCAAAAGCAACCTAAGTTTTTAGAATAGTTGACGGTAGTCCTATCAAGTTCTCACATAATATCAGAACTCAAGATCCTGAGTTCAAATTTTGTCAAGGCCCATTTACCTTCCCAATTAAATTTTCATGCTTAGTATTAGGCAAAAGACCAAACTAAGTATGAGGGGTAGTATTAGAATGATTAATAAATTACGTCTTCATCTAATAGTTTAAGCTTTTAGAACAATTAGCAATGGTCCCACAAAATCTTACATCCACTTTCATGCTCTTGGAAGGATATTTAAATTACCAAAAATAATCTTACACTAATGATATATTGTAGAATTACTCGATTAGAATATAATGCACGGAAGTATAAAAATCAAATCACGCCTCTTTCATATTGAATTTTTCCATCTACTAACGATACTATTCTTGAGTGAGTTTTACTTTAGCCATTAGTTTCTTTCGAATTGTGCATTTCTATTAAACTTTTACTTATTTTTTACGTGGAATGATCAAACTCCAGCACATAAATCGATATGTCATCTATATGGTATTCTGATTTTTTATTTTTATTTTTATAAATCAAACATTAACTTTCATGAATCTTCCTCCATTTATGCCAGCCACCGATTGCCAGCCATAGGCAATGGTTGGCCTTGTTTGGGTGAGAGTGAGTGTAAGCAAGGGCCCCCTTGCCAAATTTGGCAAGGCCAATCCTCAACCAGGCAAGGCTAGCCCTCGCCGCCCACTAAAAAAAAAATAAATAAAAGAAATGGAAAAAAAAAATCAAGAAAGCAAAAAAGACAAAGAAAAGAAGAAAATTTTTATAAATTTTTATATTTTTTTTTTCAAAAGTTATCCATGTCAATGCCAATTATATTAGTATGACGGTTGATGTCCACATAAGTGATTTCCTATCAAACTTAGCTGGATGAACTCTATTGAAAAATCATCAAAAGATTTAAGACTCAAATTTGAAAGGTTTATGATTGAATTTACACAAGTACAATAGGTTTAGAATTTTCTTAGTAATTTTCCCCTTAAAATGGCCTATAGTAGTGTTCTTTCAATTAATATCATAAAAAACCATAAATTGGTATACTTGCGATAAATTTACTTCTAAATAATTTTTGGGTTACCATAAACCTCAAGTTAGTACATCCGTAATAAATTTACCCTAAAACAATATGGAATTTCACGTGAACTTACCATGTTAATTGAATTATTTTTAGGTGCTATTCGCTCCGTAATTTCATGATAAAATTTGATGGAATTTAATGGTGGATAAATATGTCACGAGTATATTAATTTGGAGTTTTTTGTGACCTAAAAATTAATTTATAATAAAATTCTTACAAATGTATAAATTTGAGACCTTTCGTAATATTAATTTTTTTCTATTTGATATATATTTTGTCCGTGTGAACGGATATAATTAACACAAAGCTATTTCCTTATAGGAATACTAGGGACGGCGCCTGATGTCTGTCCCATCTACCCCATTTACTAATAAAGAAAACCTCATTTCAGTCCTCAAAATCATATCAAAACCCATTACCGCCAAAATGTGCTGCGTCCTGCATGCACGCATGCACTGCTTAGCGCACGCAGAGTCCACGAAGTCGGCTCTCCCCAGACGACAAAGAAGGCCGATCTGCTCTCGAGCTTCCTAGGGAGACAAAAGTAAGGATAAGATCACACATATCTCGCGACCTTTCTTCCGAGGGAGACAAAAGTAAGGATAAGATCACACAAATCACGCGACCTTTCCGAACTATTTTACCTCCAAGGTCGGCAGCACTCCCCCAGGTAGTGATATGTCTCCTTCGGAGGGTACTCTGTTTGCCTCCTCGGTGCGCTTGGTTCGTAGTTTTCTAACTCTTCTTCGACGTTTGACCCCGCGTGATTTGGCTTTTTGGGTCCTTAATGGGTTGATCTACATTCGTACACACAGATTCGAGTTAGCTTACACCGATGGCAAAAAAGGGCGGTCAAACTTTCACTTTATTAATCATTTCATTTACATATTTGAGGTTACCACGTATCTTGAAACGAATGAGTTTTTCTTCATATAATCAAGTGTTTCATGAGATTTGAGAGATTTACACATGGTTGGGGGTTATCTTGGATAGGTGGTCGCTTGCCTTAAGCAACCTTGATAGGAGGTCGCCCAAAGTCGGGCAAACCTCCAAGTCGTGGCTGGCGCAACTGGGATAGTTGTTACTACCGCGCCAATCTGTTAGGATTTGGTGTACAAATACAATGGAATGAAGAGTAAATAAGGGAAAGAGAAGTCAAGACACAAGATTTATTCTAGTTCACCCTAAAACTAGGGTTACATCCAATAGAGGAGTCAACTATAATTAACACACCCTACCTTTTTGTTACATTTCTCAAATATAATAGAAAGAGATTATATATAGGCAGTAATAGCTATTCAGGCGCAAGTCCAAACGATCAATAAAGTACAAGCTTGAATTATAAAAGCTCTATGGTGACTAGGGGCGCTGTCCTTTAAACACCTGCCGCCGCGGTTCCTTTAGATTGCTGCCTACTCATTGGAAAGCGGGACCTCCGTGCTTTCCTATCGAAGGGTTAGTGTGAATCACACCCCAATACTATCGGTTACCTAAGTTTTAGTAGGTGAACGTGTGATTTCCCCAAGAGTATAGGGACATTACACGAGGGGATATAAGTGAATCTTGACCACTTAATCGATTGATGATTATTGATGTGAATTTACATCTAAAAAGGATTCCTGAAAATATGGTAGATAGGAACACAATTCTTGTATCCCATGACTGTTATAAGAGATGAGTGGGGGGATTTAGGTGCGGTTGCAAAATCAAGCAACTATCCAATCAGAGCGATATGGAGGTGGCTGCGTCATGCGTCCTTGACTTCAAATTAAAGAGACTCTTTTCTTCTTTTTCATTTGTTATCCCTTTTTTGACTTTTGATCCAAACGTTACCATGGCTTATGGACTTTAACAATCTCTTTCACTTTAGAAAGCAAAAAACAGAAGCGAAATACGACCGGGGTAAAAAAGCGGCTCCTCTCGAAAGGAGAGAGGACTTAAAACCCTAGTTTGAATTGATCTCTCGTTGAATTGGTTTGGCAATTTCATTTTTAACTTGTTCTAAGAAGAACTACAATTCTCCTAACTATTAGATCGTGATTATATTGGATGATTCCGATGAATGCAGTGAGGATGGAGGCGTGAAATAGAAAGATTTTTTCCTTTTTGGCCCAAAAAATCGAAAGATTCAATTGTGGAGAGTTATGCCCTCATACCAATTTACGTGAAAAACTCAAATCTGCGCCGGGATCAAACTTGAGAACTATTGATCTTACATCCCTATCCTTTTTAACATTGTTCCTATGTATTCATAGCAAAAATGTATATAGAGACGTATGTACCTATGTGTTGGGGGGTGAAGCCAAACTTTTTTATTAAGGGTTTTTTTTTTTTTTTTTTTTGGGTCTTTTCCCTTCATTTTACTTTTAGGTTAAAAGCAACACCTCATATATCAGTTATTGATGGGGACTAGGTGCGAATTGTGGAGAAGAAAATAGAGAGAAAAGAAAAAAAGAGGTGATGACCAAAAGGAAGAAAAACGTGAGCGTGTGCAGCAAAGTGAGAAGAAAAAGTAGGTTTTTCTTGATGAGTGTTCTCCATTTCTTTGTGCCACAATCTTGAGAGAATATCATATCATATTATTAGTTTCCTCGAATTTTAGTGGATTCAGATGGTGTCTTTATGCAGAGGCGAAGCAAAGTTTGGATGAACTTCGATAATAAAATTTTTTTGGTTGTTCTTTCGATTATGTTCCTTTATTGTTATATTTTGTAGGGGTGTGCAAAATACCCGAGAACCGCCCGAACCGCCCGGAACCGGACCGGAACCACCCGGAACCGGCGGTTCTGAGGGAACCGGTCCGGTTCCCGGTTCCGTGGCGGATCCGCCCGCCCGCCCACCCGGACCGGACCGGTACCTATTTATAATTAAAAAAAAAATTATAAACAAAAGTCGCAAAGCCCTAATTCGCGAAGCCCTAATTCACATCTCTTCTCTCTCTGTTTCTTCCTCAGCCTTCGATTCTCTCTGTTTCTTCCTCAATCTACGATTCTCTCTATTTCTTCTCTTCGTCTTCGATTCCTCCCCGAGTATCCACGCCGCTGCCACTACTCCTCCTTCGCCACTGTCCGCCCCCTCGCGCCAGTCGCCACTCGCCACAATCACTGCTCCTCCTCCGCCGTTGCTGTCCGGCCCCTCACGCCGCCGCCTCCCACCACAACCGCGCTCCTCCGCCTCGCAAGAACTCTCGATTGAGCCCCTTTTCCATCACTCAACAAGGTACGAAGCCCTAATTCGCGTCTCATCTCTTCCGATTTCTTCCTCAATCTTTGATTCTCTCTCTGTTTCTTCCTCAATCTCTTGTCTTCGTCTTCGATTCCTCCCCAAGCATCCACGCCGCCGCCGCTGCTCCTCCTTCGCCACTGTCCGCCCCCTCACGCCGGTTGCCACTTGCCACAACTGCTGCTCCTCCGCCTCGCTATTCGCCCTCCTCGCCAACGCTCGTCCCTTCGTCTTTTATTCCTCCCTAAGCCTTGATGCCGCCGTTGTTGCTCCTCTGCCATTGCTATCCGCCCCTTCGCATTTGTGTAGGTGATTTAATTGTCTACGCCCTTGTATAGTAATGAAAGACTTGCAATTGTAGTACCCTGTTGATTTGCTTCTCCCTCCAGCAGCTCTCTAGCGTGGAAAGGAGCTTTGCTTCAACGAAAACACCGCTTGGTTGGAGTTCCACAACAACATCGGGAAAACCAGAATTTTTGGCGTCAAAATCGGTTCCATGGATCCACGAGAACCGGACCGGACCGGCGGTCCGGTTCCGGTGGATCCATGCAATAAACAGTGGATCCGGTTCCGATTTTTCGGAACCGATCCTTAGCGGGCGGTTCCGGTTCTAGGTCGGGAACCGCCCGCCCGGACCATGCACACCCCTAATATTTTGTTTGCATGGATTGTTTGCTTGAATTATTTTCTGGAATTGTGGGCATTTTGACTTTAGTAAAGGCAAGGTGGATGTAACAAGTACTGTATAGATTTTTCTTTTTAAAAAAGAAAAAGCCATCAATTAAAAGGCAATGTCGCAAACTATAATGCCAGATAATATGTCGGCCATAGTAATCTTTAGAAATTGTATTAACAAAGATTAGTCCGACAATTCCACGCATAGTTCTCCCTCAAATGGTTCCTTCACTTAGGGTCCGTTTAGTTCGATTTTGGGGAAATGCCTTTGAGAGAATGCAAATACCTTTGAAATAAAAGGGTTTTTTAAAATGTTACACCATTTAAAAAAATTATAATCTCAAATAGCATTGAAATGTAACTTTAGCATAAGTACCATTTGGCAAAACTCACATTTGTAATGGGCTTTTGTTTATTTTTTATTATTATTATTAATTTGAAAATCAAATTCGGCAGCCGATGGCCAGCTAAACGCCGACCAACTGCCGAACAGCTAGATTTGGCCGTCTGAGGTCGCGACCTTAGGCAACGCTGTCGTCTGTCACAAAGGCCAGATTTGGCCTCCGGACCGCTAGATTTGGTGACTTGAGGTTGTAGAGGCCAGATTTGGCTACCAAACGGCCAGATCTGGGGTGACCTGAGGTCACACGGACCCAGGCGGTGTCGCCTGGTTCACGTGCACCAGGTGACACCGCCTAAGGTTGCGTGTGCTTAGGCGGCATTGCTTGGTTCGCGCACCAAGTGACGCCACCGGGTTCGCGCGACCTTAGGCGGCACCGCCTAAGGTCCGCGCGACCGTGCAATGCCACCCGAGGTTGTGTGACGCCACCGGGTCGCGGGTTGCGCCACCCCAAGCGGTGGCCAACCGGGGACACACAACCTCTAGGCAATGGTGGCAGCTACCGAAGAAGCCCAACTCTTAGGCGGGGAAGAAGAAGATGAACAAGTGACTTGGTGAATAGTGAAATTGTATCTCCAAAATGCTAATGCTTAAAGTAGCTCCTCCCGAGCATTGAGCTTTCAACAATGGGAATGTTGATATTTGGTAAATGAGCTTTCAAAAATACTTGTCAAACGCAAAATATTTTCCCCAAGGAGTTTTGGATCCCAAAGCCCATTGGGAAAGCCAAATCAAACGAGGCCTTAGAAGTCATTGAAGGTTTATTCTTCATTTGACTTCCTCGTTATGTTTTTGAATTGCCCAACTCGTTGAAGGAAATCAATGTATCTCCACGAGTCAATTAAGAATAAGAGACGACCTAATAATTTGTAGCACGCCTAAAAGTTTCGCTATTAAAACTATAGTTTTGCTTGTACATGCTCCACCTGCATGACACCTTAAGATGTGTAGGAATTTAGTTTTGTTATTTAATGCGTTGACATTAGGGGAATGCTTCTATATAATGATAACTTCAGCCATATTTTTTTTCCCTTGTCGGAAGTTTCGGCTATATGTTAAGTTGCCGACTTTGATCGCTTCACTAGGTGACGTCTCGATCACCTTGAGTTAAATTATACATCAAGTTTAAAACCTAGATATCAAATAGGACTCGATGGAAGTCTTGCCCATATCTTGAATGTCTTTTACCTGAGACTTTATCTCCGAGCAATTTATTCAAATCCATATTATGTAGGGTTTATCTTGGATTAAAGAAGAAAATCAAGGATTTCTAAGTTTGGGTTGGCAAGTCGTATCAGGACATATAGAAACGGCTTTAAGCTCGGTTATTACACGTTAGAGCAAATAGTAGGATTGTCAAGGTTTTCTCTCTATAGGGTCTTTGAGTAAGTGAGGCCTCTTGATCATGTGCAAATAATCTTGGTGAAGTCGCCTTACCTCTTGGTTCATGGCATATATATATATACTTTGACTGAGCCATACCCCGACAGATTTCGCTTAGTGATTTGTGCAACCCATCCATTTGAGATCGTCTTAATGATGGCGCGCGGCAACACGCCGTGGTTTTGGTGTAATTTAAGACTGGGAAACCTTGAATAGTTGACTTAACTGCCTGATTGATTAAGTTGATTATCTACCATTGACTCTTTTCATGGAATAGATTGTAAGATTCGTTAGCTCCTGCATTTTCACACCAGCTAGAATGTCAACCCCTAAACGGTTGAAGCTTTGGACCAATTATAGAAGAACACGAGAAGAGTTTATAGAATATCAAATTTAGCTACAAACGAAAGTCAAAATCATTCCGTTTCTCCAGATACTGTATATTCTTGATCTCACGTACTTGAATAGTTGAGTGTTTCCCAGTCAGAAAGTACGGATTAAATAATGAAAGTAAATCGTGTACATATTCCTCAATCTGCACCTTAAAGAAAGACAAAAAACCAACCATTGTCGCTGAAACAAAAACGGCACTCATTGTAATGGATGTTACGTCTCTAATATTCAAGTGTCGAGTGTCAACCCCAAAAAGTCAACATTATAAAAACCGGTTTGAGATTAGAAACTTAGTTTTATGGGAAGACTTTTAATTTGTCAAACCCTTGGAGTGCATCATCAATCATGCCGATCTTATGCTGTTATATGTCCCTCTTCAACGCGGACTTTTGTATGATAAAATTAAGATTATATCTGCCAGCAAAACAGGCAACAAGAGAGAGAGAGAGAGAGAGAAATCTTTCTTTTCCCATCCTCGTATTCATACGTGTACGTGGGTACTCGTATCGTTGTACACGTAAAGTCAACCGATACCGCAGCCAATCACTGATGAGACACCTCTCTCTATACCCAGGAAACAAGACCAAAACTCCCACCTGCTTTGCCCAGCGTTTACAATGTTCTGTTGTTTACCTTTTCCTGCACTAGAGGGAGTTTAAGTGCTCAACTGGTTTTTGATCTGATTGTCCTTTTTGACCACTTTGGATCCCTATAACACAGTGGAAAAATTACCCGGCCAGCTAAAAATCTATTGTACGATTGTTCAGCGATAAACTTTTTAATTTTATCAATTTAATCATAAAACTTCGAGTAAAATTTCCATACAGTCATTTTGGTAAATTTTTACTTGAAATCGCTGCTGTAACAGTGCAACATCATTAACATATAAGACCGTGCCCAATCACTAATAAAGAAACATATATAGATATATGTATCTTGTGAACCTAACTAGGGCTGCTGCTCACTGATTGGCTTAGTGGGTAATACTCGATTGGATACCGAACAACAATTCATAAATCCTTGAAACTTTTGGTTCAGTGCAGCGCATGGAATTACTGTCTGTATCTTGTCAAAAAAGAAAAAAATGAAAAATGAAAAAATCAATACACGCCGATTTGCAGTGTAATATTCTTATCTAGGAGAGTCGAGGATCAGCTCTGAAAAACTGGATGAAAATATCTAGCAATAGGGCTGTACAAACGAAGCCCACAAAGGATTGTTGTACGAGCCCCGGGATTTAGGGTTTTGTAGGAGTATGTATGTGGTAGCATCAATAACTAAATGTAATAATCGCTTGGCCTTTGTCTTTCAGCAAATGCTACATTATCATGCTCCGGATCCAGGAATCTTTGATGCAGCATACTTAATATCAATGCATCTTAAATTAGCTTATTATCTTAAAAGTAGATCTGTAGATTGACTGTATATCTATCAACCTTGCTATTGTTATCCTCTTTGAGAGCGATCAAGTTTTAGTGTTGATTTTGCTAATACTAATATAACTTCATCTTGATAGTAGATTGGAGTTTCTATGATAGGAGAAGCCGCTTATATTATAGTGTTTAAAGGTTAAGACAGGCAATTAACTTTAGATGCTATTTGTGTGAAGTTTGGTTTACGCCGGTTATCCATAAAGTAAGCAATAATATGTATTATATGAGAGTCATTAAAAAAAAATGCTCAACTATTTTGAGCTCCAATACTTAGAAGACACGTTTTTTTTTTTTTTTTTTTTTTTTTTTTTTTGGGTCCGGAGGAATCGCTACTACGGCCGGCAGCCGTTCACGATCAACCCCAGCGACGCCGGGGGAAACCACCACCCCGACGTCACGCTTGATCACCAGGAAACAAAGACGCCCCCTACTTCGCATAGGGTTTCGAACTTGGTCCTCCTTCGTGGAGATCCAAGGCCTATCCAGCCATGCCACCGCGGTTGGTGGTTTAGAAGACACGTTTTATATCTCGCATAAGCATTAATTTTCATTAAGTATCGAATTATGTTGGGTATGCGGGGGAATATTCCACCTGAAGAATGTCAACGTGAACAACGTCCAATTGTGGGCCGAAGCGTTGATTCTATCAAAGTGCACGTCTTTCCTTGACTTTTTCATGGTCGGCGGTTGACTTTGGGTATAAAAATGGCCTGTCGAAAAATGTCAACTCATCTGGCGTATTTGATAGCCATCCAAACAGTGCATGCATGGTTCTAAATTTTCGTTCTTGGGAGCAGTTTGGGAACAGAATCGTGTTTGATAAAATTTTTGTTTCCGGAACAAATGTTTTTTTTTTTCCCGAAAGTAGATTTGGAACATAATCAAGAATAATAATAATAAAAAAGTTAATTCTTGTTCCTAGGAACAAATTTAAGAATTAAGCCTGTATTCTCTTCTTTTTCTTCCTTTTTCTTCTTCTTCATCTACCGCCACCGCCCGCATTCGCGCCCGCCATTTGCCGCTCGTCGTCCGCGCCCACCGCTTCTTGTTGCCAACAACCGGTTCGGCAAGCTCACGGGAGGTAAGCCCGGCCACCGGTGAGGCTCGACCTCCCTGGTGGCCAAGCGAGCCTCATCCGGACTTGGTGAGGCTCACCTAGTCTCAATGAGGGTTGCCTGGCCACTAGCAAGGCTTGGCTGACGAGGGCTGACCTCATCAAGGGCTAGCGACACTTTGGTGAGATCGCCGGTCCTCATCTGGCCGGTCGCCGGACCGGCCATCGGCCACTTGAATAAGAAGAAGAATAGGAGACAAAAAGGAAAAAAAAAAAAGGAAAAAGTAAAAAAAAATTATTTAAAAATTAAAAGAAAATGATTTGGAGTAGAAATTTTGAGCACGATATCAAATGCAATTATATTCCAGAATCGAAATTTTGGACGATTACCAAATGATTTAAAATGCTCATAAATTGTTCCGGGAACAAAATAAAAAAAGAATAATTTTCGATTAGAAATTATTTTCGAACAGATCGTTACCGTGTCCTCAGCGACCGCTCTAGCGAGTTTCAGGTGTCGCATGTTGTGGTTCTCTATTTCTTCTCCATTTCTCTTTTGCAGCTAAATGCATTCTCAGGGCACGAACTTCCTCTGTTCCTGTATTTTTGTAATCCTAATGCGGTGTATGTAGTACGGATACAGAACATGTGTACAGGAAAAGGGTACAGGGCCACAAAGGAAGATGCAACGTGAAGAAAAGCGGCGTGGGGACCAAGCTCTGACTTTCTTTCTTTATTGATATCCTAATGTTCTGTCAAAAGGACGGGCGCAAAGGAAAATAAAGGGGGAAAAGTAAAAAAGGGTATTGGAGAACACGATGCGTAGAGATCATTAGACAGAGAGCCGGTCCAAATCCCGGCTTCCAGATTGCGAAGATGAAACATCGTTTTAAGGTTTATGGAGCCCAACCAACCGACACTAACCTCTTCCCTACTTTACGACACGACGTATGCTAAAGTTAATCTGGTTTCCACCGCGAAAGAGCAATGGACGATGGGGAGTTCACTTGTTTATCGTTTGTGGGGGCGGGCTTTGTTTCTTTCCCAGGGTAAATCAGCTGATGCAGCAGCCGGGAATTCATTGTAAAAACAATAGAATCATCCTCACGACCACGTCTGTTGAACGTTGTTTCATATACGGCACGTCTCTTTCGTTCCACATGTTCCTTTTTTGACTCGGCATATGCCCTAGTTTTTCAGTGTCTAGCTAGCAAAATTTCCTTTCCCTTCATCCCTTTTTCTCACCGTAACTACCCACACGTTCAGAGGTCAAATGATAGCTTTGAGATTAACCTTTCTTCGGTCAATCAATGTCGAATCTTTTCTGGGGGGCATGCATCTAGGCATGTTTCTCAAAACACCAACTAAATCAAGAAGTCCAGTTCGATTTGTTGACAAGACATATATTCTTCGGCTTTTATATTGTGAAGCTCACTTGTTTTGAAAGTCTAAAAGGTGTCTCCATTAAGCTATAGAAATCCTTCGTTAAATGCTTGTGCGTCACACACGGAATTATTCACACGTACACACAGCTTTTGCTTCTTCTTTTTTTTTCGGTGCATTGCTCTCTCGCAAAAGAATCCTAGTACAATTTTGCTGTTTCATCTAGCTATGTGTAGACAAAATACCCGGTGATATTACTCATGTACTAGGTGTACGGAAGAAAAAGAATCTCCGTCTGCTAGCCTCGATTTTGGCGAAGGATCATTCCAAGAGGAGTTGGCTCTTATCCGACACTTGATACTGGAGGGTCACGGGTAAGTTCAAATGATATGCACTTGGATAGTTTATGTCTAATTTCCGGGGCATCCTAAATGAAATCTTTAAGTATGTCTATGTCTTTGCTAAGACATGTATATATTTTTTCCAATTTCTAGAATCTTGTTGAGTTAATATTCGATGCTGGTATTCATATTTTGTCTAGGTAATGCTAGTATTTGTCCATGAGAATAAAATACTAAGACTTCGTTTGTTTTGCGGAAAAGAAATGATTTGAAAAATATTTTCTTAAAAATGATCGGTTGTATTAGTTATAAAAATGAATGAACAAAAAATATTTTCATCATTCATGAAAATATTTAGATAAAAATTGTTGCCGATAATGATTTTTTTTTATTGGCTAATTATTTCGACTTATACGAGTGATCATTTTTAAAAAAATATATTTTTAAATCATTCATATTCTGTAAAAAAAAAAAAAAAAAAACGGCGCCTAAGTTCTTTATATCTACCCATGTTTGGAGATTTGTTTGAAGTTACGTCTAAATAAATCCCCTATGAGGTCTCTTTTAGGTTAGTTCTAAAAAAAAATTAGGTTTGATCTTTTGCATTTGTAAAGAGTACAAAATGTGATTAATTTGTATCTTCAAGTTATGGGTTTTCGAAGTTATATTCATATAAACTTGTTAGAGTTTCAGTGTCTTTCACCCGAGAAAATTAACAAGAGAGAGCCTAAGTCTAAATTCATTAGCATATTCAACTAGACTATTTTCACTCAAAAATTTAAACCAATGATATGAGCTAACTAGGAAAATATGAACTATTTTCTTTTACCTCAAACTCTTACATGTGGACCTTAACAAATCTCTCCTCACATGTAAGCCACTAGCATTAGGCCCTCACTCCCTTAATCAAGGTATCTTACCTCACCAACATTATCTTATGCCCTGTTTGGTTCGGCATTTGGAAAGCCCTTTGGGACTCTAAAATCTCTTGGCCAAATGCAAAGGTGTTTGGTTTGTTTTTTTGGGCAACTTTGGCAAGATGCAATTGCATCTCCAAGTGGCTCTAAGGGCTTTTAGCCCAATGTAGCTCCTGAGGTACTTTGGGAAGTTGCATCTCCGAAGTGCAAGTTCCGATCCGTTTATCTTCTCCAAAACCACCGTACACCACCGGAAGAAGCTAGCGGAGGTCAATGACCATCGGCCAAGGGTCGTGCGCACTGGCAACCACCGCTTGAGGGTCGCTTGACCCCGGTGACCATCACCGGACCTCGAGGCGGCGATCGCCGAGGTCGCGCGACCACGCGACCTTGGCCGATTCGCGGGGTCGTGTGACCCAAGTGATGGTCGCTTGAGGTCGCGCGACTCAAGTGATAGTCACCGGGGTCGCATTGCCAAATCGGCCATCCGGCCGCCAAATCCGGCAGTCCAGTGGCCGAACTTAAAAAGAAAAAATATACAAATGTTTTTTTTTGTTTTTTTAATTTAATAAAAGTCCTTTACATATGCAAATTTTACCAAACAATATTTGCATTTCGATATTTGCAAAAACCCCATTCACCCAAAAGTATTTGCATTTTGGCAAATGCATTCCCCAAAAGCTTAACTAAATGGGTGCTAAGAATCTCCACCTTCACCTTGCCAAATTTGGCAAGTGTTGGGGAGGACAATACCTACTATTCAGCTTCCAACCTAGTTGCCTTGGCCCAGCCAAGATTAACGGGAAGTTGGGAGACACCATTTGCCACCTCAATTAGGAAGGCACTTCCAAGATTTTCCTTTCATGAGATATTCACCAAACACAAATATAGATTGGGAGTAGGCCATTAATCAACTATATTGGCTTTGATACCACTTATTGATTGGTTGATGAAACCCAATACTTTTCAGATGAGGAAATTACTGAGATGGAGACAAAATTCAAACCTATCAATGTGTCTATTTGAATTATCTTTATTCAAAAGTTTAGACCAATGAGTTATGAGCCAACTAAAATATATCAACCACTTTACATTACTCAACATCTCCAATGTGGAACTTATTTCACCTAACACCCTTACACATTTACGTTAACATCTTCAACCATCACTAATCTTCTTGATCAAAATATATTGGGCTTAAACTTATGTAAATTCTCTATAAAATATCTTTCCATTATTTCAATAATTGTGTACACGATTTTTTCATTAACATTGGCTATATTCTTGATAAAATGCATAATATTAGCAATTGAGTGATAGAAATATGGACACTTTAACTAAATAGATTCCTTTTCTTTTGCCTTTTCCAAATCTTCGACAACATACACTCTGATTTTAAAAAAAAAAAAAAAAATTAAACAAATCTAACTTTTGCAATATATAAACGTTGATACAAAATTTCACATATAATTTTTTCATAATTTCTTAAAAGCTATATAATATTTTAAAAATTTGCAGGTGAACAAAAGAGTTGTGTTTTGCTTTTCATAAGTTAAAACAAATAGGTAGATTTAACATCTTATTCAGGGGAGAACCGGTTTCTGTTTTGGCCATGAAGAAGCATCTACTCAAAGCTATTAAAGACAATGCCCTTTCCTACAGGAGTGTGGAGGATTCCAATAGGAATAGAAGGCTACAACACTCTTGGGATCTCGACCCCATCATTTTCTCTTCTGGGGACCTCCAGCCGGCGGGGTGATACTCGGGTGTGTTGGTTGCGGATCTTTGCTTCGTCCCAGTTGGGTGTTAGTTTCCTTGGCCTTGCTGGGGGTTGTTTTTTGGTTGTTTCATAGACATGGCTCTCCGCCTCCTAGTGGGTAAGTGTCGACTATCGTTTCGCTATGCTCGTTGTTGTTGGTTGTGCGGCCTTGTTTTTAGCCGCGGTTGTTCCTTTTACGTCTCGGTATCCTTCCACTCAAGTTGATTTTCTTCTTGAGTGTAAGTTTTGGTGCCGGGATTTTTTTACATTTGCTTGTCCTCAATATATTTATTACCCTTTTACCAAAAAAAATAAATGGTTAATACTTTGAAAAACCCCAAACTAGTATATTTGTGACAAATTTGCCCCAAACTATTTTTTTGACCACCAAAAACCCAAAACTGGTATATCTTTAACAAATTTACCCCAAACTGATACACTTGTGACAAATTTACCCTATGTTGGTTTTTGTTAAATTTTATTGTCAAATTATTAAATTAAATTACACGTGACAGTTGACTAGTGTACAATTTAGGATTTTACGAATCGTTTGTTACAGTTTACAATTTTTGTGATTTTTTTTGTGGTATTAATCTAATTTAGTGGAGGGTATATTTGTCACAAATTTATCAGTTTGTGGTTTTTTGCAGTCAAATAAATTAGTTTAGGGTAAATTTGTCATAAATGTACCAATTTATGATTTTTTATGGTCAGTCGGGATAAATTTGTCACAAGTGTACCAGTTTGGGGTTTTTCATGATAAAAAAAAATAGTTTGGGGGTAAATTTGTCATAGGTGTACGATTTGGGATTTTTAGGGTATTAACCCAAAAATAAAAATAAATAGGTAGACTTTTTTTTTTTTGTTTAAAAAGTTAATCTACTAAAACTTGTATATTACTACACTAAACTATAAGAAATGTTCAATTTTCCTCTACTACCCCTAATATCTGATTTTAACTATGCAAGAGATGGATGGAAGAAGGTACACTTGATTTAAGTATGAAATCAACTTACCAAATCCCCTCACGACCATCAAAACTGAAAATCCCATCAAACCCTTGAAAGATCAAGGATATTATAGATCAGTTATTGGATACATTAGTGAAAATACATTTCATTGATTTTGGTCATGTCATGCTTTGCTACCAAATGGCATTAAACAGAAAATTCCATATTGGAGACAACCATTGATGCCCCTTGCCGTAAAAAACAGATAAAAGAAAAATATGAAGATTCACCGACAAAATTAACATATCGTGTAAGATAACATGTATAGTATTCGAGATGAAAACATCCGATATTAAATTATTTTCAAATTAATTTGTGACATGTTAGCATTATTCAAGACAGAGAAGCTTTGCCTCTTTCCGTCCCCTCCTGTTCTCTCTTTTCCTCTCACGCAAAACTGCACATTTGAGAATGCAAGATTGACCCAGGAAATCCCCGGAAAAATGAGGAAAAAGGAAAAGGAAAATGAAGAAGCGGTGAGAACCTCAAAAGAAATTTTTTTCCCCCTCAAACGGGTGAGTCATCAACTTCCTTAAGTTCACCATCATTGTGCTTCATCTTGTTCTTCTTTATACCTTCTTCTTCCTCAACTTCATCACCACCATCATCTACAGCAACACAAGCCTTGGCCTTGGTTAGCTCTTGAGCTCTCATGGCCTGGTGTTCCCAGTCCGTACGCCTTAGCACCACCAACATAGTCGCCATGCACGATGCTTGTGCCGCCAAAAGCCCCAGCCACAAACCTCGGAAGTCCAAATGGCAATAGAATGCAAGCCCAACTGCTACCGGCATCCCGACCAGGTAGAAACACCCCAAGTTTATGTTAGCACCGATCTTGGGCCTTGCGCTTCCTCGCAGCACGCCGCAGCCAGTCGTCTGTGGGCAGTTCCCAAGCTCGCACAGTCCGATGATTGGTAGCACCGCTAATGTCAATGCCGCAATTTCCCGATCCTCAGTGAACATCCTAGCCCAATGGTTCCTCACTGCCACAGCGAAGAGCAATGCCGAACAACCTAGGACAAAGCTGAGCCCGATCCCGACGGATGCTGCGATCCGCGCCTTTGCAGGGCGGTTTGCGCCGAGCTCATTCCCGACCCTTGTTGATACGCTGAAGCTGAGTGACGATGGGAATATGTAGATGAACGCAGTTGTCTGTATCAGTATTCCCATTGATGCAACGGTTGCCCTAGGGTTGAGCAAAAGGCCGCAAAGCAGGATCATGATCTCGTACCACCACCACTCGAGGCACACTGAGATGCAGCTTGGGACGGCGAGGCTGAGGAGGGGCCTCAATTCCCTGAAGCACTCTAGTGAGTAGCCACCCCAGGTGTCCCTGTAGACGCCGGAGTAGATGATGTAGATCACCAGAGATGCCACAAGGTTGAAGTTGGTCCAGACGGCACTGAGTGCGACGCCTTTGATGCCGAGGCCGAGGTGTATGACAAGGAGGTAGTTGATAGGTATGTGGAGGAGGATGGAGATAGAGGCACAGAAGGTGAGGGGGAGGTTGATGGATTGGCTTCTCAGGTAGATCCTCAGTGGGTGAAGCAGAGATTGAGCCAAAAGGTCAGGGACGGAGTAGAGAAGATAGGACTGAGCTTGGGCCGAGATGGACTCGTCCTGGCGGCAGAACAGCAGGATGGACTCCATGTTGAGCCAGAGGAGAGAGATTGGGATTGAGGTCAGGAGGAGCAAGAAGACGGTCCTTTGGAGGGTGATGCCCAAGACGGAAAGCCGCTTGGCACCAAAGGCCTGGCCGCAGATGGGTTCCATGCCCATTGCGAGGCCAGAGAGGACTGAGTAGCCAGTGATGTTTGCGAAGCCAATGGCAAGGGAGCCGCCGGCGAGGGCGAGTCCGCCGAGGCGGCCAAGGAAGAGCATCGAGATCATGCAGCGTGAGTAGAGGAGAAGGCCGGTGAGGATCATGGGGAGGGCTATGCGGCAGATGGACCCGGCCTCCTTGACGGCCTGCGCGAGTGGGAAACGGGTTCTGTTGGGTGGTTGCGGAGGAGCTGGTGAGGCTTTGAGGACCAGTGGAGTGTTCACTTCTTGGTCTGGAGCGTTCACTTCTTGGTCCTCCACCGAGAGAAGGTAAGATGATTTCTTGATGTTCTCGCATTTACAGCGCAGAGGAGGACATGTTTGCTGACACATTATGCCGATTGCGTGGCTTATCACAAACTCTCGAAAAAGCTTCAGAGAGAGAGAGAGAGAGAGAGAGAGGGATTGGGGAATTGAGAGGGGGGATCAGGTGACGGGCATTTATAGGGGAGGCCCTGCTGTGGATTTTTAAAATATGCCCAGGTAACTTTAGCGCGTGTCGCTTTTGTGACCGGCAATAACCTAATCGTGCCTTAAACCAAGATTTGGAGCCTCATGCCTCTTCCTTATCTTCTCTTCCCCAAATACAAGAGAAATAAATTCATATGATCATCCGTGATGCAATAATTACTCAGATACTGTTTTATAATCAAATCGCGTGATAATACTAAATCGCTAATTGAATTTTGAATCTTAAATATTAACGAGTGAACGACGAATTACATATTTAAAATAATCGATCCCGAGAATCATTCTTGTTGGATTGTGATATGCTCCGGCGATGAGAAGATCAGGTCTCGAAGACATGGTATCCGAAACAATTAGAAAGAGGGACCCCATATTAATATGGGGATGCAGCCGTCGGCAGCACGAGTAAGGCTGTGAGCTTTAGAATAAAGAAAATCGAAGTGGGGGAGGGGAGACATAAATATGTGGAGGGGGTTCGGGTTGGGAGTGTCCTTGGGACACAGACAAGATTTGATTTTTTCTTCTCCTTTTTTTCCTCCTAAAACTCTTTTTAACCTCTGGGATGGAGACAAAAAATGCACGATCGGGCCCATCACGCATCCCTCCCCAAATGACAAAGAGATGATGGCTCGAAGCAATGAGTACGAGCTAATGGATTTTCGCCACCCCACCCCACCCCCACCCTCCTTGTCTTCTCGCCCTCTTTCATGGCGGACGGCTGAAACGGGAGATCCTAAGAATGCCAGCGTTCTCCGTCGCTTTCCTCACTGTTCTTGGCATGCTGTACACGTGCGGCGTACAGAGAAGGTGAATCCTCTTAAAACATCCGGAGTTAATTAGAGGGTAGGTAAGATTAAGAGTGTGTACTTTCAAGAAGCAAAGCCTAGCGAGGACGTGTTTTGTTTGACCGGACCGGAGAGGTGATTCTAGAGTAATTGGCCAGCTTAATTAGCTCCCGGCTTCATCGAAGTCGGCACATCCTGGTTTTCACGTACACGTATAGAGTAGCTCGCATGTGGTAGAATTTTGTTAATCATTCAAATTTAGTGTAAGCGATGAAATGAACAAATACCATCCTTTATGAGCTCAGATTTTTGGAGCACTTAGCTGCATAACATTAGTTCTAAAGTATATGAACATCATGAATGGATTTGTAGCGTGGCATGCGCATAATCCTGGACTTCCTCATAGAGCTATTTGATTGCCAATCCATTGAGTCATGCGCGCGACTATTAAGCTAACTTTGACTATGCTCCTTCGGGGACGCATGCTTCACGAGGTATCAAGTTTCGTGCCTTGACCACCGTAAGTATTGACGCAAGAGAAAAGCATCAACTATCCCGCAAAATCAGAGGCAATTTGTGCGGTTGGCTTACCCTTGTCAGCCATACGGGGGATGAACGGGGACCTCAAACGTCAACTCAAGAAACCAAAAAGGGCCAAAAAGCCAGAGAGAAGCCAGGTCGGCAATTTGTTGGTGAATTTCCCACAAGAAAAAGCTGTGGTGACACTGTGAAGCACCTGGCGAGTGGACGGCTCCAGCGTTTCCACGCCGATCAAGATTTGTGAGTGGATTGGTCTGTCTTAGCTTTAGAGTTACACCCTTCAAAGTACGACCAAGAGCACACAGTTTAAGGCACAGCCTTTTGACCTTAGTGCATGAAGACAACGTCCCTTATCTTTTGCCGTTCTATGAAACGTGCCCTTGGAACGTCCATGCAATGATGATTCCCCGTTCTATGTTCAAAGGAGATGCTTTGCTTGCACGCTCTTGAAACGTCCCGGTTCATGAAAGTCGGTTCATGAAAGTGTGGAGATAAAGCCAAAAGACCCTCTGTCCTGGCTTGATCAGAATTGTCATTCAGTGCGAACTCCCCTTTCGGTACTCTGTATGGGAAGAAAACAAAGAACCCAACTTTCGGCGTACCCTTTCAACGCGTGTGTTGTGTGGAAAGCAAGCCAAATTGACACCCCATCATGGTGATGACCAAGCTGTGCCAATCCTATTCTAAGGAAATCATATTAGAGGCGAAAAAATAAAGCCCAAGAAGACGGGGATTCCCTTAGGATGGTGAAAAGCCCAGATAATAAACCCTAATGTCCGTCCCGATGCTGAACCCTACACTGTATTATTATCGAATGGAACACCAACAAGAAATGAGTAAAAGTAATTTCCCTCTCGAGTCTCAACAACAATGTGTCCGGAAAGAAACAAAGAACTTGATTGAAGGAAGCATCGCCACTTCTCGTAGCGACTTTTGCTGCCCTCAAAACAGTTGGATGTGGCTAATAGGAAATTTGATAGCTAGTATCCCTTTATTCTTTTTCTTCTTCTCCTCCTCTTTTGTTATCTTCTGGGGACAAGATTAGTGAAAAATGAGGAAAATGGCATCTTTTGAACGTTGGCACCATAAAGACCAATGCGTGCGATCGTCCAAGAGGAGAACCTAGGAACTCGTTGAGAATTGCTGTCCCGATGCAATAGGAACTCTTGTTTCAACCGCATGTGGATTAGCTTCCAAACTCTAATCTCGTCTTCTAGTGTTGACAATGAGCAAACAGACACATCAGGATAAGCTTGATGACAGATTAGTCACCCATTGTTCTAGTAACTTCGAAACCCTCAGATGATTTAGAAGGATCCATATTCTATGCATAGTAGCGCCCTCTTCTTGTAGTCAGGATTTTGATTGAGAATCTTGATGTGCGTACATCATGGCATACGCCAAAGAATGCGTGATGTTATCTGGAACGGTTTCTTAAAGTCTCAGTCCAATTGCAATCAAGATGCAATCGAATCAGATAAATAGGTTTTGAGTCGTAGCAAGAAGCATCCAAGCATTTCCTTTTCCTTCCCATCTCGTCTCTAATTACAACCAAGTTTCGTCCAATCCCCTTTCTTCGGGGATTGAAAAGATTGTCCTCTTCGCCAAACTTACTATCCATTTTGTCTTGAGTGTTGGACGTAAGTGGAAAACTGTAACAAAGTTTTGAAGGAGCCATACTTTTTGCTTACGCACACAGGGCATGGTGCAACAGTGCATACAAGTTGGGATTATCTTCGTTTTCGATAATATCTAGTTGCAGGGATGGACGCATAAGCCTATATTAAATGATGAGATATTATAAAAGAATCATAGGGCAAGTTCTATATATATGAAATTTCATATATACTATATATTTTTTAAAAATTGCACCAGACTTGAAGTAGCTAAGGGGCATGCTCAAGCGGTGTCAAAAAAAAAAAAAAAGAACAAGAAATCCCCTTTGTTTTACGCTCAAGCGTATGCGCATCTTGTATTGACAGAAATATCACATCTGTGGAAGAATTGGCATGTCGAGGCCGGATATACTTTGGTAATAACTCCATTATTCAGGGGCATTTTCTTCTAAACCCACTTTTTTAGATCTCTTGCATTGATCTACGGTTAGAAGTTCAGTTCTGAATACCTAAAGATTGGAGGGATTATCAAGGTTCAAACCAAGGCATCTGGCGTATGCATAGGTCAAAGAATGGAGGTTGGTGTAACCTAGAAGGATTCTTAAAAGTCTCAGTCCACGAACTACAAATATGGCGAGGCATCTCCTCCCAATCATTCGCATTCCGACTTTTTGTCTCTGGCTAAACGTCGTTCGCGATTCCTCCGTCGAGAGTTGTCTTCTTCGCCATTTGTTTCGCAAGCGCCAATCCAATTTGGTTCTAGCGAAATAGGAAAGCGTGGGTCCTTCGCAACTGCCAACATTATAGGTACGTGATGGAAACAGCAACCATTTCCCAAATAGTTGCTGCGTCCATAGAAAAAACTATAATAAGACAATAAGAAGTCGATAATGCCGCTATAGATTGCGAAACAGCTCCTTTCGAGCAAATCCCGTGAGTCTAGAACACACATGTTTTCCCAACTCTCCCCAGTGAACTTCCCCCCGAGAGACAGAACTACATGATGGTGAAAACGTCCGTGCAGTCGAGGTGTGAAGCAGCGAAATGACTACTAGCTCCAGCTCCACCAAGAAGTCACCAGCGATTGTTTGCACTCCACCAAGGGGCAAGAGAAAGAGGGCCGACGAATTCACCAAGTTGAAATCTGTCATCAGCATTAGCATAAGAAAAACAAGGTGCTAAAGCGCCCAGGACAGTTTGGTATGCATGAGTCACAATAATGACCGGATCCTGCCGCTAGTTGCCCCTTGTCAAATAATTATGGTCAGATAAAAATCATGCACTGATCCTTCTGTAAAAGTACCTTGCTAAGTGCATTGCACCTTATAGCTGAGCAGAATGCACCCATGGATGCGTATGTAGGTCCACATGATTGGGTTAGATCCCACTTGTTACGATAATGTGCCCTCCATGGCCATATCACATCAGAGAGATTCAATTCATCAGAATTTGAAAGCACTACTGAATCTTCATGAAATGAAAGGAACTTAGAACAGTCAAGGTCTATCCGCAATAGCTACTATGAAGATCATAATTGGATCCCACTAACACTTTAATCCAAAGCAGTCATCAAAGAAAGAACAAAATTAAAAACTTGAATGCTAATGAAAGACATTGATGTAACTAGGTAAAAGTTCCTTCTTCACTTGCCAGCACAAGCTTCAATCCTCCGCTGCAGGTGAATAGCTGAACGAAAAAAATAAGGAAAAATCAGGCATGCTTCGAGTTCATTGAAACTTCAGCAAAAACAAAAGTCAAAAATCCTACAGACCTGTGGCGCCCCCTGATGCAGGACTTTCTACAGCAGCATCACGAGCAACATCCCCATTACCATCTGGAAGGGGCTCACGACCATTTTCAGGGCTTTCCTCTCTCCTGTCAGGGCTCTTGTTGCGATCAGGACCGTTGTTAGGTCCCGTCGCTGGTTTTTCATATGGGCTGGGGCTACGGTCACGGCCATTGCCTCGGCTGACCATCTGCCTTCTATATGGGCTTCGGCTGCGGCTGTGGCTGCGGCTGCGGCTGCGGCTGCGGCTGCGGCTGCCCCTGCCCCCAGAAAGAGATCTCTCCCTTCGACGAGGACTGCGGCTAGGACCTCGACCATAGTCTGGGCTTGCTCTCCGTGCCTGACGGTCAATGGGGCTAGATTCACGACCATAATTAGGACTTCGCCTTTCTCTTCGAGAAGGACTAGCACCTTGACCGTAATCAGGGCTACCTCTCTCTCTTTTATAGGGACTAGGAGACCGCTTCCTATCATAACCTCTTTCAGGTGACCTACCACGACCTCTGTCCGGGCTGTACCCATCCTTCTTATCATCGTCATCTCGAGCAGCATATTCCACCGATATCACTCGATCCATCAGCTTGCTGCACACGATGAGAAGCAAACCAGTGAAGAAAGTGACAAAAAAGTCAATAATCTGAAACTGCTCAAACATTGAACAGGACTTTTCTCCTGAAAATGAATCCTACAGTTAGTTCAGCTCTACTGCGGAGAAGGGAAAACAAGAATGCACCTCATATTTGTAGCATCCAATGCTTTTGTAGCATCCTCTTGATACTCATACTGGACAAATGCAAAATTCCTTCTAATCCTAACACTGACAATCTTCCCATATGGCTCAAAATGCCTCTCCAGATCCCTAGTTCTGGTCTGATAAGTATCAAAGTTAATAACAAACAAGGTTTTTGAGGGTCTTGTGTTAGTTGAGGATCGCCTTGAACCACCAGGCTTTTTGACGCCACGCTCGTGCTGCATGATGAATCAAACAATCAGAACATATGCTTGGCAAAACCATATGCAAAACTAACAAGATGTGCCAAAATTGCCAGAGGGAAAAAGGCCTAGAGATGCTTGCAACAATCAGCCATTCCAAAAATACCTTGGTCCATTCCACACGAAGCCTGCGTCCCTTTCGACCAAATTCTATTCGATCCAGTCCACGGATTGCATCCTCAGCATCTCTCTCATCGTCCATGTAGACAAAAGCGAATCCTATCAAACAAGATTAAGGAAATAAGAATTTTTTAATATAGGAGAAAGGTACACATAGTTAGATATCCCGTGTGATATCATCCTTGATATCGTCTGTCCATTACTTCCACCAGCAACGAAGGACCGCCCCTCAAACCTATCCTGCTAACCTCTTTAATCTATAAACTAACTGACCAATAAGTAAGTAACAGACCTTGTGAGATGGACTAAGTGATGTCAAGGAACAACAACGCAAATGTGGATGTCTCAAATGGGTCAATGTAAATGCGAGCCTTCACCATCTATTCAGCTCCTTCTGCAAGTGGAGTCGGCAATGTTTCGACCTTGAAACATGTCTGAAACTCAAGGCTGGAGGAATGTGATGACATGGTAAAAGCAATGGTATCTGAATAAAGTGTGGGATGGTAGTGCCATTTGCGGATCAGAGTATCTCTTCTTAATAACAAGAAGAGGAAGCTCATTCCCGGCATGAAACAGGATTCTGAAGAGCCATCCATTAGCCGAAGGTATATGATTATGCCAAGTTAATCCTGCGTCAAAGAAAATATTGAGTATGGGGGTTTACACCACATAAAATATTCTTTTTTCTCTGAACCCCCATCTAAAACTCAATCACGGAAGATTTCAGAAGGAGATGCACAAGTTGAGTCATCCAGTTAAACAGCTGCACGCTGGCACAGAAGAGAAGTCCTCTTGAGATGGTACTCTTGGCTCCAACGAATCACCTCCATGGTAGAGATCAAAGGCGCTGTTGTGAAATGCGTACTTGGTTCACAGAGGGAAATATGTTTCTGTACACAGCATTCACCCTGAACTATGCAGTTGGGCCGAAGTGCTTCTTAGAGTAGAAGATAGCCCAGCAGCTTCGAATTAAGTTTATCTCAACCGGTAATATCACCTCTTTAAGGTGTTAAACCCTTTCATGATGAACCTCTAAGATGACAATGTTACGTAAAAATTGTGAACAGAGTTTACCCAACTGCAAATTCAGGCTTAAATGATTCTACTTCTGCCTCCATGATTATCTCTCACCCCAGAGAAAGGAATGGATAAAGTTCCACGTAAAGGATTTCACCAATGTGATAAAGTAAATAAATCAACGGCATACAAGAGAATCTACCAAGCCAATTGAAATATGTATCGATAGATGGTGACCTGATTGGAAATGCCATGCATTCACCACAGAAAACATTCAGGCTTGCCAGATTCATCAATTTCATTGAGTGACCAGAAAAAGTGGACAACCATAGAAACAACAAAAACGAGGAAAAATATTTGAAGTAGTAGTCATACATGCAGCGGAGACAAGGCACTTACCAGACTTCATATCCACCTTATCGACTTTCCCATATCTGCGGAAAAGTCTTTCCAATTCAGATGGTCTGGCATCATACTCAAAATTCCCACAGAAGATAGGCCTCATTCTTCAAACAAGAAACTTCTAGCACGGCTCTGCAATTCCTCTATGCAACAGGAAGAGAAAAAAATCAGTAAGCTCATTAAAAAGAATTAAAGGGCACTTACATGAACAATAAGCTAAGCTTGTGGAACTACTGTGAGGCAACAGTTGTTGCACATCATAGCTAGCATGACTTTTTGTAATACATGCCCAGAAGCAATTTTCTAACGTCAGTCAGCTCTGACATTTAAAAAGTCTTATGCCTAGGTGAGGAAGAGGGAAAATTGATGTCCTTCCTCGATCTATTCGCAAAAACTGGAAAAACTCCTTGAACAGGACAGCTACACCAAGTCTCCAAAGAACTTCTGGAGATGGACGATGGAGAGGAAAACAAAGAGATACAGGGCACTTTTTTAAACGAGAAACCCAGATTATAAAGAAGCGAAACATAACAATATAGCCCAAACTACTCGAAAAAAGAAAAAAGAAAAAAGGATCTCGGATGACCCAATTGAAAAACTAAATCGAACTTCTGGCATCAGATAGTTTGGAATCAGCTTCCCGTAAATCCTAAAAGATAGATCGATATCACCACATCAACCGTCTAATTCGCCGGATTCCAATCTCATTCCACCATGAATCTCTACATCTAACATCGCCTCAGGGGTCAACCCAGGCACACATCTTACATCCACCTCTCATCGATTCCACCCAGCGCACCCACCGCGACCAACTAGCGACTCGCATGCGCTCGAGGTCAACCTAGGCACACACGCTAAAAACATCACCAAAATCCCACCGTTCAAATCATAAAGACCAGATCCGACAAGCTACCGAGCAGATCGAGACCTATCCGGTCCGAAGCCGAGAGATCGAGGCACGATGAATCCAAACCGCGGCTCCAATCCACCTCGATCAGCCGGCGCCGGCCAGAACCCCGCGACGTCGCGGTTCCCAGGAGAGCCAGGACGCGAAGGCCGGAGCTCGAATCGGCACCGGCGAAAGCGGAATCCCGAAGGGAGCCGGGGGGTTGATTTTCTGTACCTTGTGTTTCCGGCCTCGTCGAAGCAGCGGCGGCCGACGCGAGCTCTGCAACTTTCCCGAAACCCTAACGGAGCTCGCGAAGGAGGAGGAGCAGATATTTCCGAACGGTCTCGGAACGAAGACGGAACGTCGTCGCGCTGTAAGTATAAGCTGAGGGAGGGAATGACGTAGGGCGCTGGAGGAAGTCCCTGTATTTGCTTCTATTAGCGGATTAGCCCCTCCTTCGTGTAATACTTTGCATTTTAACCCCTGTAATTACGGGCGGAAGCGGCACAGGCTTCTTGTAGAATATATAATAAACGCGACTACTTATGATGCGTTTAAGAATATTTGCATTTAAAAATTGTTTGGAAACAGAAATAGAAAAAAGTGTTTCTGCTTCCCAGGAAATAATTTTTGAACAAAAAAATACGTTTGGTAAACTTGTTAGGAAATAAAAAATGAATTAAACACGTTTGATAATTTTATATAATTTTTTTTCTATTTTCTTATTTATTTTTCCTTTTTTCTTTTTTATTCTTTTAGCCGGTTGTCGGCCTCGGCCATGGCCGGCGACCTCACCTTGGCTGGGCAAGCTCGAGCTCACCTAGATCCCGCGTGAGGTCGGCCTCGCCGGGGCCGGCGATACTCCGGTGAGGTCGCCGAGGCCCTCACCGGCCCTCGACGGCTAGTCGCCGCCCTGGCCAAGGCTAGCGCGGCCAAAGAAAAAAGAAAGAAAAAAGAGAAAAAAATGAAAAGTGTTTCTAAATTTTGTTCGAAACAATAACTTTTTTTTTTTTAGTTTATTGTTTCTATTCTAAATGTGTTTCTAGGAAAAAAAAATAATAATTTTGGAACAAAAACGAAAACAAACGCGTTTTTGTTCCTTTTTTGTTCACAGGAACAAAAAAACAAAAAAAAAGTGTTTAGAAACAGAATAAAAAGAATAAAAACAAACGCAGCATTAGAGTCTAATTAGTAACGTGTCAAATGGTGCTATTCTATTCTTTTATTTCTCGAAATAAAAAAAAATAATATAAATCTATTTGATAATTTTTTTTTTTGTTCCCGGGAACAAAATCTCTCGATTGAAAAAATCTACGAATATCAATATATAACATTGAAAGAATTCAAAGTCAATGGCTCTTAAAAATCTAAGATCTAACAATAATCGGGATGGATAAAATGGGGATATGACATTGAAAAATATTATATTACAATAACATATGTATGTTTAATAGAAAATATTTTTTGAAAAAATATTTTCCTCATTTTCTACCGTTTAGTTCACTTATGAACATAAGTCAATAAAAAATGTTTTCCTATCGAAGCTTGAAGAACATGATTTCATTTTTGAAGGAATCGAAAAACCTTTTCCAAAAGTATGATTAAATGTCGGTGCTTGGACCCAAAACCCCAACGTTAGTTCTCGAATCCCAACAATTATGACCAAGTCTCTCATAATCGTGACCAAGAGGTGCTTGAGCTTGGGCTGGGTCCAAGCCACTACCAAGCTCAAACCCTAGTGCCTGTTCTTGAGGCCCAGCGCATGAGCTTAAGTCCATAAAGAACGTATTCGCGTTCCCAACCCTTAAGCTCAAGTTCACAAGGGCTGTGTGTGGGAGGTCGGTGCTTGGGCTCGGTTCCTAGTTTAATGAAACGTTTGTCCTTACAAAAATATTTAAAAATCTCAAATTTGTAATTATTTTTCATTCTTATACATTCTTTTCCTTTTTATTTTTTTCCCTTTTACTTATTCCTTGGCCGGTCATTGCCAACCATGGCAATCAACCATAGATGAGCTTAAGCTCGCTATAGATTGTGAGGCCTTGAGCCTAAGAGTTTGGCTTGTGGCGAGGCTCGAGCTTAAGCTTTTTTGTGGCTAGCAACTAGCCAAGAAGAAATAAAAAGAATAAAAATAAAAAAAATAATTAAAATATACATAATTTTTAATAATTTTCTCCATTAGATTTTTTGTTACCAAATGACCAAGAATACGTTTGAGGTTTTTTTTTTACAGGTTTTAGCCAAATGCCGAATAATAAAGTCATTTTTCATAAAATATTTTTTGCGAAAATGACTTTCTGAAAAATATTTTAAAGAAATTATACTTTTTCCACAAAATAAATGGACCCTAAATTTTTTCTCACACATTTTATAAGTAATCTAGAGAGTTTTAATAGAGTAAGGGCAACTTAAAAAAATAAAATCCCATAAACCATTTTCAAATCTAAATTGATTAAATAATTACGCAAATTTACTCAACATAAAGGAAACCAAGGGCATATTTATCATTCTACATGTTGGCTATTAGTTTCGGAATTATAAAATTTCAAACTCAGCCAAATTTTGCAAGTTCTTGATAGCTTACCCAACACTTGTTCCACCTCTATCTTTATCTGTGTTTTATATTGCACCGACATCGACGCGCGTGACACGACACAACATACACACCGACATGTTATCCCTCAAAAAATAGAGAATTCCAATACGTTAGAACATATTATATATTAAATAAAAAATGATAAATTATCATTTAAATTCACAAATAAATAATAATAATAATAATAATAATAATAATAATAATAATAATAATAATAATAATAATAATAATAATAATATAAAGAACCTAGAATGAATTTACACTAAAAAAATTAATCCAATATTTGTTAATATCATTTATTGTTTCAATTAGACAAATTCAAATACATTCCATTGTAATAATCTATAAAATTTGGAGGAAAAAAAAGCAATCCACGTGTCACTATATAATTTAATATATATAATAATAAGCACATCCATAAAAATGAATTATTAGCAAAAAATTGACGACCCAATCTAAGGTGTTATCTCTTCCTAACAACTAGCAATGAGTATAGACTCATTTGGGTCTTTCCTTCCCAACATAATTAAACCCTCGAGAGGGTATTGATTTTTAAAATCCATGACACTAGTGTGACTCTAAACATTTTTCAATAGGGTTCCACAAAGTTAAATGCACAAAAGATTAATAAAGTTCAACAAGGAAATGACTCGACTTTCATTAAATAAACAAGAAAAGAATGAAGAATCATGACACTGAAAAGACTGAAAATCTAGGTGCTTGTCACTTGCTTGTTCAAAAATTTTTGCCAGAAATATATCAACTATGAGTGATACTATGACTCATATCACTCATTAAAAAAGAAAAATAAAGACTCAAGTTTACTCCATGCTATAGTAAATGGTAAAGTTATGGAAAATTAGTCATAGTGAAAATTTGTTAATAAAGCATAATTTCATTGTACTAAAAGAAACATAATTTTGGACATCGGGTGCATGATAACCAAAATTTCTATTTCGAAATAATTTTTCTATTCCGACACTGCTTCGAAATAAACCGTTTGATAAACCTACTCAATTTTTCTATTTCTGGAATAGATATCTATTACGTAAATTGATTTGGAAGAGAAATCAAAAATAGAAATTTTCTACTTTGATTTCGGAAGAGAAATTAGAAATAATTTCTCTCACTAAATTCTAATTTCGGTGAGTCCTCCCTCATCTCCTCTATGTCTCTGCCTCCTCTTACTCATTTGCCTCTCCTCATTTTATTAAAAATAAAAATAAGAATATTCATTTTATTCATTTAAAAATAAAAATAATTTTTTTAAAAATAAATAAATTATTTTTATTTATCATTTTATTTTTATTTTATTAAAAATAATTTTATTAAATTTATTAAAAATAATTTATTTATGATAAATAAAAAATAAATTTAATAAATTTATTTTTATTTTCCTTGAGTGTTTTACCAAATAAATTTATTTTTATTTTTATTTTTATTAATTTTAAAATAAATTTATTCGTAAAATAAAATAAAATAGAATAAATAAAATAAATTTATTTTTAAGGACATTTTTATTTTAAAATAAAATGATATTTTTATTTTATTTTTTATGATTTATTTTTTTTGTTACTAAATCATTTTTATTTTTATTTTTTATATTAAAGGTCGTCGATCGTTGTCAGTCGCTGTCAAAAAGGAAGAAATTTTATGTGGTTATCAAACGAATTCTATTTTTAGAGTATAAATTTTGTGTCGTTATTAAATGATTATTTTTACTTAGAAACTCTTTTAGAAATAGAAATAGAAAAATCTATTTGTTCTAGAAACTATTTTTGGAACAAAATAGTTGTCATGCACGCCCTTAATCGAGAAAGAAAGGAAAAAGGAAGTCGAGATTTCAATATCGTAAGAAATTCATTTTAGCAACTCGTCGTCCCAATGTAGATCTCACGACTTCCATAGACCCTAAAAAAAAAAAACCTTCCTCATTCGCAAAGGGTATTATCTATTTGTTGCTAGGATTAGCATAGTTTTCAAAGACCTAAATATACTTTGTCAACCAACTTGGTTTACCCGACATATAATAGCATCCCATCATCTTTTTCCTCTCATCAAGCACTTTTAATCAGGATTAGTAACCTCACATCCACAACTACTCACTTTTAATCAATATTATAGCCAATAACATAGAATCTACTACTTATATGGAAAACAAAGATTACTTTATTTTCTAGGCCATGAAGAAACAACCAAAAAGACAATTACCGGACTCATAAGGTAATAAGGCACACAAAGTTGCAAACAATCACAGCCACCGCAATTTAGATAAGGATCTCAAAACATCAATTGAAGTTTAAAACCAATATAATGAGTTTCCAACAGATCCAGCCACGACAAAACATAGACCAGAACTTCACTACCAATTACGAAACCCAACCCAAATCCCCTTTTTTCCCGAACAAGCCCTAGGGTTCGCAAAACAAATCCCAAATTGAATTACGAAAAGACCGAAGATACCGAATTGAAAAAGAAAGTAGAATAACGCAACTGGCTAACCTAAAATGAGCAAAACGAAATGAATAATGAGGCGAAGAGGTGAAGATGGGGTCAAGGTGACGCCTGCAAGAGGTGGAGGTGAAGTCAGGGTGAGTTAGGGTTTGGGGCGGACGTGGTCGCATTAGCTAGTGGGGCGGGCCGTGGAGGTAGCGGAGCGACATCGACGAGAGGAATAACGCTTGCGATATAGGAGGGTATTTGATCGTCACGGAAAGGCCAAGAAGTGAGAAACTAAGAGAGAGAGAATTTTTCTTCTTTCCCTTTATTGTTTTTGTTATTTTTATTACTTTTTTATATATTTATATTTTGACCCTCAAGTATTGAAATTTTTTAAAATTAAGCCTGTACATATTGAAATTTCGAATTTGCATGTCGAAGCATGTCAAGAACAATTGATCACATGTCATATTTGTTGGCACTCGTTGACGAGATCGACACATAACAGAGTGTCGGACATGATATGAAAGTTCCCAAAGAGTGTTAGTATTTTTTAGCCCATGTTGTGGGGAGTCAAATGTTGGTAGTTTGTTTGTGAAACAAATTGAGAGGTGCCTTGTCCCACATCGAAAGGATATAAGTGCGCACGTGGACAAGATTTGACACTAATCAACGATCATTATTTTTATTTAATTAAATTCAGATTTATTTTTATAAAAATTAATCATAGCATCCTATTGAAACAATAAATCTATTCATAAAGAAGTTACGGTTATATTTTATATTTATTTATTTGGTTCTGAATTTTATTATTTCTATCAATGGTTATCTCAAAGTTTGCACAATTATTGGAAAGTTGTGTCTGTTCAGATATAACTTCTTCTTCTTTTTTTGCTCTAAATTGTTGAACGTGTCTGTTCAATTATAATTTTCCTCTTTCAATTTTATTTTCTTTCAAAAGAAAATATAGCCATTGTTTCCAATTATTTCCCTTAAGAGACCCGAGCGAAATACTATAATTGCTATATAATATTTTCAATTGAAACTGTGTTGTATCTTGTATGAAATTTGTCAATGACTATTAGTAATGTTGTGGGGGCATATATTTTTAAAAAAAAAAAGTGATATTACGTCTCAAAGTCTAACTTCATTATTTTATCCAACTGTTTATCATATTTTCTAACAACTTTAATGAATTATTTGTGCAACAAAGGAGTTAGATTAGAGAGCGCTCTCAAGATTAGAGCGTTTAAACAACTACTTACCCAAGGACAACGGCCTAACGCATGTCTGGTCGGTTGTGTTGTTCGTCCCTACCATCCTGTTGCAAATCTTCTTCACCTTTAAGACCTACTTTTAGTTGATGGTCTTCCATTTGCTATAGTGCTTCATGCGTACCATGAATCAAGGAAGAGAAGGTTATTCATGCGGTTTGCTCAACAATAGTTTTTTTCAAAGTTTTGCTATTGATAAAGATACGTCTTCATTTCTCTTATTGTGAAAAATCATGAAGATAAAAAATACTTGATTTTTGAATTTTCCCCATAAAGGATGTGGAAGGTGTGATGGAAAACGGGGCGAAAAATGGAGAAAATTGATAAAAAAGGTGCGAAATGGGAGAAAGCACGTGGATCCACACATCCACACGCATGTTGGATGTCATGCGCGAGGAATCCACATGCCTACGCGCCCACGTACCAACACACGCGCCGAAGGGCTTGGCATGTGGGATCCACATGCTTGCAGTGCAATTGCTAGCGCATGCATAGTAGTGAGGGCACCGTGCTTACTGCCCTTCCCGTAATTACGGTCCTGCTCCTTCGTATGTTATTTCATTTTTTGCTCCTCTCTCTATTGAATAATTACAATTTTGCCCTTCTTGTTCGTATTTACCATTTTGCCCTTGAATGTTAAATTTATGGTTCTGCCCCTTTGGAATTATGATTTCATTGTTTTGACCTTACATATTAATTTACGATTTTGCCCTTTCATGCAATTTGGTAAAGTAGACACTATCTTGGGTATTAAAGTTAAACAAATTATAGTAGGGGTTATTCTTTGAGTTGATGTAATTACGTTGAAAAAATGTTAAATTTTAACATCTTGGTTTTAGGAAATAAGTACTCCCTTTGATTCCGGTATTATATTAAACTATAATATTGGTTTTGTTTTTTTGTTTTATAAACAAAGTAGGGGATTGTTGGTAGTTTGTTTTACAAACAAATTAATAGGTGCCTTGTTTCATATCGAAAGGATATGAGTGTGCACATGAGTGAAATTTAGCACTAAACAACAATCATTATTTTTATTTATTAAAACTCCGATTTATTTTTATAAAAATTAATCATAGCATCTTGTTAAAACAGTGCGACTGTTCATAACTAAGTTACAATTTATTTTTTATTTTTTGCTTATTTAATTTTGAATTTCATTATTTCTACAAATAGTTATCTCAAATTTTGTACTTGTTCAGATATAATTTCTTAATCCTTGAAAGGTTGTATTTATTCAGATAAAACGTTTTTTTTTTTTTTTTGCTACTAATTGTTGAACATGTCTGCTCAATTATAATCCTCTTCTTTCAATTTCACTTTTTTTTTTAAAAAGAAAATACAACCATTGTTTCCCTTGGAGAAATACTAAAATTGCTATCTACTATTCTCAATCAAAACTTCATTGTATCCTATAAGAAATTTGCCGGTGTTCATTGACAACGCTATGAAGCAAATAATTCCTTAAAAAGTAAATCAAGCCTCAAAGTCTAACTTCATTGTTCTACCCAATTGTTTGCCATATTTTCCCAACATTAGGTTAGTTTGAGCCTTGCCGAACTTGACAAGCATTCCGACACCATGAGTGATGGAATCGAACCCAAATAAACCAAAGTGAATATATGTGATTGCTTTGGTTGTATAAAGTCACTTTGTGTGATTTTTAGTCTGTTATTGATGTGATGAATAAAGTGAATCACGCAATATAAATTATGTTGATTTATATTTTTTCTTTGGGAGAAAACACAAATGAGTCCAATTTGTCATGTAGGCGATAAACCGAATAATCGAAGGCTGGTAAAATCGTTAATCTGAAATCATGCATGTGCAAGTTTCAGGATAAAATAGAGCGCTGATCACATTCTTGGACCGACCCTAGAAACATTGATTTCACCTTTTGAAGTATAAGACCCAGAAAACTTAAAATTTGAGCCTTGTCGATTCTGCCGGTTCGAGCCTTGAACCAAAGCTCTAGTAGTTTTGAAGTGTTGTAACATTTAAATTTTGGATAATTACTTTATAAGAACAAAATTCCTCATGATGTTAACTTTACAAACAGTTATGATAATAAAAATAATAACAATAACAAAGACGACATTATCATTGTTATCATCATCATCATTATTGCCTGGCAAAAATGATATATTGCGAAACTTCTAATAATACATGCATAAACGTAGGTAATACCTCTACAGAAAAGTTATAGGTATTCTACCGTCATTTAGATAATCACATAAATTGCCCCACAACTTTTGCCAAATGCATTAGTTGTTCGTAGCCACAGTACCTGTAAAAGATGTGTCGCCAAACACGTGCTTTGATACAACACGGCACGGTATAACCACGACACAGCTATAGAACTACTCCAGCTGCACTAAACAACATCTAATAGCAAAGTAAAATTAGAATGGCGCTCAGGATCAAACTGAACTCTTCCAACTCACACCGAGCTGCAAAATATGCTTTTTCAACCATCTTCTTGCAAGAAACAAAAAGAGGTCCAACACCAAACATGTACTTAATCTCCAAATACAAAACCAGGTCATTCTAATGTCAGAAATAACAGGATTGTCCCAATTCAAACGACAGAAATAGAAAGAAGAAAGTCCATAGCCATATGTATGGAGATCTGAACTTGGAGCTCTTCATTCTTTTAGAGAAAGGGGCTACCAGTAAGCAAGGCGTCTACGAAATCCTCATCCCATATCTGCAACCAACCAAGACCTTATGTTAATCTCACCGACAAGCTCAAAAGAGATATCAAATTCAATAGTATATGCTTGTATATATATGCAGAAGAAAAGGTTGTACATTAGGATAGGATTCCTCATCAGCAAACATATCATTCGTTGAAGTAGTTGGCTCCAGGAGAGGTATAGCGCAGTTCTCATTGTTCCCTTGTTGCTGAATATGCATGCACACACCACATATTAAGAGAGGTGAGTATTCAGTTTTAGACAAATAGACATAAGCATATGTCCCTGTGTTCATGAAGATTGACTCACCAGATTGGAGCTTTCATTGGAGGGTAGAGGTAGCCTGTTTTCTGGGGCCTTGTTGCCGTGGCCGTCGAGCTGAATATCCTTAAAAATGGAAAAAAAGAAAAAGAAAAAAAGATTACTGACCAATGATTACTTGAAGAAAAGGCTGATGGTCATAAACATAAACAGGCAAGAAGCTGCATTAACTAGCTGTTTATTGTTCTGAATCAAATTTCATATCCGATGGCAGCAAGGAAAACATAAAACAAGGTGATTACTCAGCAGTCGAAACCTATTACACTTGCAGAAATTTAATTTTTAACTGACAACTGTAAATTTCAAAGAAGAAATGGTGCTCAAACATGCCTGGCCAGGGCCCTGTTCAAACCAGAAAGCGAAATCCTCGAGTTGATGATCCAAATCAGAAATTTCAAACATCTCAAGTTCGTTGCTGGGACCATTCATGTCGGTACCAGGTGAGGAACTAATGACTCCCTGATGTGGTAATCCTTCCTGACCCTGTTAGGATGCCAAGTCGATATGTTGCTCAAAAATTCCGTAATCAGAATGTTTCATACAAATAGAAGTACACGGTGAGGCAAACTGAGCTTAACCAATGAAAAGGATGCAATAAGCAATTCTTCGTACCTTGTTATCCAGTTGGTTGAAAACGAGGTCAAAAAGATCACCATCTCCATGATTTTGCTGATCCAGACTATTCACAACTAAGGGAGCATTTGCCATCACATCCTGTTCATGAGCAATTCTTGGCTCAATCATTGCAACAGTTGGTTGTGTTATAGGTGCCGGTGAAAAGAGAGGACTTTCTGACTCATTAGCAGCAGGGAAACCAAGCGGAGGCAATGGCTCACTGATGTTAAATCCAAAGGAAGGCTCTTGCTCTTCTTGAACAATGTAAGGCCCTGTTGAGTTTCCTTCCCTATAATTTGATGAGGAATTCACAAAATTATCATAGCCAATGGGAGAAGACATGAACCCCTTATTACTATCAAGCATATTTCCAGCACCTCCAGTCATTTGAGTGCCCCAGAAATTGGTATTGGTGGGGTTTGAATTGACAGAAGGGTAATGAGCAATGTTGCTCAAGCTAGGCATGAAAGTTCCTGAACTTGAAGAATGATTCTGTGGAGGGTGCACTTGCCTCGGATTTGTAAGGTCTAATGTGACATTTGTAGGGCCTAAAGATGGAATTTGTGAGTTCCTTGGTCCTCTGGTGTTGGGCAAGATCGCTTGCACATTTGAGGCATAGGTTCGATAAGAATTGTTATTGACACTGGAGTTAGCGAACATTGGATCATTTGGGATGGAAAGACCTCCAGTGTTGGGCCGAATCACTTGCAAACTCGAAGCATTTGTTCGATAAGGGTTGTTGTAGACGCTGGAACTACCAATCACTGGATCCGTAAAGATGGAAAGGCCAACACCTGAAGCATCTTGAGGAGAAAATCGTACTGGTGCAGCACTGTAGTTGTGGTCATTTAGTACCTGGGTACTCACACGGGCCTTATTTCAGGAAGGAGTGGCTGGGGATGCCTGTTTGGAAAACTGTCAGGAGGCATTTGTTGCTGGACATCATTCCTGGCCGATGAACGCGGGTGTAATGTCGGGCTTGAACTTGGGGCTTCTCTATGAGGGTCCCTTGCTCTTGGTGGTGCGACATTGTCTACAACTGCAACTTTCTTCAGGAATATGCGATACTTCTGCAAGTTTTGTCAGGTAACAGAAGTACCGTGAGAATTCTTTTCAACAATTAAGAGGCCTTGAATATGAGAAAAAAATAACACGCAGCTGAGATATAAATTTAAATGTGAACTAGATGGAGACTCCTTCACTCCATTTTTTCACGTTCTTAGTTATCTATGTAATGCTGGGGAATGCCCCTAAGCTCCTTTTTGTCATCTTATAAATGATGCTTATATTTTAAAAAAAAGAAAAAGAAAAGAAAAAGCTGACGATTAGCAGAAGGAATTGGTAATGGATATATATGTGCATATGTACATTTATGATTGTACCTACTTCTCTTGCATTCATGCGTAGGTAGCTCCCATGGATGACAGGGAACGAAAGGAAAGTAAACAGAAATTTTCTGGTGAACTAAAGGCAATAAAGATAAGAGCTACTGAAGAACTCATTCATATGGAAGTCTGTCAGGTGTGAAGTTCCATATTTGTCCTGGAAATAACCTAAAAAAAATTTGAAGGACATTGTATGGTAATAATATAAGTACGTACTAAAACTCATCCTGTTTATTTCCATTCCTTATCGCGTTTCCTTGTATATTCCAAACATTTTATGAGATTTCCAAAGCAGACTATATATATATGAACTGGATATCACTATATGCTCTGGAGGAAATTTATTAATATCAATTATCGTATGAGAAAAATTCTAAACTCTTAGATAATTATCATATTATGTATAATCCCCCTATGCAACAATGGGGAAAGAAAGTGCTAGTCTGAAAGCCTTCCAAACCCTCTTCTCTCCATATATTGTAAAGCTTCTGAAGAAAATTAGTCAATAACTATCTAAGAGTTTAAAATTTTTCTCATACAATAATTGATATTAATGAATTTCCATTCCAGAGCAGATGGTCAAATCTAGTTCATGTATATATTATCGACCACTAAATATTCTTGAAAGCAAGATTGGAAACTATTTTATTTAGATTTGGTACTTATATGTCCGAAGTTGTAGATTGTGAATACTTGACAAACAAAGAAAGAAATAAGATATAGACCATTAGAATTACGCATTCATACTTTGTACACATGCGACAAATAGTGTTCAAGCAGTAATGGATTCGAATTTTTCATTTTTAGTAACTATCAATGTACTGTTGGTTCAATTTTTCCTCTTCAAGACAAATTGAAATGGTCCTTATTAACACTCTATGTCCCTGGTCACTTTTTCAGAGATGAAAATTCGTGCATCATCACATGAACCTACGCATACATGCACGTGTTTCATGGAAGGTTCTAAGAGCCAGCGAACAAGTGGAGAACAGAATTGATCGTTGATTATTAATAGTTTAACTCGTACGACAGAAGGAGTGGATCCATACTCTTTACTTGAAAAATAAAAATAAAAATCAGTGAATACATAAAGAAGCTAGTATGTGGAGTACGTACATACCTCTTCTCTCGGTTCATAACTTGCAGTGAAAAGCTATACTCATACTTTAGTTCATGTCAAACTAGCTAATCATGCATAAATATCGTATCTCAAGCTATTTATTTTTAAAACCCTAAACCGCTGCACAGAAATGGTAATGTATACAATATTCCAGCCCAAATGATTCATAATTCGTGCTCCAATCAACCTCGAAGGATATATCTACTCATAAGGAAAAGAAAATAAAAGAAAATGAAACAGTTAGACCAGTGCGAACCTGCAAATGGCTGGCTATGTTCTCTCTAGTCAATCCAGGGACGTTCATGAACTCAAGAATCCTTTTGGGAACAGCTTCTGCAATATCAGAAGACAACATTCAGAAAATAGTTAATACAACCTCAAGAGATATGTAGACTGGCAGCTCTCAAATGGGGCAAGGCAAGTTCGGAGGTTTTCTTACTGTCAAGTCCTATGTAGTTGATGGCATGCAAAAACAGATCGTGCAGCCCAGTTGTCCAAACCACCTTTGTTTTTCTTGGAGGGATCAAGGAGTAATCGATCCCTTCATCATTTTCATCCTCCTCTTCCCTGCTCCTTTTCTTCCCATTTGGCTCCTGTGAAGAGCCTTCCTTTTCCAAATTCAAGGGTTGCACGGGAATATTGACATCTTCATGTATGATTCTCTCACACACTGGTGCACTAGTTGAGTCGCTCGCAGCTTCTTCCTCATTGAGAACTGCTTTCCCCTTTTTTCTCGCAATGCAATATTGCCAAACATTTTTCAGATCATCTGGCCTCAACGGTTTCACAATGTAGAAGGCAGCTCCTCCCTCTAAACTCTCTAGTATAATCGTTTGTCGATCGTCACCTGACATGACTGTATGAAGAAAATGGATTGAAAGGATAATCTTTTAGAGTTCACTCAAGCACTTTCTAAAACAAATACTGCGCTGTAAGTTTATAAACTATACAAATCAAATTGACTGAAGTTCGAGAATTTTGGACTCACTGATCACCGGCAGTTTGAATTCTTCTCGGATATGCCTTTGTAGCTCGAGACCATTCATGTCGGGCATGTGATAATCAGTCATGACAAGGTCAAAGGAACATTTTCTTGCTTGAAGAATGGATAAAGCATGCAGAGGGTGTTTGGAGGTCACAACTGAAATCCATAACATTGCAGAGCCATCATTAGACAGAGCAATCCTTAGAAAAATCAATGCCCCCGAGGTTGAAGCCTTGTTTTCTCCTTTAAATTACCCTTTTTCTATATGTATGTATGTGAGTAGTGCTCTCGTCGAGGGAAGGTAAATAATTAAATATTCATTTTAGCGATACTTTTTTAAAAATAAAAAAAATAAAAAAACAACTTTTCGACGCAGACCTCATGAAATCTTCGATTAATGTACTTCATTCAGCTAGCTCAATACCAAAGCACGAAAAGTCTGTATCTTGATCGAGGATCTACAATTCTAATGTTTTTTTTTTTTTAATATTTATAGAGATAGATATAAGCAAATAATGCATAAAGAACATGCGCGATAATTCTAAAAATTCGGCTTTGTGATCATATCATGAAGGGGTGACTTTTTTTTTTTTTTTTTTTTATCACAAATGTTGATGCAGACCGCATGAAAACTTCGATCAACTGATCCATTCAACTAATCAATCTTGAAGATATGGAAAATGAGTATCTTGATCGACAATCTAAAATTCTCACATTTTATAACTAATTTTAGGGATAAAAAATCAGAAAATAATGCATGAAAGCTTGTGTGTAAATTTTTAAAACACTCAAAAATTTTAGATGTAAGCAAAAGCAATTTTTTACCCAAAAAATATCCATCGGACGCTAAAATAGACTCAAATTCCAAGGGTGTCAGATTTTTTCTAGTGTGGAAGAGAAAGACACATGTTTGTCATTTCTCCCAAACACAAAAGTTTTTCTTTTCCCCTCAAAAAACAAAGAAAAAGAAAAAGAGAGATCTTGCTTGGTCAAATAAAAATGGAAATCGTCTCTCTTGCTTCAGCCGAAACGAAGGAGGTAAAGGTGGCCTGATCATGAGTCACCCATTTGAAATCAAACAACATTCAACACGATCTCAACACACATGACTAAAAAGCAACGTTCGTTGGTCATTTCACCTTGATAGTTCCACCCTCTAAGAATCGCAGTAACGATGGCGAGCGTAGCAGAGCAATCATCGACGAGTAAGATGCTAAAATTCATGGTTGAGGTTCGCGTCATTGAGGATTGGTCTCCTGTATCTGTCTCAAGCCAGTAATCTGAAAGAAAAAAAACCAGCTCTGCAAGGGTATAGAGAACTAGATGGCTCTTTTTATATGGAGTGTAGCGAAGGAAGGCGATACATTGGTCACGAGAGCCTCCTTTTATGGTGCCCGTTTCAACGAGTCTGTGGGTGTTTTGTGGATGGATTAGTGGGGATTGGTCTAATCAAAGGATAGGATACCCTTATCATCTAGTGAGAATGAGAGAGAGAGAGAGAGGATTAAACTCACCAAGAAGAAAAATGGCATGCATGTTTGTTAAATTCCTCAGGCCTGTAATGTAAAAAAATCCAGAATATATTCAGCATTTAATGCTAACGAGCTTAAGGAGTTCTTTACATGGCATTCTTCATGAAGCAGATATGTCTCATTTTGATTCTCCTGCCCAAGTATCTATATCCATTTTAGATATCAGCACCTAGGAACAACATATTTTTAGATACATGTGGTGCGATTTAATTGTCGGTAGATACGGGTTGCTGAAATAGTTGAAATCATTCCAATTTCAGGCTTAGACGACGGATACATCTTTTTTGCATAGATTTATTAGCAAACTGGGAACTTTTAGGATTGGGAATCTTTGTAACGGCTCCTATGACATGGCGGTCGTTAAAGGAATGCTCAATCTACGGTATCCCGGTTTCAGCGGGTTAAGCTTCGAGAAATTAACTCTTTGGATTATAGTAAAGTTTTGTGCATAGCTTTTCGAATTCTGGGACTTCCTCTTTTTATTATTCCATTTATAACTCGCGATATAGTACTTTTATTCCCCAAACTTACTTCATTACATTACATTCACGTTCTGTATTTTCTATGTAATTTCTAACTTATATATAAAATATAACGCATACCCTCACTTTTTCTAAATTCTTTTTTACCAAGCTTTTATGTCAAGATATAACATTTTTTGACATTATCCACAATGATTTTGATCAAATTCGACGTCTATCTGGTACCTTCCACTATAAATAATAGTTCGACCAATGCAAAAGTTCTAAAAAGAAAAACACTTGTCATTTCAAATTTCATAGGCTTAAGCTTCTAATAAACGAAATGTGAATTTTTACTTAGCCGATCGTGTTTGGAGAAAAAGTTCTCGTTATTACATTGCTTGTACAAGACACACCAAATATTAGTTATAGTCATTGAAATTTCACATGACATGAGACATGTATAAGAGAGTGCAAATTGGTAACCGGGGATTTTGACAATAATAGCAAGAATGCTATGCAAAAGTCAAATAAGAGAGACTGCAAAATGCCCTCTCTTTCAAAATTACTCAGATTACACAGTAAAAGGCAGCACCTTAAAATTGTAAATTTAATTAATCGATTACTTAATTAGTGCTCTTACAACTATTTTTTTTAAAAGAAAATCCTATCGAAAATTTCCAAAATTTCCTTGTTTAATTATTTAACACGTCCAAAGACTCGCTTCAATAAAATCCAAAAAAAAGAAAAAGCTGGAAAAAGCCTGGACTAATTTGGGGCTGCCAAATGGTAAGCATGCGGCCATGCATGGGCATGAAGAAAGAGTTGACCCTGAAACGAGGAAAAAAGCAAAATTTGTGGCAAATATGGATTTATTGAATGTCATAATTACGTTTATGTGCATTTAATTGAAGACCTCCTATCGTTCACCGACTATTAATTTCATCATAGTGAACTTTGTTAGTTTATGAATTCACTCCATAAAAAAATTGGCATATAAACATTGTTTTTGTCTTAGAAAATATTTTTCTCATTTTTTGGCATTTAAATTATTTAAAAAAATGAGTCAATGAAAATATTTTCTGAATCAACGAAAAAAGTTTTTCTACCAAAATTTAAATTCAGGAAAATGATTTCTAACATATCTAAAAAATATGACTAATTATTGATGTCTGAATAAAAAAACTTTGCGCTTAGGCATAACAATGCCAATGCTTGTTTTGGTAGCAGGGTTAATTGCATCAAGGTCGAGCAAAAGACCCTGATGCCGAGGCTATGTCGGCACCTCGGGCCACACCGAGACCTTGGCCTTCGCTCTTAAATCCATTAAGGTTGGGCTGAGGACTTGAGAACAAAGCTGAGCATGGGTTGGGTGCCCTTGGACCTAGCTTCGAGCTTTGTAGGCCCAAGTTGGGTATCAAGGAGCTTAGCACAAGCATCGAATTCTTAGGCTTGGTTTCGGTGCACCCAAGACCAATGCCTTTGCTTGTGCCCAAGAGTTAGGGATTCGGGCTTAAGACTTTGTGCCCATGCTAGGTTCCTTGCCTATTCATACACAAGTCATTGACGATTGAATAGTAAATGTCTATTTACAAAAATCCGATTTCCTTACAAACAATATAAAAACATTTTGTAGTTCATTTTTAGATCTTAGCAAAGTACTAGAAAATATTGTCATTTTATATTTTTCAAAATTGTCACATTTTCCATGAAACAATAGCCTAAAAATGTAACTAATCGCTTTCTCTTCAAATAATTGAGCTTCTATGCCCGTATCCTTGCTTTATAAAAATATAGATTAATACCATAAAAGCCCCAAACTAGTCATATGTGACAAATTTTCTTCAAACTAATTTTTTGATCTCCAAAAATCCTAAGCGATACATGTGCGACAAATGTACCAGTTTAGATAGATCCATTGATGAAACAAATGTAAAAATTTAGAGCTTTTAGTGGTCAAAAAATTAATTCGGAGTGAATTTATCACAAGTATACCAGATCGAGGCTTTTTATAATTAAAAAAATTAGTTCGAAGTAAATTTGTCATAAGTGTACAAGTTTAAATTTTTTCATGATATAAATCCTAAAAATATTGCTGTCTCCTTGGTATTTGAGTAATAACATGAGTAAGAGCAAATTGTACGTCATAACCACAGGTAGCGAATTCTAATTATTTATTTATTTATTTGATAGGTGTAATAAGATGACAAACTTGTGTACTTTTGAATGTTAGGATATTTTATCTTGTACCTCTTTTCATTTGAAAAACAAAAGCCTCATGTCATTAATTGTTATTACATTAAATATACTTGTCACAAAGTCAACTTTACTAATCAATGAATTAGTTAGAACCAAATGATAAAACAAATCCGATTCACCTCGAATTTCAACTTCGAAGCTTCAGTGAACGATCGATTTAATATTGCCTATCAAACAAAAACAAATAAAAACTCCACTTTAATAGTGAACTCTCAATTGGCGATTATTGTTTGTTAGGATTAGTTATTTTCCTGATAAAGATCAGCAATATTTGGGTGGATTAGAAAATGAAGTCGACGTTTACGACCTTTGTAAAAATTTGTCGTGGAAGGTCAAATAAGATGTTGGGTGCGAGTTGTGCAACGGCTAGATGGTCTCTTTCAACAAATAATTATGTTGGATCTCAATCAATGTCAATGAAGACCATTGCCAGTTGTATGGATCGATAATCACATTTGGGATAGGGGATGAGGTCTTCGACGACATGGCGCTTCCACAAGACTGTTCGTTGGGCTCACGAATGACCGTGTCCATTTGGCAGTGCTGAAGAGCTTGCTAGTGCTGCTAGTTAGTGATGGAACTAAAAGGCCAATTGAACAATGTGTGTTTTGTGGGAGCTATAATGGAATAAGGTGTGCTTGGGTTTTATGGACCATGTTGCACATCTTATATCTCAGTGAAGGAGTGCTTCTTATATAGGCGTACCAACATGAGCTAATTTCGTGGAATCCAAGTGTGGGACTGACCCGACTCTTTTGGAAATTTTGGATAATATGATATAGTGACGTGGTAGAAAGTCCGGCTAAAATTAGTAGTTGCTTTATTATCGTAGGCAAGAAGATGATGTTCATACCATATCGTTAAAGAAGAATAAAAACCATGGTACTTCTATTACCTTGTGTATTCATCTGTTTGAGATGTTTATGCGTTGAGGTTGCTGACATCGTTCGTTTCTTCTTTGATTGTTAATGTAACGCTTGAAGTGTTAGGATATAAGTGTGAGTGAATTATGTTAAAGAAATTTCACATTGGAGAATCAATGTATTGTAGAGTAATTAATATATCCTAATTAACCCATAACTCATTGGTTTTAGTTTTTGAGTAAATGTGAATCCAACTAGATATATTTACGAGCTCGAATTTGGACTTCATCTTTGAGATCTCCCTAGGCAAAAGGTATTAGTTTTTGCTATGTGCTCCCAACAAATGGTATCATTCTCCTCCTTGCTCCCAACAAATGGTATTAGAGCCCATGGTTGCTAGCCTATAAGGATTCAACTTTAGATAAGTTGATGCAAAAGGATACTGAAACTAAGGAAGCTCACATGTGAGGAGGAGATTATTAGGATATATGTGTGAGTGAGTTGTGTTAGATAAATCTCATATCGGATAATTGATGTGATATAAAGCAATTAATATATCATAATTAGCCTATAACTTATTGGCTGAAGCTTTTGAGTGAATGTTGGCCTAATTAGATATGTTAACGGGCTCGAAGTTGCGCTCCCTCTTAGAGATCTCCCCAGGCAAAAAGTATCGAGGCTTCTATTATTATTATGCGCTCTCAACATGAAATAGACATTTTGCTTTGGTTCACTTCCATTAGTGGCAAGAATCACATTTCATGCTTTCTTCAAGGGCCATCTAGACAAGCAGATGACCCATTTCTAGTTGTAGTAATTGTCATATAAAGTTATTAGACTTCCATATAGAAAGTTAAAAGCCGAGTCTCTACTATTTGAGAAAATAATTCTCGTAAATTAAAACATTGTATTGAAGATTTACTCCTTCATTGTTCCTATAAGCATGAAACCCTTGAGGATGATAGTTCTTACCGTATTCAGCCCTTTTCAACGACACTTACTAAGTTCTCTAATCACTTCCTCAGACAATAAATGAATAAATGCATCAAAAATCTTAAAATATATCATGAAAGTAATTAAGTCCTAAATCTCTTAAAAAAATGCAATTCAATTCTAAAACTTGTCATGAAAATGTAATTGTGTTTTAAAATTTTCAAAATGTGCAATTAAGTCCTAAAATTTCTTAAATTGATTCAATCAAGTTTTCTATTAATTGCACGTTTGTGATTAGTTTTATAACTTCCAATACATTTATCCCGATAATAAATCCACCCCTTCATCTTTGGCTGATTGCAAATGCTAATAACGATAAGTTTCATTAGAGCTTTCATGTATCAATCGTTTAAGTACGATGTATTTGCAAGCCAAAACCGCAAAAATGCCTTAATGAATCACCTATTTGAATTGCATGGAGCTTCCATGTCGTTTTTCCCCCGAATAACTAGTATTCCTCCCGTAGCTAACGGGGAAGGCTTACAAGCTTGTAAAACATTGGAAGATTGAAACCAGGGCATTGTAGCAGAAGTTGTGACCATACCAACACAATTTTATCTCACCCTCATCAGGTCCACCATTCCATCATCTGGCATGGATTTTGGAGATATGCATTCAGCGAACAAAACGAGAAAACTTATTTGAACTTAGACTCATACACGCTGTAATTAAATTCTTGAAATGCCTAGCCACCTGGTGAGAATGATGTCGGTTTCTCGATATGGAGGATGTCCATGTGGTCCTATGGTATTGGGCTCAATGAACGGCGTAATGAGTAGGATGTTGTTAGGACATTACACTATGGTGATGTTTATGGAAGAGGCTTGGGTGAACAGAAGTCAAAGTTTATTCACTGAATTCCATCCGTCGCTTTTCAAGTAAAGTGCATAGTTAATACTCTCCATATTTGGTCCACGGCAGTCGAAGAGTTTCAATTGCTTTCGTTAACCATTGCTTTACGCATGATATGCACACAAATTCAGTCCTAAACTTTTTATAATTATGTAAATTCAATCATAAACCTTTTTTTTAGCTAATTCATTGCTTAACCTTTTGTAATTATATCAATTCAGTCAATCCAACCAAAATGTGCTAAACTTAATTATAATTTTTCCAATTCAATCATAAACTTTTTTTGGCCAATTTAGTCTAGCTAAATTTGGCGAGTGGCGCTAACATGTATGCCAAGGCGGTGGGCATCCAACAAATGCGATGTGGTAATTTTTTAAAATAATATATATATATATATATATATATATATATATATATTTCAGATTTTTGTTAATTTTTTTTTTTCTTTCTTTCTTCTTATTCTGGCCCATTGTAGGACTAGCTAGCAGCTATAGCTAGCGAGGTTGACCTCATAGGCCACTAGCCGGTTTCTCGCCGTCATGGGCGAGACCTTGCCATCATAGCCAATCTGGTGATCGACCATAAGAAGAAGAAAGAGAGAAAATTAAAAATAAAATAAAATAAAATATTATTAAAAATTTGTGACGTCAATGTTGGCTAGCATCTGCGTCGGCATCATCCGTTAAATTTGGCCAAATGGATTGAATTGAGAATTATAAAAAGTTTAATACTAGATTGGCACAATTATAAAAGTTTAGTACTGAATTGACAAAAAAAAATATTTATGACTAAATTGAAAAAATTGTAATAGGTTGAGAATTGTTTTGGTAATTTTCCCTTTCCACGAATTAAGTTCTATTTTCTATTTAGTTACAATGCATTTTTTTTAGCATTTTTACTCGATGATGCTAGTTAGTGAAAAGTATATCATACTCCTGCTTCTCTCTATTCAAATTTCTCGGATCAATGGTTGGTGATCCAGCAATCAACACCTATAGGCTACATTAGGGTTAATGAGCTTCTTCCTCGAGTGTGTTGACACATAAATCTTTGTTTGTAGATCCATTATACACTTCCAGAAAAATTTTCGGGAATTTAAATTTGATCCTTGACCAAAAAAAAAAGAGGTCACTTTACTAACCCTGCATCCCGTTTTCTCACTCAATTCTTTATGCAGATAGAAAACAGAGGCATTATGATTTATACACGCCTATGATTCATTTCATAAAGGCTCCTAATGCATTTCCTGGAGATTAGGGATCGAAATTGCCAATAACGAGGTAATTCAACCCTTAATCGAAAACGTTGTCATTCCATCACCTTGCATTTATTTATTTATTTATTTCATTAGGTCTCTTTTACATTTAGTAATTGTATGCATTGTAAGATTAGAATCTTAGGTCCAACGTCGGTAATTTTGATCTTTAGATGTGCCGGAGCTCACAGACTTATCAAATCCACCTCCGGACCAATCAAGGTCTCGGTAATTTTGATTCACTTTCTCCTGCTTGGTTGAAGGCCTAAACGAACTCAAAAAATTGCAAAATTTGTATCGCAACGAGTGTCTTCAAGTCTAGTGTCGTGCACTATTTCCTAGAGAAGCCTCCAGAAATTGCATTTTTTTCAAAAAGGTGTCAGCACTCTCTTTTGGGAGTTGAAAGCATTCAACTCTCATAAGACTTACTCTTCATCCAATTGGAATCAACCTCGGTTTCGAAGCTTTTTTGCCTTAATTAACCTTACTCCATTAATGATGAGGTGCCTCCCTCGCAAGATAGTCCTCGTCATTTTCAAGAGATTACCGGTAAAACCCCTCTTGAAATTCCAAAACAGTGACTTTGTGGCCATACACTTGAAGCACTCCACTCGGCACAGATTAATATATCATTTTAATGTATTGATACTTTCCTCGCCATCAAATAAGCTCTTTATATTCATATAAAATCTCTTACACCGGCTTCTTAGTCAGAAATCAAAGTTCGAAAATCATTAGCCCTACAAGCAATTATCGTCTTGTGGGTTTGTGCAATAAGTTGATCTATGTTGTTGTTGATGCCCATGTTGATAATATTCCAAAGAATTTATCACTAGAAAGTAAAAGACAGTTTTGAGTTCGTCCTTGGATCATCAATTTGTTGACATGTACGCTATGCATGTAGGATTTGGATATAATGACAGAATTAATCACTATAAGTTTGCTAGAATTACTTATTTTACTAAACGTGGTATGATTTAATTTTCAGAAAATACAAATTGCCGAAATGGTTGAAATCATTTTAAATTTCTGTAAAGATGATGGACTTTTTTTTTTTTAATCCATGGATTCATTAGCAAACTGGGAACTTTTGGGATTGCGAATCTTTATAATGGTACCCATCATATGGTGATTGCTAAGAAATGCTCAATAAACCATATTCCAATTTTTGTGGGTTAAGCTTCAAGAAATAATTAAACCTTTGAACATTATGGTAAAGTTTAGCATGAAGGTCTTCAAATTTTGGGACTCCCTCTTTTGATTGTTCTCTCAACTACTCGCAGCATTGAATTTTTGTTCCCCAAACTTACTTCATCACATTACATTCATGTTATGTGTTTTCTTTGTAATGCCTAACTTATATTAAGAAATATAATGCGGTAGCTATATTTTTTCTAAATTCTTTTCTACCAAATTGTAGTCTAAGATATAAATTTATTGACATTATTATATATCTAAAATGATTTTTTTTATCAAATTTGAGGTCTAGCTGGTGCATTCCACTTCTAATAATACTTCTACCTATGCAAAGGGTCTCAAAGAAAATCACTCATCATAATTAGTTCCGTAGCCTTAAATCTTTTAATAAACAGAATTTGAATTTATATTCAGCCGATAGTTATTGGAGAAAAAGTTCTCAAAAGCGCTACTATATTGCTTAGACAAGACCAGCAAAATTTCACATGACATGAGTCGCATGATAATTAGATGCACTTGTATAAAAAAAAAAAAAAAAAGACACCTCTTTACCAATAGTGTGGGCCTAATTGAAATCCAAGTAATCATCATATGAGTTCTCTAATCCTAACTCATATTTATAGTGGGAAAAACATTTTTCTCAGAAGATTTAGGTATTGACGAATCGACAACTGAATAATATACATAAAAAATATTGCTTCGATTATTTTTGCTCGATTGATAAGTAACAGGAACTTTGCCAATAATAGTGAGAGTATAAGGGGAAAATACAATAAGAGAGAGTGCAAAATGTTCTCTCTTTCAAAATTTCTTGGATTACACATAACACAACAATAGATGGTGCATGAAAATTTGTAAAGTCTGATTAATTTATTACTTAATAAGTATTTTTAGAGCAATTCTTTGAAAGAAAATTCTGTCGAAATAAAATTTCCTTATTTATTATTTAACATGTATTGAGACTCACTATGATAAAATCAACGAAAAAAAAAAAAAAAAAAAAAAAAAAGGTTCACGTGCATTGAGGGGGTGAGGCCTGGACTAACTTGAGGTTGCCACTTGGGGTACGTATGTATAACGCTTTTTGACTAGGGAACAGTTTCTTTTAAGAAATAGTTATTTTCTATTTTTATTCTAGGGAATAATTTCTAAGCAAAATAAGGTGTTTTGTGACTACACAAAATTTGTATTCTTGAAATAGAAAAAGAATAGAAATGTGTTTGGTAACTATATAAGATTTTGTAATTTTTGTATCTATTTGTTTTTTATTCTTGCTCACGGATTGTCGACCGCCGTAGTTGGCTGGTCGTCATCGCCGCAAGCCGCCGCATGACCACCGCGGTTGTGCGGCTGGCGGCAGGCGGATCGGTTAGCAGCGGCAACGACGACGGCCAACGGTGGCTCCGGCGAGTGGAGGTGGTTGCAGCAAGAGAGAGGAACAAAAGAAAAATAAAAATAAAGATTGGCTTATTTCTAGAAATTGTCCCCGGGAACAAGAAGCTACTTTTTTTTGTTTCTTATTTATGTTCCAAATCTATTCTCGGGGAATTAAAAAAAAAGAAAAAGAAAAATTGTTCCTGAAAAGAAAAGTTTTATCAAACGGATTTTTGTTCTTTTTTTTGTTAGGAACAAAAGAATAGAAATTGAGAGAAACATAAATGTTATCATGCAGACCTTGGTAAACATGCCCTGTGCATAGGCATAAAGAAAGAGTTGACCCTATTTGGAGGAAGAAAGCAAAATTGGTATTAAATTTGGATTTACTACATGCCATAATTACGTTCATTTAATTTAACTAGAGATCTTCTATCGTTGACCCATATATAGTGCCCGTGTTAATTAATGAATTCACTCCATCATAACTATTTTGGGGAAAAGTACAAAAAAATAAATTCAAAAATATTGCAAAAGTAAAAATTTTGATTGAATCGATTTAGTCTTAAACATTTTCATATTTTGTCAATTAATTAAGTTTATTTAGCTAATTTTAGCTTGAAATCACTAACAATAATGCTGACTATTATAAGCGACATGACCAATACTAACATTGACATTTGTAATAATATTTTAATAATTTTTTGAATTTTTTTCCTTTTTTTGCTTTACACCATGGCTAGCCACTAATGATGTTCGGAGAGGATTGACCCTCGCCAACCACAAGCGAGGAACAACCTCGCTAAGGCGAGGGTCGTCACCCTACTTGGATGAGGCCGCCCTCACTTGGGTGAGGTGACCCTTGTCCTATCCAAACATGGCCACTCTCGATGGCTACAAGGAGGGCCTGCCTTGGCTACATAGACCATGGCTAGTGAGGGCAGTGACCTTTGCTAGCGGCCGGCAAGAGGTTGCAAGTCTTCACCTAGTAATAGCTATCGCCAACTACAACAAAGAAAAAATAAACAAATAATTTTAAATAAAAAAATAAAATAAAAAAATTGTTCACATCGGCGATTTACAACCAAAATTAATCGAATTAACTCAAATGATAAATTATGAAAATATTTAGAACTAAATTAATATAATTAAAAGATTTAAAATTGAATTAGTACCGATACAAGAGGTTTATTATTTTTTATACTTTCCACAAAAAATTTGTACATTAAGAATGCAACCGATTTCTCTTCGGGTAATTGAATCCCAACGGTTGTGCCCTTTAGATTACAAATAAGTTGCTTTCTCCACAGTATTTTAAGCAATAATTTTGACCAAAGGTGTAATGTTATCAATGAACTTTCAATTTTTTCCATTCGGTCCCTCATATTTAGCCCAATCTAAATGTCTAATATATATTCAATTTAATCCATAAACTATATTTATATAAAAAAAAGTAATGTTGTCATTCTTTTAATTTAAGTTAGCAATATATGTTCATTTGGCTTCCAATCCAGTACATTTGATCGGTGAATAAACGTCATACATATCCCCAAAAAAATAAAAATAAACGTCATACATAAATTATTCAAGTAAGATATTCAATCCAACTAAACGTCATACATAAATTATTCAAGTAAGATATTCAATCCAACTAAGAATATAATAATAATAATTATCCATGTTATTTATTGAAATGAATTATTATATCCTAATTTGAAATGAATATCTTACATGGATAATTTACATATAAACATCATAATTCCCTTAACTTAAATTAATGAAAGGACAACATTAAATATTTTTATATAATTTAGGGGACTAAATTGTACATTTAAACAAAATTTCAAAAATCACATTAAACAATAAAAGTTCATGAACAACATTTTATATTTAGCAAGAGTTTACGAACCGCATTCAATAAAATAAACATTCAAGAATGATCTTGCACATTAGGTTGAAATTTAGAAACCATTTGTGTAAATATCCCTTGAGTTTTCACGAGACTCTAATCCAACAACTATTGCTTGTTTCCTTTTGAAGCCACATATACAGGTACAAATAATTGGAAATTACAAAACTTCCAAAACAATAATAAAAAAAAAAGTTCCCGAACATATTGACCTATTATCTTCAATTTAAAGAGGTGGATTATCTAATCCTTTGATCTAGTTTTATACTGCACTTTTGACCCATTCATACAATGCCCATAGCAGAATCCCCAACAGAGTGTCTCTAATCAAGCTCCTCGTGAGATCTTCCACCCAACCGCCGGTTTTGTTGCCCCCAGCCTTATTCCCTGCAACATCACGGAATCGCAAGTTCCCTTGGTCCGATATAAGAGCATACACGACCCCGTTCATGTGGCCCTTCCCGATCACTCCCACCACCCTCTTGCAGTTGTTCACGGCCTTGCTCCGCTTTAGGGACCATGCGAGATACTGTGATCGCATACAACGTTGATTGAGCAAAGCTACATATGTAAGAATTTTCTCCATATACGAACACAAACAGATAAAAGAGGCAAATGTCTAATTAGTAATGCTTTGCGGCCGTATATGTGGTGGACGGAAAGCACTACAAACATTGGATGAGTAATCTTGCTCACAACTTAAGCAATCCTGCGATGATGACTCTAATAGAATAGTTGTGCGCTTCCCTTTATCTACACGTGAACTGTAATACATGATTTGCTGTGCGTAAGCTGAAAGATGTTGGAGAAGGGTAGCAGTTCAGCTGACACATAGTGTACTCACCGTGTCTCGTTCATGTATGAGAGGCTGCAGAAGCGCTGGATAAGAAAAACTAAGTTGCTTGTACAACTCAAATGTGCTATCCCCAGTGTTTAATTCCTGCAGCAAAACCAGGAATTTGCTTTAGAAACTACTAGTTGTTTACTGTTGGACGTTCTAGAAACTCAATCATCATCCTGGGAGGATGTGAATCGTGAAGAATGAGCATAAAAGGAAGAATGACGTGATTTGTGAAGAAGCATGTTGCTCCACATTTATCTGGTAGACAAATCAGACTTACAAAATTGCCCACAGCTAGATGATTCTGTGCAAGAAATGGTTTTCCGTATATAAGCTTCTGCCCTAGATGAGGACTTCAGAGACAGAGTATCACATAGAAAACATCAACCAGAAAAATTTACTCCCAATTTAGGTTCGAGGAAACAATGCGGAAGAATCTCATGAAGTGATTCTGATCTTACACCAATGTTTTATTGCATAGAATATTACAGCTAATTTCTCATGATACAATGCAAATCAACCAAAAGCTGATAGGGATAGAGCACCTGAAGATTACTCCCTGATGCATCTGACTGGGATGCTATTCCACGAAAAACAGAGACCACCAGGCTTATTTTCTGATCCCACTTCAAACTACTCCACGCTCTCTCAAGCTGAACAACGAAACATCATAAATGAATTCTTCTGTCAGTCAACTATCGCAGGACCTTAATCATCCTGTCCCAAATCTAATGATTAGGACGAAGAGAAGCTGAATGTTCAGAAGCTTTCTTCATACATTATGAGACCAGATGTTCGAGCATACATACTGTTATTTCAATTGGCCGATCCCCCAAAACAATTTGAGCACCGATTTCTTCAGATACCTTCCGAGCAGCTCGGAACTGCAGGCAAGAAAACAATTGCAAGTTGAGAGAATGTCATAGGAGTTTAGAGGAGTCGATTGCTGAAATCATAATTTCAGGTCACTACCTCATCTCCGAATGGGCGGTTGACATCTGAGGAGATTTTTGAAGAGAAAATTGCCAAGAGTAGACGTAATGCTAGGGCTGTCTGACCACCTGTCATGAAACCAGATAAAGATAATCTAATTGAGCTTTATTTTCCAAGTGCAGATCAGAACTAACAAGTAACAAGAAGCTAGAGCTTACCCAAGTTTATGCTACGACCAACAGCACCAAAAAACCCAGTACCACTCAGGGAAAACATGCTGGACTGTAATTGTTGACTAGGATCTCCTTCACTAGATGTGTACATGATCCCAGCTCTGAAAACAAGCTCTGCAACGACTGGAGTTCAGATATAGATAGGACATCAAACTTGTTGGTGCTTATGAGATCTCGAAGTGCCAGTTTCAGTCAGAACTCAGATGTTAAAATATGGAAAATTACTCTCCTTTCGAATACCCAACATGGAAGAGCAAAATGCAAAAAGAAAGGAGCACGTTGTTGACCTGTAACTGTGATTTAACATCATGAGAGTATTAATTTTTGAAACGCCCAATGCCTCTGTGCAATTTGGGGCGACAAATTGGAAACGATGCATGCCAAACTCTTGCAGCATCAGTCGATCAAAATTTTCAACCTTTCAATGATAGCCAAACATGCCAGCAAAATCGACCAGTTACTTTCATTATGTCCCATATCTAACCAACTATGGGCGACTTATATCTGCACTCGACTAAGATTTCCAACTTAATCCCCAATTCGTCTCATTAGCTCGATTCATTTATAAGTGGCTGCACAATACTTGGTAAATCAACTCCTGCTTTCATCAGGATTTCTGGTCTAACCCCAGCCTGCCAATATTTCCTAGACAATCAAAACAAAATGTTGAATATGTACACTGCATCCTATCATCTAAGAAGCTTACGCATCTAAGAAACATGTCAAGAATATATATCAAGCATGTTCAAAGTATAACTATTCTGGGTTAAACAAAAACGCAGTGAATCAACTCCTGTGTGCTTCCACTCCACTCGCAATAAATTATTAATATGAGTACTGAACCAGCTCGGTAATCACATTCAACGCGACAGCACAAAAAGGAAGAATGCCAACAAAAGAGGTGGAAACGTGCCTGCTCCTGCAGAGCTCGACCACGACGTTGTCGGGCCTCACGGCCCTGACGACCCGCGCCACGTCGTCGGCGGACCGCCGCGAGATGTGGGTGGTGCCCACCAGCCATATCTCCTCCGGCTCCACGAATTCCGACCTCCAAGCCGGGACCGGGCCGAACTGCCCCTTCCGGACCAGCACGAGGGTCGCGTCGCCCGCCAAGTCCAGCAGCTCGGGGTGCGACGAGGCGATGGAGGCCCTGGACTCCTCCAGAACCTCTCGCCGGAAGTCGAAACCGGGCGGCGGCGGTCTGACGGAGGCCCTGAAGGGTCCGACGGTTCTGGGTGTGTGCAGAGCTGGGCGAGGCGTGAAAACAGGGAAGGTTGATCCGAGGATGGTATCCATGGATGCTAGGAAGGATTTGCTTCCACACCCCACGGATGGGAGAGAGAGAAAGGGAAGCCTCGTGGTAGTGGTGCTTCCGTGGCTTCTTATCATCCGCATAGGTCGCCTACGTATGCAAGGCAAATCAGAAAAAAGCTGGATATTCTGAAACCACACGTTTCTGTATTCGTACCGACAGAGCTCATCCTAGAGGGGGCCACTCCTTTCACACTTCATAGTGCCTCTTATTCCTATACATCTTGATGTTGTATATATGAAGGTATTTAAACTGTCCATGTCCTAATTGAGTTTGGTGGGAAGAAGATTTTGTTATATTATAGAAAATTTCAAATAAATACATAAAGAATCATTATTTTTTCAAATAAGAATCTCAAATGGATCTTATTTCAAATAAGAGTATGAAGTGGTATTATTTATTTTAAATAAGGATCGACTTTTCGACTAATTAAAAGCATTTTCACCATTTATCTTTTTTGATTTCCTTTTCTTCTTTCTTTGTTTTTTTTTTTTCTTTTTCTCATTCTTCAATCTTCTTCTCCGATGGCCGTTCGACTATTAGTGATCTTAGAGAGGGCTGGGCGTGGGACAACCTTGCTTGAGTGAGGTGAGCCTCACCCTTGGTGAAGTTGCCCTTGCCAACCCCAAGCAAGCCCGACTCTCGTTAGATCTGGCGTGGGTGGCCTCGCTTGTAGTTGGGGGTGAGGCCACCCTTGATTTAATAAAAAAAAAAAAAAAAAATACTTCAAAACACATCTCCAATTGGTGGTCACATAATGACATCGTTGCAAGCAAACTTAATCGAAGAAAAGCATGGGAGTGTCTATGTTTGTTTGTCAATTGGAAGATTAGTCGAAGGAAGTTTCCTCCTACTAGCGAATGAAGGGAAACATGACCAAGTTATACTATTTTGAAAAAATACAAAAAAGAAAAAAACATATTTCCCATGTCACACAATGACCGCTTACATATCTATAGTTTTACAAATACTAAATACATACAAGAATCCCCACCTGCCCAATTGAGGTCACACTAGTAGTGGCAACAACACGATGCTAGATTTGGTCTTAGATACATCGGATTTGAAATTCCAAGCTTGAATCCAAATTGAGAAGAGGGGCCTAGCCATAGCACGAAGGAACATAATGATACGTAAAATTTAACAAATGGGATGGATGTACATGCCAAGTAAATTGGGGCGAAATCGACTATAATACCTTGCTCGCAGGAAGAAAGGGCAACAATTTACTACTTAAGTTTGTCCAAGATTTTGACAAAAAAAAAAAAAAAGAACATGTCCACAATCAATTTTTATCCAAAAACTCAATCAACTAATATCAAATTAATCTCAATAGCTAAAGATATTGAGAGACAATTTGGAGAACAAATTTAACAAACAAAATTGATCAGCTTGTGGATCTTGATCTCATGAACAACATATAAATTTCATCCAATTCCGACAAAGTCTAACCGTCGAAACTAGATTGCATTGTCTCCTCTTTTTTCTCTGCTATAGCGAACTCTCTCTCTCTCTCTTTCTCTCAATCAAAGGCATTCTGCCCTAAATATGTAAGATGATGAGTTGGGCCCTAATAAAGACAAGATGAGCCCAACAAGAAAATCCAACCCAAAAATAAATTTAATTATTAAATTGAAGGAAATTGCGTATATTTATATCGCGGCCTCCCCAAAGCGGGTTGGATCACCTAGAGTTTAGACTAATAGACTACTAAGTCTTAAACTTAGCTCGAGCTCTCACAAACTCATACCAATTTGCGATTTAAGTTCAAGTTTTTTTTAATGAATTTTATCTAGGAGTCGTCACTAATCAATTTAGTGTAGACTGATAAAACACTTAAGTAAAATAATGGAAAAATTATTTTAATCATACGAATCAGAGACTTTGGATACGGAAACTTGGTTACATTAGACTTCTCTAATACTCTTTCGATACCATTCATGCTCAATCATTATTAAACACTCAATAAATCGAATAAATTGCATAAAAATAATTAAACACACAAAGCAAGCAATTTTTTTAGGTTTTTTTATTATTATTTATCTCGAAGCTAGAACTCTATTATAAAACATGCACTTTAACTACATGACCTAGTTTTACTGACAAATTGTTTCTAATTAAATGAACCTAACATGCAAACTAATTGATATGCGCATAATATTTTTGTATTTTTTAATTAAAATTTGTAATAAAAAACTAATTAAACCATCTAAAATGAATACTTTTCTAATATGCTTTAGGGGTTAATTTGACTCAAACCCTATTCTATCTTAGAAAACTATTTTTTTAAAAGAGATTATTAAAATGTGCAAACATTATCTATGACCTTATATATTCCAAAAATTATTTAAATGTGCAATCTAAAAATGCAATCTTAATTTACGAAAATATTTTTTTTAATGTTTTCTAAGTCAAGCAATTATCGGATAAACATTATATCTAAACCAATCAAGATATTCATCAAATAAAGCATTAAAAAAATCAAAAAAATAATCCGTCGTTAACAATTATTTTAACCCTAAATATCGCAACCTATGAGAAAGTTCAAAATAATTAAAATTTTGATATGAAGTCTTATGAATCAAATTAATAATTATAATGATTTAATAATCAAAACACTATCAAAATGTCCCAAAAAATCAATATAATTAAAAAATAATCTGATGTTTTATGGATCAAATTAATAATTACAGTAATTTTTGGGCAAAAACCTATAGATAACACCTGAAATATTCATAAAATAAGCATTGACATTTAATGTTTCAATTTGAGCAATAATATAAAAAACTACCTTGACTCTTTAAAAAAAAAAAAATCTAGGATCGGCGCGTGGGATTTGCGACCCACGATTTGCGCCGGGGTGGGGGATGGTAGCGCGATTCTGCTTGTGTACGGGGAGGTGCAGACGTCGCTGGTGGCGGGCGGAGGGCGGCAGAGCGACCAGCAGAGGACGGGCGGAGGCGCTACGACCGGCGGGCGGCGCTCGGGCAGAGGTGCAGGCGGGGGAGCGCGGACGTGCAGTGGTGAGCTCGCGGCATCTGGGGGAGCAAAGGTCGAGGTCCTGGCTTGGTGTCGTCTGGGCAGCAGGTCCTATTGGTCGCTTGGCTGGCTGGAGCAGAGGGGTCGGTCGGCAGCAGAAGAGGCGAGCGGCGCTGGGGCAAGGGGGGCGTCTGCAGCGACGGAGGCGAGCGGACAGCGTCGTTGGCGCTCGGGCGGAAGGTGGCGCCGCTGTGGTGCGACGAAGGCAGCAGAGGCGACGGCGGACACGGCGACGAGCGAGGACGATGGGCGGACCAGCAGGCGTCGGCGACGGGGCTGGCTGCAGGACGCGGGCGGCACGGGAGCAGCGGCGGCCGGCGGGGCTGCAAGCGTCGGCGACGGGGCCGGCGCGGGTGCTCGCGGACGGAGGCCGGCGGGGGCGAGGATGCCCGCGCTAATAAGACGACCCCTTTGCTTTTTTTTCTTTTTTTTTTTTGGTTTTTTTTCTCACTCTCACGTCACTTCTCTGCTGTACTTTCTGCCCTCTTCCCTCTCTTTTCTGTCCTTGACTTCGTATGAAGGAGATGGATGTTTTTTTTTTTTTTTTTTTTGGCCGGAGGAACTGGCTTGCAGTTAATAATTGCGCCGGAAATCCCTGAGATGACACTTAAGTAGGAGGACTCACCACCACCGAATCACACTTAATACACCTAGCGCCTCCTTGGATTTTGAACTCTCCACCTCTTCGTTGAGGATCGGTAGAGTCTTATTTAGTGGAGCCACCACGGCCGTGGTCTTTGGAAGAGGAACCCGATCGCGGATCAAATGACAAATGCTGTAAACCCCTAGGTGACACTTAAACAGGAGGACCCACCACCCATGAGTCACACTTAATACACCTAGCGCCTCCCGAGTTTTGAACTCTTCACTTCTTCATTAAGGATCGGTAGAGTCTTCTTCGTTGAGGATCGGAGTCTTATCCAGTGGAGCCACCGCAGCCGATGGTGATAAATGCTCCTTTTCCTCTCTTCTTTTCTCACTTTTTTCTCTCTTGCACGAATTCTTCCTTAAATTTTTTTTGTCACGAATTATTTTTTTAATTCTCCTCCTTTCATTCATGCGGGCCAACCCCTTTTATATGCAATGAAAAAATTTCCTTCTTCTTTTCGATTGTATCGGTGCGGTCAAAATGTAATCTTCACAATTTTATTTCATTTTCTTTCCTTTGTTCACGTCCTTTGATGTTTCTTTTATTATATCAAAAATGCATATTACTTGAAAATTAACGCTAAATATATATCTTATTTAAAATATTCCATCAAAACCTTTCAATTTTCTACAAAATATACCTCTCGGTATATATCGTTTGAATATATAAAGATTTATTGAATACATTAAATCGTTATTCATTATCAAAACAAGATGCCTAAAATTATATGCTATATAATTTTTTTAGGGATTAAAATTAATTTCTAATTTTTATTTAATAAATCAATGATTGAATTCTCAAAATTTAGGTGTCAACAATATATATATAAACTTCATAATTTGTAATTTAATATATTTGAACATATTTAGATTAATTCAAAACCGTGTGTGGTACTCCTTTATGACATGCAACCTAAGACGTGCCTAAAGAGGCGAGTCTTTAGAATTTTGTTGTGTAAAAGCGTTTAAAACCGTATAGGAGATAGTCAGGACCAGGAGCACTAAAGTTTGGCGCTATCTATTCAATGAACTAGCCCTTCCTAGGGAGCATTCGGAGCTAAAACCTAGACTACTGACTTATCAGTCTGCCGACAGTGCCGGGTTTAGAACAAAAGGACACGTCTCTTTAGGCTCGAGGAATCCGGCGACTCATGCATCACTAAATTCTGATCATCCGCTCTCTTTGGACTCCCAGAAAATGATGGGTGAATGCTCAACCGCAACTTCCACCTCTCGTAATTCTCGGAATGGAATAATTACTACGGCTCGAAGTGCGACGTGTATGGTTCTCTACCGTACTTCCAAGCGCAAATTAATTTCGCGTTTGGACCACTCGCTCGAATCGAAGCTAGATTACTTCCGCTGAGCTCGCCTCGTTTATACAATCTGAAATCTTTGAGTATCTTGCTAACGAGTGTTTATCTTATTTGGTTTCGCTGTCTATTATGTGAAAAAGGCCCATCTTTGTCCATGAAGCGTAGTTTCTTGACGTGACGTCGCCAAGTTGTTAGAATGAATATAAGTGAGTTTGGTTGATTCAGAGGTTAAATAATCTGTGAAAGATTTGACTAGGGGCAGATTGACATTTTCATCCGAGCATATATTCCTCTGCACTTCTACACTTCGGTTAATTGGAGTATCCGCACCCATTTCGCTAGTGAATCTGCAATAATATAATATAATCTGATATGATTTCATGTAAATAAAAGAAACATTAGAGATTGAACCGAGCAATACAAAATGAGGAAATCATTATGTCTTTCCAATAATAAAGCATGAAATCTTTACATCCGATTCCTATTTGATTGATGCGATCACTTGACGATTCAAGACAACATAGTATAATCACACATGAAACAAGAGGTCGACATAATACAAATTGTACGCCTTTTGATTAGGCCCCTCCGAGTCCCCTCATTTACTCCCATCTTAAAAATTTTAATAATGTTATCTTGTTGTTAGCAGCTAACATCGTACCTGCCACCCTAAGCCTAAGGAGCAACTCGTTCATATCAGATATCGTTCGTATTTAACGCCTTCATGTACGTCCATGTGCTTGTGTTTTTATTAGATAAATGGGCGATCAGCCTTCTATTCTATGGCCAAACCAACTAAACACTTCTACACTATAATACTCTTTTTCAACCACCTCACCCTCTCGAATGCGCTCTCCCCACGCCGGAATATTCCCCACGCGCCTCCCCCGCAGCCACTACCATGGATCAGCACTCCCCGCTGGCCGATGCTTCCAGGTCGCCTGCTTGTCATCCGCCGGTCTCCAGGAGACACCCCAAGTACCGCGGGATCCGGTCTCGGGGACGTAAATGGGTGTCCGAGATACGAGAGCCGCGTAAAGCCACACGCATTTGGCTTGGCACTTACCCCACCCCGGAGATGGCTGCGGCCGCCTATGACGTTGCCGCCCTTGCTCTGAAAGGCCCTGGCGCCCTCCTGAACTTCCCAAGTTCGGTCCTCACATATCCTATTCCGCCTTCCACGTCGCCATCCGACATACGCGCTACCGCATCGAGAGCAGCAGCTTCGAGGCTCCTGAGGTGGGATCTCGGCGTTGACTCGAACGAGCACACGGCAGCCTCGGGGCAAGAATTCATCGACGAGGACGCCATTTTGAATATGCCAAACCTGTTAGCCGACATGGCCGAGGGAATGCTCTTGAGCCCGCCACGGCCGGAGGAATCACAGGAGTACTCCGATGCAGAGGGCTTGTGGAACTAACTATGACAAGAATAAAGTCATCCATGCAGTTACTCCAGAACTAGGAAAGCTGCACTGCTGCGGTGGAGTGAATTTTGGGAAATATGCCAATCATCTACGTGACGTGTACTTTCCTGGTTTGTCGCTCTTTCAAAGCGTGGAATTTTATCAGCAGCTAATTGGTTCTTTCCATTTATGTGTCCGATGCAAGATTTCTGAAAGTTTGTTCCAACGACTTACTGATGTTTTCTTTTCTCACACATCGCATTGGTTCCCCGTCTTTCCCTAATGTGTGTGAACTTGTAAAACGCGCTTTGTTTTCTAGAAACCTTTGAATTATTACGTGGTACTACGTTTGACAAAGCAACCGAGGGTTATTATTGACACCTAAATTTTGACGATTTAGTCATTTATCTATTGCATACAAAATTATGAGTTAATTTGATTCTTAAAAAAATATTAATTGAATAGCATATAAATTTAGGTGTATTTGCATTTATCTATTGGACCGATAGTAGATGGGTTTGAATTAGTGATTCTGAGCTTTAACTTGACAGGTCGGACTAAGCCCACGAAGCGAGCAAATTGGCCCGAGCTCGTTCTTTTTAAATGACAAAAAATTATCTAAATGGAGATTTTATATGATATTACGGTGGATTTTTAGAATTTAAAAAAATCGCATTTCAATTTTTTTCTTTAGCAATAGGCGATAAAATCAGTGGATAATACTCAGGAGATGACGAAAATAAAAGGATTTTGTGATTAGGAGGTTATAGGCAATCTTCGTGAGATGAAATATTCAAAAAAAATTGCATTTGTTTTGCCTATAAAAGGGCGTGTACGGAGGTCGATCGAGGGGGCCTTCTCTTGGGAAAAATAAAAACTCTTTGGGGGCCTTCTCTTCATCCGAGAAAATAGAACACAAAAAGGTCCACAAGTGAAGGAAGGTGAGAGAGAAAAATTCTTCTAGGTTTTCCTTCTGCTGGCTTCGAAGTCAAAAGAGGCGCAGAAAGTAGAGAGAGAAGATGTGAGAGTCGGGTGAGAGTGACGGAGAGGGAGAGAGAGAGAGAGAGAGAGAGAAAAAAAAAAAAAAAGAAGAAGGAAAATAGCTACTGTTCGTCTTCTCTAGAGCTTCCCCCGCCGCTGCTAATCACCTCCGTGCCGCGGCACTCGATCCTATGCCGAACCACCGCAGTCGCCGCTCGTTCCCTCGCGACTTGCAGCACCCGCTAGCCTCCCTCGCCGCACGAAGCCCGCCGTCACTACCGTCGGCCACCGTCACTCCGAACACCCCTCCGCGACGCCCGGGCCGCTCAGCCGCTCTGTCCTGCTACGCCTTCTCCACGAGTCGTCCCCTGCTGCTGCGACCTACGCTTCCGGCGCTGCTCCTGCTCCGCCTGACCTGCAACCTGTTCACCGTCGCCACTCCCGCTTGCACTCGCATGCCTTAGCCTCTCTCCTTGGTGCCTTCCAGCCTCTGCTTGACGACCGCTGTTGTCCCGATCTCACCGCTCAGGGGTCCGACGCCGGCAGATTCGAGCCTGCCTCCGCCCGCAACCCGGCGACCTCTGCGTCTCTGCCCGCAGCACCGCAGATCCTGAGCCCCCTCTGTTGACGCTGACCTGCAGCGCCAGGAGCCCCGACGCCACCGCTCCGCTGGTCCCTGCTGCCCGAACGCTGCCCCTGTCTCGCCTAAACCGCGACCCGCTGCTTGTGTCGCCGGTCCGCCCTCCTCCGAGCTACGCTCGCGCCCGTGCTGCTTCGACCAGGGTCCCTGCTCGCTGCTCCACTTGCCACCGGAGCCCTCGGGCTGGAGATCCGACGACCGTGACCGGCAACCGACGGTGACCAACCACCACACGAGCACAAGCCTTGCTTGGGAAGGAAAAAAGGAAAATTAAATTAAGGTTATTGATGTGAATTCTGATATAATAATGCAAAGCATAGTTGGCTTAAGGTTAGTTTTGCAATTTATTTATTGCTTTTTTTATCTTGGTGTTAAATTAATGATCTATATTATGGTCACTTCACATGTTAGGGAAATAATTTTAAAATTAATTCAAGTTGCCTGCAATTTTTTTTTTTTATAAATAAAAGAGAAACGTACCGAAGAGCGTTAGCGTAACCAAATTCTCGAACTCATAGTTCGAAGAGTAAGGTAAATCTCCGGATACGGGTTTCTAATTGACTCACAAAAGATAGATTAGTCACGACTCTTAATTAATTACAATTTCTGATTTGTAAGAGTAAAATAAATCTCTCGTTATGGGTTTCTAATCAACCCACAAAAGATAGATTAGTCACGACTCGATTGAAAATCAATTGCATGTTAAGAACTTGAACTTAAAGTCGTAAATTGATATGGGCTTGAAGAATACAAACTAAGTTAGACTTAGTACTTTATTAGCCTAATTTTAGGTGGTGCATTCGAAATTTACGTCATGGTAGCTACCAATAAACCTAAGAGCAAGCAACTTCAATCTACTACAACTTCTTTTGGTTTTCCTACGTTTAGATCATCTAGTTTAACTAATTAAACTAGCATATCAGGATAATCCCTCACAATTCCCATCATAAGAGGGAAAATACCAAAATAGGAAGAGGTAATTATCGGGATAACTCAAGAGTAGTTATTTCAAATGATATATCAGTAGAATTTAACACTCTAAATAGATAAAAAGAGACCCATCAAATTACATAAAGTTCGAATAATAATTTTCTAGAGCATGATCTGTACACCTTGCTACATTAATGAAACTAAGAAAATCAAGATTGATGGTAATTTTTTAGAGAAACTCTTGGTCATCTTAGGCAAAAAAGATGATAGTTTTTGGCCAATGTAATTGAGAAAGCATCCGGTACTCTTCTCTAAGGCAAAAGATGGTTGGACATGGTTTGCTCAATTTGACGGACTCCACGCTCTAAAAGGTGGGTGGACGAGAGCAAGTATTGAGTTCAATTATTTCTTCATCTTCAGAAAAAAAAGAAAAAGAACATTCAAATTCCGCAATGTATTTTTAGCAGTGTTATCGGCTTAGTTTACATGAATATGGAGCTAGGCAATGCCTGATCAGCTCATTGAGGAGTATGCAAGTTAATTAAATCTGGGACCATATATTTGGAAGGAAGAACTTCCGTGAACAGCAAGAAGGATCGAAATTTTTTGATCTGATCCTAATAAAGAAAAAGTTAGAAAAAATCAAATGCTTGCATAATAAGAGGGATCTTTGACCATTTAAGGGTAAGGCCAAGGACATTATTATGTCACCATTCTAAAGTGGAATTATGTAATTATTAACACATTGAAAAAAATTCTTGGGCTCATGGCCTAGCTACATATGATGTTTCACGTGGTCTGCCTATGATAGGCCGACTTTCAAATACATCCACTTAGAGATAGCAAACATCAAATGCACACGATCAAATGTCACCAAGAAAGAGACTCTTGCCCCTTTTTATACTGGTAAAAGTTTGATGATTTCTTCTAGTTAATTGGGTGGTGGGGTTCAAGGATGCTTGGAATTTCTTATTGCAATTGCCATTTCTACTAATAAAATTTAAAATAAAATAAAATTTAATAATGGAGCCTATAGTTAGTAAAAATTTCGTTTGGCACAATTGTAACCATATCGTAACTATGTTATGCTGCGATTATATTGCCAAATGCCATAATGTGCTTGTTTGGCATTACATATTCTAAATTTAGAAATAAGTGCATTGAAAATTCTAAAACTTTAAAAAAGTGCAATCAAATCATAAAATTTGTTAAATTGGTTCAATCAAATCCTTTCATTAACTCCATCTATCTAGACTAAGAGAAAATGGTGAAGGAGTTAATGGAAAGATTTGATTACACAAATTTGACAAGTTTTGTGATATTATTGCATTTTTTGAAAATTTTAGGATTTAATTGCATTTTTATGATAAATTTTAAAACTTTCAATACACTTATTCCTTAAATTTACAACACCTCATAATCTGGCAAGACTGTTTTCTCATACGAGATTGTTTAATAGCTATAGTGTTAAAATTTATCCCAAACACATTATACAGTAGAACAACTCTATTACATACATATGATGTTGACACCTAAATTTTGGTGATCCGATTACTTATTGCATAGAAAATTCAAGATTAATTCGTAACCCCTAAAAAAAAAAGCTAGAATTAAATTGTGTAACATTTTTTTTTATTACATTGGACTAGGGACGGATAGGTTTGAATTGATAGTTCTAGGGTTTAATTTGATGAGTTGGGCTAAGTCCATGAAGAGAGAATTAGCTCGAGCCTGTTATTTTTCGATGACTGAAAATTAACTTATGAGAAATGGTGATTTAATATTTTTTGATGATATGATGGTGGATTTTTTGTATATTCGTGCAATCTATTCATATATTCTCAATAAAGACAGGCACGAGAAGGAGATACTGCAAGCTCATGTTCGTAAGATTTGGAATTGGGAAAATTCTATACGATCAAGAACTTTTGGCAATATTCGTTCAATTTTTGGGTTGTTGGATGATCCAATGGAAAAGAATTTTTTGCTGATTATGTGAATGTAAACGTGCGGCGACCGATTCTCTTGTTTGTAGGAAAGAAAAGAAATAAAGGAAAGAAAAGGATGCGGATGGGTTACAATTTTTGCATGGTCAAAGGTAGATGAAATTGAAAAAGAAATCGTGTCTTGACCATGCAATATGTGATTTTGTTTCTTTCCTTGGTGGGCTCCTTTCCTTTGCGTATAAAAGGGGCGCTCTCTTTCGATCGGGAGGGGGGCCACACAATTCCATACACGGCCACATTGAGAACGCATCGAAAGACACACGTGAGAAGGGAGGGAGGGGGTCGTCTCTCGACCAAGTCGTGAGACTCCCCTGCCGCACGAGACTTGTGCCACCTGCCATTGCGCCTCTGCCATTGTTGTGCCTCACCGCCCATGACACTACTCTAAGCAGCCTGCAATCCGCGATGATTAGTTGCTGATCCGACGAAGCTGAGCCGCTGCCCCTAGCTCCACGTCCCCTATTGTTGCTGCTCACCACCCCATCGTCGTTCGTACTGCCGTGTCTAGTACCCGAGCTATCGCCTTTTACCACTGCTGCTCACTCGATTGAACCCCGAGCTACCAACGACACCGCCCCTGCTGTCCAGACGGACCAAACCACCAATAGATTACCTTTATCAACGACCTCAGCCTCAATCACTTGATGTTCAGATTGTGGATTTTCTTTGCTTTGCGGGCTAAATTGTGCGCCAGCGAACACCACATCATCGGGGCCGCACAACTCAAAAGGACATTGAGAAAGCCTAGAAATTTCTCCTTTTCCTGGGGTTCGGACTTCACGTTCAGTTTGTCCTATTCAGTGAGTTTGATGCCACAAAGTTCCATCCCAATAATAGTCCAACGCTTCAAGCACCCCTGCATTAGCAAAGTCAACATCTCTATGGCTCCCTGTTGCTGCGCAAGACCACCTCCTTGACCAACGTTCAGATATTTTGGCGAATTCCCAATTCCGGATTGACGCACGAGCGAGCAATAGTGGCGGCCCAGCAAGCTCTCAATCAAAAACCAACATAATCTCGATTCTTATTTGCAGATTTTTGCCGAGTCATCATGACTAAACCATGTGTGCTTGTGTCCCGACGACGAGATCACTGCCGCTCACGACCGCCTTGCCACTATTGCTGTTCACCATTGAGGAACCGATTGCAATCCCGATCCGATTGCGCATAGTTCAAATTTGAAAGCCAATATTCGGATTAGGTAAAAATTTAGTCTAATTTGATTTATGAATATTCCGTTTCCTTATTTAAAATATCTTGATCCATATGATCAAAGTTCATGATATATAGTCCTATCCGTAATCTCGAGTAGCCTCTTAAATTGGGAAATCTTCCCAATTTCACAACGTGCATACGATTGATAGTCTAATTTCAAGCTTGAAATATGATTCGCAATCGTACGGAAAAATCACCAATTCGATCTCACGCTTGAGATATGATTCGAGATTTTTGTTAAAATTAACAAATCCGATCTCATATGCGAGATACGATCCATCAATTTACTAGATGTATATCAATCATATCTTGCATGATTTGATGTCGTGTTGTTTTAATTGATTTTGTTTCCGCAAAAGAAAACCCAAAAATATATATTTGAGTTAGATTAGGTTCATGTTAAAAAATTGCTTGTTTTAGGGTTACTTTGCATGTTTAGAATAAGAAATTTATTTATTTCGAATTTTTGAAATAAAAATCCCAAAAAAATAATAATTTAGGATGTTAGTTTTTCCTTTCATTAATTTAAATTTCATGTTTAATTATTGAGTAATTTTAATTTCAAAATTTAATTAAAAATAAAAGAAAGCATAAAAATTATCATGCACAATTCATGTAGAATTAGGTCATCCATTGCACGTCATCTAAATGTGTAAATGTTAGAATAGTTGCATTAATCTTTTCCTATCACTAGATTAGGTCATTTAATAAATGTCGCGTGACATATAGTTTGCATGTTAAGGTTGCATGTTGCATGTCATTTTAGTTAAAATAATTTTGTACATTATTGCATTGCATTACACGTAATTTCTAGGCTTCATTTATAAAAAAAAATATTGAAAAAAATCAAGTGATTGCGTGTTTATTAGAAATCATATCTAAGACTGTTAAAGTTAATTATAATCTAACATTGCATATGCTTTCGTTGTTATGAGGTAAGTCCTATAATTTATTTAGTATTTTATTTGGCTGTCAAATCGGCAGTTTGCGCACCCGCATTATCACCTCACATGTTAGGGAAGTAAATTAAAATCAATTCAAGTTGCCTGCAAAACATTTTTTTTTTCGAAATAAAAGAGAAAGGTATTGAAAGGGCGTTAGAGAAATCTAGCGTAATCAAGTCCCCGAACTCACAATTTATGATTTGTATGAGTAAAGTAAATCTCCCGTTACTTTACTTGGGTTTCTAATCGACCCACCAAAAATAGATTAGTGGCAACTCTTAATTGAAAAATCATTTGCATGTTAAGATTTTAAATCTAAGTTATGAATTGGTATGGGTTAGGGAGAGCCTAAGCTAAGTTTAAGCTTATTAATTTATTAACCAAACCCTAAGTGATTCACCCGAGGTTAGGTCGCGACATATGACTACCAATTTATGAAGGCCATAGAAAAAAGGTCAAAACAACTTATTTTCGCTATTGAAGTAGTATTTAATTCCTAAACAATTAATGTGCCCGACATGGCAATTCTAAATCATTATAGCAATTCACACATCACTTACCAAACGTCTAATGCAATCTCATTTTATTGCCAAAATACATCAAAACACTTCAGTTGGCTACACTTCAGTTGAAGCCATTCGTGGTAAAATTGAAACCACATGTTTATTCCACTTGTGTGAAAGTGAAAGGCTATCATCTGCCTGCACGAAAAACAGAAGTAAACACATGTTAGAATGCCAGGCAAAAGAACCCTCTATCAAACATCGACAAGGTTCCCGCATGAGGGGTGAATGCAACATAGAAAGTCCACTGTATCATGAAACGATCGTTCTCGTTGACCGTGGGCCCAAACAATGTGACTAGAGTCACTAGACCAAGAATTGATGCAACTAAGTCATGATGACCCCGAGTTTTGATTCTCCAAAAGGAGGGATGGAGGGGTGGGAAATTATGGGGAGGAGGGCTATAATTATATGACAAGATATGCTAAATAAGATGCATTAAGTGGCGGAGCATAAATCTTAGAGACATGATAGATTGAATCTGTTGTGGGGAACTCCACTTTGGGAGGGACAAGTTGTGAACATGATGACGAAATCCTTAGAGATAACATAACATATTGAAGGGACATCTCTAGTGTTTCTGCGGTTTTGGAGGATCCAAGAGCATGTGCATGCTTGTCGTGATTTAATTTTGGGTGCACCACCTAGGGGTTGATTAATGGATTACTAAGCTTAAACTTAACTTGGGCTCTCCAAAACCCATATCAATTCGCGACTTAAGTTCAAGTTTTTAACATACAAATGATTTTTCAATTAGGAGTCGCTATTAATTAGTTTAGGGTATCGATTAGATACCTAAGTAAAATAAGGGGAGAATTATTTTACTCTTAAGAACCAGAGATTTTGAGTGCGGGGACTTAATTACATTAGATTTCTCTAATACTATTTCAGTACCGTTCTTTTTATGAAAAAATGTCTATTAGGTAGCTAGAGTTCATTTTATTATTCTCTAACATATGAGGTGATTATGTGAGTGCATAATCTACCAATTTAACACTCAATAAAATGATAAATAAATTGCAGGGCTTTCTTTATAGCAACGAAAGAATTTTGAACATTAGCTTAGAATTCACATTAATAATCATAGATATGATTTCTAATTAGCACGCAGCCACTCAATCTTTTAGGATTTTTTCTTGTTTAATGAAACATAACCTACATGAAATGTAATGCAATGATGTATAAAAATGTATCTATGCTAACGTGAAATGCAACGTGCAACCTAATATGCAAGTTATATGTCATGCGACGTTACTTACTTGACCTAATCTAATGACAGACAAATATTAATGCAACTATCCTAATATGTCACACGTTTAAAGGATCCTAAACATCCAATGATTGACCTAATTTTAGGTGACACGTGTATGATATATTTTTTTCTTTTTTAAGTGAAATTTGAAATTAAAGTTACCTAATAATTAAACATGCAATTTCAATTAAGGAAATCTAACATCTTAAAGCAATTTTTTTTTGTATTTTTTATTTAAAAAATTCGGAACCAATGAATAACCTAATCTAAACCATGCAATCTAGCCTAAAACAAGCAATATTTTAGCAAGAATTGAATGTAATTCAAAGATATATATTTTTTTGGGTTTTCTTCTTTTCAAGAAAGCAATCAAACGATGGATAGATATTTAATTAAATAATGTAATCTAAAATCTTATATTATCTATCTCAATAAGGACACGAAATAAACCAACGATTGTATCCAAGTGGTTATGGATATTGATGAAGGCTTATTTGTTCAAAGTTGGAAACGAATAAATCAACGATTGTATCCAAATGATCATGGGTAGGATGGACGATTTTCCATACCCCGAGCATCGTATCTCGTGATTAGAGATCGGATGGTAGTCTAGGTATGTTGTTAAATTAGGAAAGTTTCCTAACTTGGGGGTATCTTAGGATTTTGTGGATACTATATTATCTAAGTAAATATCTAACAAAATATTCTATATCATAAAATTTCAGAATATATCTAACTACTCAAATAAGGCAGTAAAATATTTGCATATATACTAGAGATGTGCACCTTACCTAATTTGAGGATTTTATTTCCAAATTTGCTTGCAACGCAATGGGATTGGAATCGTGACCTATCCCTCAACGGTGAATGGCGACAAATGGTGGTGAGCGGCAGCAACACGTTAGCGGGTGTTGGTGGCGCGCGGTTCATGGCCAAGGAGGACTCATTGATTGCTTATACACCGTGAGTGGGGGAGTTGACGGCTCAGGGTGACACAATCACACGATGGTCAAGGACGACAAGTGTTATAGATGAAGCCAAATACTTTTAAGGGCTTTTTGTCTTTTCTATTAGATTTTCTTTTAGGTTAAAAGCCACACATTTATATTAGCGATGACAAGATGCTAGCTGGCAAGATGCTAGCCGTCAAGACGCTGAAAAAAAGAAAATAGAGAAGCAAGAAAAAAGAGAAGAAAAAAGTGAGGTTTTTCCTTTATGAGGGTTTTCAATCTCTTTGTGCCCTAATCTTGAGAAAAGATTATCATTGTATTCCAACTTTTTTCGAAGTCTAGTGGATTCGTGGAGTACCTCTGCACGGAGACGTAGCCTGGGTTTAGGTGAACTTCAATAACAAATTTTCTGGTGTGTTCTTCTGATTATGTTATTTTATTATTATATTATGCTTGGTGAATTGTTTGTAAGCATTATTTTTCTGAAATCAATGTGCGATTTCATAACAATTGGTATCGAGCATGGGTTGGCTAATGAGAACATTGAGGGTTTTTTTGATGACGTTCAATTAAAAGCAAACAGTACGGCAGAAGATCAAATCAAAATCGATAAATTCAATGGGTAGAATTTCAGATGGTGGAAACTACAAATCGAGGATAATCTTTATCAAAAAGATCTCTATGCACCACTTGAGGGTTGGAAATCCGAGATGGCGAATGTGGATACGACCGCAGAAGCCGGATGGAAAATTTTTGATCGAAAGGCATGAGGTGCAATTAATCTAGGGTTGACGAAAAAGACAAGGTACCACATCGCAGAAGCAAAAACTACAAAAGAAGCTATGGATATTCTAATGAATATTTATAAGAAGCCATCCACATCAAATCAGGTCATGGGTCAATTGAAATCCGCAGGCATAAATTTAGATATGAAACTACAAGCTTTATTATTTTTATGTTTACTTTCAGAAAGCTACAATACCGCAGTGCAGGGAATTTCGAGCACCATGAAGGATGATTTAACTATTGATGATGCTGTGAGTAGTATCATGGATGAATAGATACAAAGGAAAGTTTCAGGTTGAGATAATTTTTCGGCATCTACATCTTTAACGGCGCTCGTAGTGGAGAACCATAGAAGAAGTAAAAGTAGAGGAAAATTCAGCGAGGGTGGTAGATCACAATCAAGGGATAAGAGATAGGTTGTAAAAGATGACTATTGGTTTTGTCACCGGACACCGAAGGTTTCAATGTGAAGCCTATAAAAAGAAGTAGCGAGATGAGAAGCAAGGAACTAATGTGGTTAGCGATGAATCTTTACTAGATAATTTGTGTTTGTTTGCAGGGTTTGACTTGATAACATATAAATGGTTTATTGATTTCGATGCTTCTTTTCATTGCACCTCGTAAAGAGACATATTTGATGATTATGTCAATGGAGATTTCGGACAAGTGATTGTGGGAAACGGCCACATGTGTCCTATTGTTGGCAAATGAATTGTGACTGTGAACATCTCAGGTGGAGGATGTCTAGTTTTGCATGAAACTAGGCATATTCTAGAATTAAAAAAAAAAAAAAAAATCTAATTTCAACTAGTAAACTTGACCAAGAAGATTTGGTAATAACCTTTAGATGCGAAGAGTGGAAGATAACCTCAAGGGCAAGAGTAGTAGCAAAGGGAAAGCGTACGGGTACATTTTACATTCTCCAAAGAGATAATATCAGTGATATAGTTGCAACTACAATGGTTACAAGTAATTTATCTACTCTTTGACATTATCGTTTGTGACATCTTGGTGAAAATGGTATAAAGTAGCTACACTTGAAGAAATTACTTTCGGGTTTGCAAAAAGTTGAATTAAATTCTTGTGGGAGTTGCATTTATGGAAAATAGAAGGTTGTTAGTTTTCAATTGAATTGGCAACAAAATAAAGACCAAAAACTAGAGTTTGTTCATACTGATGTATGGGGACCTACTCAAGAACTCTTTTATAGTGGTAAGAGATATTTTGTCACTTACATTAATGCTGTGGCAAGGAAGACTTTGGTCTATGCTCTTAGAGAAAAATTAGAAGTATTCGGGATGTTCATAATGTGGAAAACCATGGTAGAAAAAGAGATAAGTTATCGATTAAAACTCAAGTCTGATAATGGTGGTGAATACACGAGTAATGAATTTACACAATATTTGAGTCGAGAAGGCATACATGAGTTAAAAACTGTTCCTAGAACTCTTCAATAGAATGGTGTAGCTAAAAGGATGAACATGGCTATTTTAGAATGTGTGAGATGCGTGAGGACTTATGGGCTGCCACAGTTGATGTAGCTGTTTATCTTATTAATAAAGTCTATCTAATGCGTTGGATTGAGAAATACCACAAGAACGATGGTCAAATAAAAAGATTAATTATTCATATCTAAAGATGTTTGGTTATATTGCATATGCTTTTATTGCCAAAAAGGATAGGAAAAAACTTGATGCTAAGTCCCAAAAATTCGTCTTTATTGGATACGGTGGCGACAAGTATGGCTATAGGCTTTGGGATTATGAGAATAACAAAGTCATTCACAATCGGAATGTGGTATTCCATGAAGAAAAGATGTACAATGATCGTTAAATAAAGCATGAGAATGTAGTAGAACCAGAATATGTTGAATTAGACATAATGTCTGTGAAAATATTTCTAGTAGATCAAAGTGCACTTGAAATAGAGGTTCAAGATGAGCCTATTATCGTGAGGAGGTAGTTCAAGAGGAACGCAGTGACTTGGAACAAACTAACGACCCTGAAGTACCTGTCTTGAGGAGGTCTACACATGTGAGAAAGCCAAAGGTAATTTTATATCCATCAGCTAATACTGTTCCGCGCCATGTCCTATATACAGATTCAGGAAAACTAAAGACTTACGGCAAGGTAAAGAAAGACATGTTTCACTTGCAATGGGAGTGTGCTATGAAAGACGAGATGAGCTCATCATTTCAGAACAAAACTTGGGAGTTGACCAAGTTGCCCACATGTTAAAAAGCTTTGTTAAACAAATGGGTGTATAAGATTAAGAATGAAGTGGATGGTAGTATTAGATACAAGGCGAAACTTATAATCAAGGATTTTCTCAAAAAGAAGGGATTGACCACTCCAAGATATTTTCACCTGTAATGAAAATGACATTTATTAAAGTTCTGTTCAGTATAGTTGCAGTGGAAGATCTTTATTTTGAGCGGTTAGATGTAAAAACAACGTTTTTACATGGTAACTTAGATAAAGAACTATACATGGCACAACCTAAGGATTTTGAAGTCAAAAGTAAGGAGCACACGATACGTCGCTTGAAAAAAAGCTTATATGGCTTGAAAAGCTTTATGGCAATGGTACCTAAAATTTGATAATTTCATGAAAGAAAAATGATTTGCACACTGTGAATCTGATCACTATATTTATTTTCGTAAGTATGACGATGGTAACATTGTGTATCTCTCTTTATATGTGGATAACATGCTGGTGGCTAGTTTCAAAATAAAAAGAATCGTAAAAGTGACGAAGATGTTATTAACACAGTTTTCTATGAAAGACTTAGGAGAGGCCAATAATATTTTAGGCATGAAAATCATTAGGGATGGGAAAAATAAGAAATTATGACTGTCGTAGGAAGATTATGTGAAGAAGGTGTTTAAGAGATTTAACATAGATAAGACAAAACCGGTTGCAATTCCTTTAGCGAGTCATTTCAAACTTTCTAAGGGTATGTGTCTAAATACCTAGGCTTTGAAAGATGAGATGACAGTAGTTCTATGCATCAACAGTGGGAAGTTTGATGTATGCCATGGTGAGCACGAGACTAGACATTGTACCGGCAAAGTGAGAATTGTGAGTCGATATATATAGAATCCAGGCAAAGAGTATTGGAATGCAGTGAAATAGATATTGAGATATTTAGTAGGTGCTTCCAACTACTCACTTTTTTATAGTGGTACATCTTTAGAATTGTAGGGTTATGTAGATGCAAATCATTCAAGTGATCAAGATAGTAGTAAGAGTACTACTAGATATGTCTTTACAATTATATATCTTTATAGTTACGAGTACAACAGTGAGTTGGGTATCTCAACTACAAAAAGTAGTGGCTTTATCAAACGAGATGTAAAATATGTGGCGATCACAGAAGCCTCCAAGGAATTCATATGGTTACAAGATTACATAGAAGAGTTACATCGAAAATAGCTAGTTAGTACAATATGTAATGATAGTCAAAGTGCAGTGCACTTAGCAAAGAATACAACTGATCACTGAAGGACTAGACATATCAAGAAACGTTATCACTTTATTATATCGGCATTGAAAGATAATGAGTTAAAGTTACAGAAGATTGATGGCTTGAAGAAGAATCCAACTGACATGTTGACCAAAGTAGTAGACAGAGAAAAGCATATTTTCTGTACTACTACCATTGGTATTACTCCATGTTGATTGATGATGAGTATCGCATAGGTACAAGTTTTTCAATTATTAGTTTTTTGAAAAAAATGGATGCAAAGTTGCTTGGTGCTTGAGTATATTTGTCTTCAAGTGGGAGATTGTTGTAGATGAAGCCAAATTCTTTTAGGGGCTTTTTTTTTGTCTTTTTTATTAGATTTGCTTTTAGGTTAAAATGTACACCTTTATATTAGCGATGGTAAGATGCCAGCCATCAAAACGCTGAAAAAGAAAATAGGAGGCAAGAAAAAGAAAGAAGAAAAAAGTGAATTGTTTTTTTTTTCTTTACGAGGGTTCTCAATTTCTTTGTGCTCGATCTTGAGAGAAGATTATCGTTGTATTCCACCTTTTTTCGAAATCTAGTGGATTCGTAGAATGCTTCTGCACGGAGACGTAGTGCAGATTTGGGTGAACTTTGTTCACATATTTTCTGGCGTTATTTTTCTGAAATTAGCATGTGATTTCGTAACAGTAAGGACAACTGGTTGTTTCCCAATGGATCACGAGCAGCTCGTAAGAGTTGCAGCTTAGCATGTAGGACTCCACGGTTGGTGATTTCGGCACAATTGCTTTTGGTAGTTGGAAGCTACTGGTTGAAAAGTGGTGTAATCGTCTAAGAAATTTCGCCTATGATGGCAATAAATCACCGCAGAAGTTGCTGAACAAACATTGAAGGCAGCGTCGAGATTGGACTGCAATTTGACTTGAGAAAACCTGCAGCAAGAATGATTCAAGTGGGGCTAAAGCAATGACATGACGAGTTGCTGAACAAACGTTGAAGGCAGCGTCGAGATTGGACTGCAATCTTACTTGAAAAAACCTGCAGCAAGTGAAGACCACGTGCAATTGCCAGAGGAACTTCACGATTTTCCCTTTTCTCTCCTGGCAGAACGTGAATCTCTCTCTGTGTCTCTATATTATGTGCTCCGAGAAAAAATTAGCCAACACCCTTTGACTCAAGCGTCTCAATTATATATTCTTTTTTCTGCGCATTATCTTGACATATTTTATTTCCTTTTCTATTTGGCAGAGATATTCAGTCAATATTCATATTAGACTAAATCTTTTAATGACCAAAGCGCACATGAATGGCCTCTTCATTTGCAATCGGTGGCCGCATATATGTCAATAGCCCAATAGGCACAGATAAAACGAGGATTATGCCGATTGTTTCCCTCTTTGCCACATGACCGAAAGATTTTAAGATATTACTATTTTTTCAAATTTGCCTTGATCTCAACATCCATAGACTTGGCCAAAAATTTTCCTCACCGCGGGCTTAGTCTAATCTCGTTAGGTTAAAGTTCAAAATCATCAATTTAAATCCATCCGTCACTGGTCCAATGCATAATGTACTACGATTAATATTTCTGTTTAGAGGCTAAAGTTCAGTCCCTAATTTTTTATGCAATAAATAAATGATCGGGTCATCAAAATTTAGGTGTCAACAATGCTTCTGCTCATTCCTTTCATTTTACTCAACCGATAATTCTGCCTTGATTCTGGCGTAAGAAACGTGGTGGTGCAAGATAGAAAAGCATATCAAGTTTGGAGGCCGGAGTTCGTCCAAATAGTTTCTGTTTTTTCAGTGATAGAAAGACTAACCTTGTTGCTATTTTGGGCTGTGTCTGGAGCAAGACTTGCGTCCTATCGTATTTTGACTTATTGTTTATCTTTCCAACTGAAAGAGGATGACCCGATTAAAAAAAAAAGAAAAAGAAAAGGAAAAAAAAGAAAAGGAGGCCCAGATGTTTTTCAATCAAGATAAAAAGGAGTTCTGCAATTTATGTAAACACTGAAATGTCATAGAATATAAAGTCGGTTTTTAGGGTGCTTTGGTATCGTCATATCGGCTTTGATTTCCTGCTGGCAACGGAGAAACGTCTTTTCTCCTTGAAAGATTGTATTGCATTCAATAAATAAAAAGTTTGTGGAACTGGTTCTGGCAATGTCGACTGATAACAATTTCCTCTCCTTATAAGTGAGTTGCGAGAACAAGCGGCAGAGATCAAGCCCAGAGACCGGCACACCACTTGCGAAAATCTAGACAGACATCTCTGCAAAATGTCTGTAAAACTTAGATGCGATCTTGCGTCTGTAAAAGGAATCTAGACACAATCTGAATGCAATGCGATCTTTTAAGGAGAGAAGATGTTTTTCGAATTCAAATGTCTTCTTTGCTGCTCCAAGTAATCTTAAACAAGCATCAGAACGGATGCGAGCACTTCAAGAAGCAAGTCGCATCAAAACTGGTTCATGAGATGGGGACTATAACCTTGGAAGCACAATCTGAATCTTGTATCCTGAATGGTGGAAACAACGGAAATCTAATTAAAGCTACCAGATCAAAATTCTCTTCCGCAAGTTTTCTTCTGATGGGGGAAAATAGAACACAAAGGATCAGGTCCACTACAAGGATATCACATCTCGCATTAAGAACAAGTTGGTGCCAAAAGAGAAGCAAGCAAAGGGATTGCTGGCGAGAACTGCAATGCTTGAACATTTAACTGAGGAGGAAATATGTCTGCCCCTCACGAGTCATGACAGTTCATCATCTGTTAAATTATGTTTTCTGTGAAATTATATGTTCCTTCTTCTTGAGGAGGGTCGCTGTCCTAAAGTTGGCATCATCCCCAGTGAAGCTCCACCATAGAAATGTCGGAGGAATGGTAGTGGCATGCCATAGAGCATGAGCATCTACATATCCCTGGTAAGGTGGCATGACGTGCATCTCCAACAGCATTGAGGCAGCTCCACCCATGATCACCACCCACAATTTCCAGCGTGAAAACTACTGAGCGGCACCAGCCCATACTGCCCATATAAGAATCTGTGCTACGGCCATTGCAACACACACTTTCATGTGCAGAACTACAATAGAGTGATCTTTAAGACCATTTCTGGTAGCAGACACCCAATATCGAGCAAGAGAAGGATTCAAGCTATCATTTGACCAAGTAGATCAGTAGGAATGTTTGATTCAGGCTTTTTTTTTTGCCATTTTGGAGGTAGCAGCAACTATTTTGATACATCTTTTCTGTATGGTTGGCGTTGCCGATTGTATAAACTGATCCAAAATTAATCTTGAGTTGTCTACCAGTTAGCCAATGATGACCACTAACTTCGGTGACAAACACATAGAGCATTCGTGAAGACCCGTGACTATTTTTAATCCAGGTCTGGGGATCAAATATGCAAGGCCACAGTTGCAAGCAAGCCGGTCCCCCCAAAAAAGTTCGGGATGAGCTTCTGAATTGCATATCAGAGATTCACATAGTACTCCTGACCTCATGTCAATGAACCCAGGTCGAGCAATTTCTTGAAACTGCACTAGGCATTAATGTATATATTTCGAGGATAAAAAACCCTTGTGGGTGGAACAACTCTGGTAATAAGGACATCAAAGCATGGCTTCTAAGCATTCAAATACAGGTATCATGGAACATGCCGACACAATCTTGAAGGGCATTCTCAACAACTGTAGAATCAACTGGTGCTGGAATGAGTACTTATTAAATAAAAACTAGAAAGTAGATACCATGATTAAGCTTATAGAAGTTGAGATACAAGATATATGTGGTCACAAATGCAATAAGAGGAGTTGTAACCATGACCCTGGCAGCCTCGTAAATGCTCTCAGTATTGCCAATATGAGAGAAAACCTGAGTAATGAAACTGCAGATGAATAATCCAGCGTTTCATTGAAGTCCACATCTCTGTCGATGTAAATACATTAAAAGAACATCAAGAAGCAGGATGTAACCTAACAGTATAAGCAAATATAGGTACATTATAATCAACTATTAGGGAGATGCAACTGAATTGAGATTATTATCCCTAACGTGAGAAATGATTGACAATGGGAACCAAAACAAGAGTCAAATTGAACCGCTAGCCTTGAGTAGGATAGAATTCCTATTATGGTGCATTTGCAGGATTGAATCCCGATACCCGAAGTCAGCTTTAACATAAAACACACAACTCTGAATACAAACTGAAGGAAGATGGAGCCTAATTCCTGGTTACATTTGATCTATTCAGTTAAGTTTCTCTGACCTGTTGATAATCCTGCCCACCTATTCACAGTCATGCTTCGTTTCTCCTTTTTTCTATTCAATAAAAGAGGCTATTGGAAGGAAGTTGTTTAGGTCAAAGGCGGTTCCCTATGTTCGAATTTTGTAAGCATGGGTGATGATTAATTGCCACATCAACATCTAGAAAAAATTGAACCACCAAATTAGCGGTCACATTGTGTAATAAACTGGCGGTTTAATGTAACTGACGCATGATGGCTAGCGTGAAGCCAATTTTCATAGTTCATACAACATTTCCAAGTAAAAATGAACTAAACAGAGTTAGGACTCTTTTTCTATACAGGAAGTTTATCAGCCAATTTTCTACTCAGTAAGGCAGGATCTAAAATCATGATACAAAAGGTGGCACCCAATGATTCAAAATTTGAGCAAAATGAAAAGCATATGTTCAGTAATGCTTACCGACTGTGAGATACAGCACTCCAGAACCAGGAAATCATGGACAAGATTCTGTAGACATGCCGTGAGCTTGTATAATCATAGTAACTTCTCTTTTCTGGTCTCAGGGGTAACTTGTAGTACAGAAGGATGAAAAAGGATAGCCACCCATGAAAATGCACCGCAAGATTGAGCACAAAAAAGCGACAGAGACGGGTTCCTGATGATGGAAGCAAAGCAGTTTAGATGCATGTGGAGGATATATGCTATCAAATATGATCAGATACACACATCATAGATTTGATAATGCTAGAAATCAATTTAAATGTGGAAATCTGAAATCCATAGACACACTTGAACGGCCATGATATTTAATGGGTTTGCCCCCGAGTTTCTTTCCTCTTCTATCACAAGCTTACACCCATTTCGACAATCACTCTGGCAGTCCCATTGTTTTCATGTAAGGTAAAGTGGTTCCTGCGTTCTAAGGACCATCAGTAGGTTTCCCATCAGATGAAAATTTACAATGTTGGAAGCACTTGTCTTCCGTACAACCTGAACTTTCAAACTTTTCAACACGACCTGGCAAAACATCAACACTAGCCATGATGAAATGGAAAGTATTCCAATCAAAGAGCAAGCTTTTGGAATGAACTTATTTCAAACCAGCGTGTAGATAGACCGACTTAGAATATAATGATAATAATTATCCATGTTATTTAACGAAATGAATTATTATATCCTAATTTGAAATGAATATCTTACATGGTTAATTTACATGTAAACAACATAATTCCATTAACTTAAATTAATGGAATGACAATATTAAATATTTTCATATAATTTAGGGGACTAATTTGGACATTTAAACAAAATTTCAAGAATCACATTGAACAAATTTAAAAGTTCATGAACGGCATTTTACATTTAGCAAGAGTTTACGAACCACATTTAATAAAATAATTATTCAAGAATGATATTGTACATTAGGCTAAAATTCAGAAACCATTTGTGTAAACATCCCTTGAGTTTTCACGAGACTCTGATCCAACAACTATTGCTGGTTTCCTTTGAAGCCACATATACAGGCACAAGTAATTGGAAATTACAAACCTTCCAAAACAATAAAAATAAAAAATAAAAAAAGTTCCCCAACATATTGACCTATTATCTTCAATTTAAAGAGGTCGATTATCTAATCCTTTGATCCAGTTTTATACTGCACCTTTGACCCATTCATACAATGCCCATCAAGCTCCTAGTGAGATCTTCCACTCAACCGCCGGTTTTGTTGCCCCCGGCCTTATTCCCTGCAAGAACACGGCATACACGACCCCGTTCATGTGGCCCTTCCCGATCGCTCCCACCACCCTCTTGCAGTTGTTCACGGCCTTGCTCCGCTTTAGGGACCATGCGAGATACTGTGATCGCATACAGCGTTGATTGAGCAAAGCTACATATGTAAGAATTTTCTTCATATATGAACACAAACAGATAAAAATGCAAATGTCTAATTAGTAATGCTTTGCTGCCGTATATATGGTGGATGGAAAGCACTACAAACATTGGATGAGTAATCTTGCTCACAACTTAAGCAATCCTGCGATGACGACTCTAATATAATAGTTCTGCACTTCCCTTTATCTACACGTGAACTGTAATACATGATCCGCTGCGCGTAAGCTGAAAGATGTTGGAGAAGGGTAGCGGTTCAGCTGACAGATAGTGTACTCACCGTGTCTCGTTCATGTATGAGAGGCTGCAAAAGTGCTGGATAAGAAAAACTAAGGCCTTGTTTGGTAACCATCCAAACAGGGCAAAATTCTGATTTTTTGTTTAAGAATCAGTTTGGGCCCCGTAATCGCGTTTGGTAAAATTTTTGCTCCGGGAACAAATTTGTTCCCAGGAATGCATTGAGAGTAGAATCAAGAACAAAAAAAGATGTGATTTTTGTTCCGAATCGAATTGAGAATCAAAACTTTTCTTCTTCTCTTTTCTTCTTCTTCATCGACCGCCATCCCGCGACCGTCGCCGCCGCCCGCCGCCCGCCACCACTAGTCGCCACTCGCCATTGATCGCCGCCCGTAGCCGGTTGCCGGCAATTGGTCCGGCGAGCTTGCCGGAGGCTCACCAGGCCGGGGTGAGGTCCGGTGAGCTCACCGGGGTTGGGTGAGGCCCGCCTAGCCCCGGTGAGGCTTGCCCGGCCTCGCCGGTGGCCGGGCGGGCCTCGCCTAAAAAAAAAAAAAAAAAAAAAAGGAAAAAAGGAAAAAAAGAAAAGAAAAAAAAGGAAAAAATTATAAAAATTATTTAAAAATTAAAAGAAATTGATTTGGAACAGAATCAATGAATACGGTACCAAACGCAATTCTATTCTAAAATCATAAATTTTGTACGAGTTACCAAACACGTTTTTTTACTCAAAATTAGTTCCTGTCCCAAATCTAATGATTAGGACAAAGAGAAGCTAAATGATCAGAAGCTTTCTTCATACATTATGAGACCAGATGTTCGAGCATACATACTGTTATTTCAATTGGCCGATCCCCCAAAACAATTTGAGCACCGATTTCTTCAGATACCTTCCGAGCAGCTCGGAACTGCAGGAAAGAAAACAATTGCAAGTTGAGAGAATGTCATAGGAGTTTAGAGGAGTCGATTGCTGAAATCATAATTTCAGGTCACTACCTCATCTCCGAATGGGCGGTTGACATCTGAGGAGATTTTTGAAGAGAAAATTGCCAAGAGTAGACGTAATGCTAGGGCTGTCTGACCACCTGTCATGAAACCAGATAAATATCATCTAATTGAGCTTTATTTTCCAAGTGCAGATCAGAACTAACAAGTAACAAGAAGCTAGAGCTTACCCAAGTTTATGCTACGACCAACATCACCAAAAAACCCGGTACCACTCAGGGAAAACATGCTGGACTGTAATTGTTGACTAGGATCTCCTTAACTAGTTGTGTACATGATCCCAGCTCTGAAAATAAGCTATGCAACGGCTGGAGTTCAGATATGGATAGGACATCAAAATTTTTGGTGCTTATGAGATCTCAAAGTGCCAGTTTCAGTTTCAGAACTCAGAAGTTAAAATATGGAAAATTACTCTCCTTTCAAATACCCAACATGGAAGAGCAAAATGCAAAAAGAAAGGAGCACGTTGTTGACCTGTAGCTGTGATTTCACATCATGAACTATTGCAGTATTAATTTTCGAAACGCCCAATGCCTCTGTGGAATTTGGGGCGACAAATTGGAAACCATGCATGCTAAACTCTTGCAGCATCAGTCGATCAAAATTTTCAACCTTTCAATGATGGCCAAACATGCCAGCAAAATCGACCGGTTACTTTCATTATGTCTCATATTGGTATATGGGCGACTTATATCTGCACTCGACTAAGATTTTCTAACTTAATCCCCATTCGTCTCGTTAGCTTGATTCATTTATAAGTGGCTGCACAATACTTGGTAAATTAACTCCTGCTTTCATCAGGATTTCTGGTCTAATATTTCCTAGACAATCAAAACAAAATGTTGAATATGTACACCACATTCTATCATCTAAGAAGCTTACGCATCTAAGAAGCTTACGCATCTAAGAAACATGTCAAGAATATATATCAAGCATGTTCATAGTATAACTATGCTGGGTTAAACAAAAACACGGTGAATCAACTCCTGTGTGCTTCCACTACACTCGCAATAAATTATTAATATGAGTACTGAATCAGCTCGGTAATCACATTCAACGCGACAGCACAAAAAGGAAAAATGCCTACAAAAGAGGTGGAAACGTGCCTGCTCCTGTAGAGCTCGACCACGACGTTGTCGGGGCTCACGACCCTGACGATCCGCGCCACGTCGTCGGTGGATTGTCGCGAGATGTGGGTGGTGCCCACCAGCCATATCTCCTCTGCCTCCATGAACTCCGACCTCCAAGCCGGGACCGGCCCAAACTGCCCCTTCCGGACCAGCACGAAGGTCACGTCGCGCGCCAAGTCCAGCAACTCGGGGTGCGACAAGGCAATAGAGGCCCTGGACTCCTCCAGAACCTCGCTCCGGAAGTCAAAACCGGGCGGTGGCGGTCTGATGGAGGCCCTGAAGGGTCCGACGGTTCTGGGTGTGCGCAGAGCTGGGCGAGGCGTGAAAACGGGGAAGGTTGATCTGAGGATGGTGTCCATGGATGCTAGGAAGGATTTGCTTCCACACCCCACGGATGGAGAGAGAGAGAGAGAGAGAGAGAGAGAGAGAAGCCTCGTGGTTGGGGTGCTTCCATGGCTTCTTATCATCCGCATAGGTCGCCTACGTATGCAAGGCAAATCAGAAAAATGCTGGATATTCTGAACCGACATTGTATTGTATTCGTATCGACACATGCCTCATCCTAGAGAGGGTCACTCCTTTCAGACTTCACAGTGCCTCTTATTCCTATACATCTTGATGTTGTATATATGAAGGCTTTTAAGTTGTACATTTCCTAATTGAGTTTGGTGGTAAGAGGATTTTATTATTTTGGGAAAAATTTCAAATAAGGGCATAAAGTGCCATCATTTTTTCGAATAAGGCCTCAAGTGGATATTGTTTTAAATAAATGTCTGAAGTGACATTATCTGTTTCAAATAAGAGTCCGACTTTCCGACTAATCAAGACATTTTCACCATTTATCTCTTTCAATTTTCCTTTTCTTCTTTCTTTTTTTCTTTTTCCTTTTTATTCCTTTTTTTATTTCTTTTTTCCCTTTTCTCGTTCTTCTTTCTTCTTCTCCAATGGCCTTCCGGCTATTAGTGATCCTAGAGAGGGTTGGGCGTGGGACGGCCTTGCTTGAGTGAGGTGACCCTAGCCACGGGTGAAGTTACCCTCGCCCGCAGTTGGGGTGAGGTCGCATAGCCCTCATCAACACTTGCCAGCATCCGCCAACCCTTACTAGAAAGGAAAAAAAAAAAAGAAAAGGAAAAGAGAGAAAGTAAAAGAATAAAAAATCATTTAAAATTAAAATTGTATTGGATGAAAATGTCCTTTGATTAGTTGGAATATTTAGGTGACCGGTAGCCGGTAAGGTCAAATCCTTATTTGAAATAACAATGGCCACTTTAGGCCCTTATTTAACATAAAGTCTATTCCGGGCCCTTATTTAACAAAATGAAGACACTTTGAGTCCTTATTTGGAATTTTACCTTGATTTAATGAAAAAAATACTTCAAAACACATCTCCAATTGGTGGTTACAAGGAAGTTTCCTCCTACTAAAGAATGAAGGAAAACATGACCAAGTTATACTATTTTGAAAAAAATACAAAACAGAAAAAAACATATTTCCCATGTCACACAATAACAACTTAAATATCTATACTTTTACAAATACTAAATACATACAAGAATCCCCATCCGCCCAATTGAGGTCCTTGTCCAACTCTCTCTCTCCTTGAGCTCAAGGTCACACTATTAGTGGCAACAACACGATGCTAGATTTGGTCTTAGACACATCAGATTTGACACTCCAAGCTTGAATCCAACTTGAGAAGATGGGCCTAGTCATAGCACAAAGGAACATAATGATACGTGAAATTTAACATATGGGATGAATGCACATGCCAAGTAAATCGGGCGAAATCTGACTATAATACCTTGCTGGTGGGAAGAAAGGGCAGCAATTCACTACTTAAACTTGTCCAAGATTTTGACCAAAGAAAAAAAAAACATGTCCACAATCATTTTTTTTTTCCATAAACTCAACTAACTAATATCAAATTAATCCCAATAGCTAATAGTCATAATATTCCACCAATATCATTTTTTTCTCTGCTATAGTGAACTCTCTCTCTCTCTCTCTCTCTCTCTCTCTCTCTCTCTCTCTCTCTCAATCAAAAGCATTCTGCCCTCTATATATAAGAAGATGAATTGGGCCCTAATAAAGACAAGATAAGCCCAACAAGAAAATCCAACCCAAAAATAAATTTAATTATTAGATGAAAGGAAATCGCATATATATATATATATATATATATTAAGAAAAGCCTTGTTTGGCTCGAACTGTTTTTCTAAAATATTAAGCTCGCATCTATCATCTATGAGTATGTAGGAGAGTGATGAGGAGAATCTATATTTTCTAAGATAGGTTCAAGCTGATTTTGTTGGTAAACAGAACTGGAAATCCCGATCTATCGTCTAAACCATTAATTTCTGGTTTATATGGTATCTCAGGATTATTTCTAATGTTATTAGTAGGTAAAGGTGTTGTGTCTCTATGCATACTTGGAGGGAGAATACTCTTATTTACTTCATTTCACAACATTTCATAGGAGATCCTTCACATATTAGAGATAGGAACCAAGATCTCCTATCCAATATGCGTTGCAAATCCTTAGGGAGATTTAGAGAATACAAAGAACTTTTCCTTCAAAGGGTTCTTGTCAAACCAGATTGCAATCAACCCTTTTGGAAAGAAAAATTCTTAGCTGGTTTACCCTAAATTATAGGTGACCGAGTTAGAGATAGAATTAGAGAAGAATACAGTGGCCAAATACCTTATGATCTTATTTCTTATGGAGAAATAGTCTCTTACGTTTATAGGCAAGGAACACAAATGTGTGATATCATCAAATTACAAAAACAACTCAAGGAAGAACAATCTCTCGCCAATAGAAGTCTAGGAGATTTCTGCGCTCAATACGACCCCTCTTATAATGAAAAAACAAAGTCAAAATGTAAAAGGACTTGTCCTTTTGAAAAAGAAACAAAGAAACATCACAACAAACCTCAACCTCATAGGAATAAACGTAGACACCATAATAACCAGAATAAACCTCAGACGGATAAGAAAAATTTTAAAGACATCAAATGTTACTCTTGCGGTAGAAAATGTCATATTTCAAAATATTGTAGGATTAATAAAAAATTAAATGAACTTTCTTTAGATGACAATACTCTTTACCAGTTAAACAACATCCTCATAGAAAATGGTGATACTTCTTCTGATGAACTTCTTGAGGAAGAAGGTCTTCAGATTAATGAAATAGAAACCTCTTCCGATTCTGATTATAAAGACGCCTCTCCTAACAAACCTATTCTTGAAATAAACATGTTAACAAAAGAAAAAGAATTTCTCCTTAGCACAGCTGACAAAATAACCGGCTCGAAGCCAAAAAAGAATACTTAGATAGGCTTCATTCCTCGATGAACATTGTTGCTAATCCTAATACTTCTTACAATCTAAAAAAACATTTTAAATAGAAACAAAAAAACCCCAGTCTAGACCCATAAATATTAATGACCTTCAAAATGAAATAAAACAACAAAAATTAGAAATACAAGCCCTGAAAGCAACACAGTTAGAAATGAAACAAGAAATTTCTGCTATAAAATCCCTTGTCATAAAAGGAAAGACAAAATTAGAAGACCAAAACGAAATCACCAATACTTCTGACACTTCGGACCCAGCCTTTCTTATGTTATTAACAGAAATAACATTTAGAAAATGGATAATAAATATTATGATAAAAATCAATAATGAGTTTATTATTGAAACAATAGCTCTTTTTGATACAGGAGTTGATCTCAATTGTATCAAAGAATGCCTTGTTCTAACAAGATACTTTGATAAAACATCTAGGTCCTTAAAATCAGCCTCGGGAGACAAACAATTGGTTTTCTTTGCCTTTTATAAGGCAATTTATTTATGAAATAGAATGTTCTTGTAAAATATTTAGGCTTCTCTTTCATGGTTTTGTTATGAAGTTGAAGGTGATTTTTCTGTTTAAAGCTTGTGTTTCAATACCTTCATTAGTAACTGTAAAATGTTGGATTAATTGTATGAAAGGTGTTCCAAGAATTACTTGTTGTCTCATATTTTTGACTAAAAGAAAAGATGTTTTGTAGGATATTTGATCTTTTATTATTAAAGCTTCTGGTAATTTATATTGTAAAGCATATTGTAGATTTACCCTACGAACATGATTTTTCTGAAAACAAAATACCTACAAAAGCTCGTCCTACACAAATGAACCAAGAAATTCTAAAATTTTGCCAAACAGAAATACAAAACCTCTTAAGTAAAAAACTCATAAGGAAAAGTCAATTTCCATGGAGCTGCTCTGCTTTTTATGTCAATAAAAATGCTGAACTAGAAAGAGGAGTTCCCATCACTAGTCGAAACACTCAAAAAACCCATTTTCAAGGCCTTTGAATTTCCAAAAAACCTTAGTCCAAAGTGTCCCTAATGGTTAGTCTTTTTTTCATAGGAATTAGAAAGAGGAACATCCCTTTCTTCGTGGCTATGACATAGTCTAATTTTTTGAAAAATTTCAATTTTGATTGTTTGTATATTTCCTTAAGCTATATTTTAGGAATTTTCCAATTTTCTATAGATTTGTTGAAATCTTCTATCCTTACTTCTTCTCTATGTATAGGACTTGGATCTGAGTCAATTTAATCTTGGTTTTGATGAGTGCAATTTTAGTAGGAGAGACTACAAGACCGTTTTGTATGATTATTTTTATAAAAGTAAATAAATGTTTGAAATGTAGTTCTATATTGGAAGAGAATACTCTAGAACATCATCTATATAAACTATGATGTATTCTGAATAAGGATTAAAAATTTCGTTCATAATTCTTTGACCGAATGTCATAACGTTCCATTCGTATTAGCCAAAAGAGACCGTAAAGGCTGTCTTGTATTTATCATTTTCATTGACTTGTATTTGCCAAAATCCTGACTTCATGTAATATATATATATATGAACATAGAAACTCCATAATCTGCAATTTAAGATATTCGAACATATTTCGATTAATTCGGAACCGTGTGTGGTAGTCCTCTATATCCAATGGCATGCAATCGTGACGACTAAAGAGGCAAGTCTTTAGAATCTTGTTGGGTAACAAGCGTTTCAAACCATGTAGAAGATAGACATGACGAGGAGCACTAAGGGCGCGTTTGGTAACGTTTCGTTTAAAAATTGTTCCAGGAACGTAAATAGAAAAAAGTGTTTCGTTCCCGGGAACAATTTCGAACAAAAAGCGTGTTTGGTAAACTTGTTCCGGGAACAAAAAATAAACGAAACATGTTTGGTAAATTTGGATAATTTTTTTTATTTCTTTTATTTTTTCTATTTTTTCTTATTTTTCCTTTTTTTTTTTTTTCTTTTTCATTTTTTTTTTCTTCTTTTGGCCGGTCGCCGGCCACCGCGGCGAGGCCGAGGCTCGTCGGGCCACCGCCGGCGAGGCCGAGGCTCGCCCGCCGGCCGGGCGAGCTCGGCCTCGCCGGCTCGGGCGAGCTCGAGGCCGGATCCGGGCGAGATCGAGCTCGCCCGGGCCGGCGCGAGGTCGGCCTCGCCTTGATCCGGCGAGGCCGAGCTCGCCGGCCGGCGGCGAGGCGCGGCCTCGCCGGCCACCGCGAGCGAGGCCGAGGCTCGCCGGCCCCGGGCGAGCTCGGCCTCGCCGGATCCGGGCGAGATCGAGCTCGCCCGGGCCGGCGCGAGGTCGGCCTCGCCATGGGCCGGGCGAGCTCGAGCTCGCCCGGATCCGGCGAGGCCGACCTCGCCCGGCGGCCGGCCGGCGAGCCTCGGCCTCGCCGAGCCACCGCCCGGTCGGCGCTGGCGGTGGCTCGCGAGGCCGAGGCTCGCCGGCCGGCGGGCGAGGTCGGCCTCGCCGGCCTGGCGAGCTCGAGGCCGGATCGGGCGAGATCGAGCTCGCCCGGCCGGCGCGAGGTCGGCCTCGCCTTGATCCGGCGAGGCCGAGCTCGCCCGGCCCGGGCGGCGAGGCGCGGCCTCGGGGCCACCGCCCGGCGAGGCCGAGGCTCGCCGGCCCGGGGCGAGCTCGGCCTCGCCGGATCCGGGGCGAGATCGAGCTCGCCCGGGCCGGCGCGAGGTCGGCCTCGCCATGGGCGGGCGAGCTCGAGCTCGCCCGGCCATGGCGAGGCCGACCCTCGCCCGGCCTACGGCGAGCCTCGGCCTCGCCGGGGATTCGGCGAGTGTCGGCCTCGCCGGGGCCGCGAGCCTCGCCGTGGCCGGGCAAGGCCGCCGGCCCCCGTCGGCCGGGCCGGCCGCCATGGCCGAGGCGACCGACCGCCAAAAGAAAGAAGAACAAGAAAATAAGAAAAAAAGAAAAGAAAAAAAGTGTTTCGATTTGTGTTCCGAAACAAGAAACAAGAAATTTGTGTTTTTTTTTTTCGTTCCTTTTTGTTCACGGGAACAAAAGAACAAAAAGGAAAAGAAACGCACACAAACGTTTACTTTTCTTTTGTTCCTGCGAACAAAAAAACAGAAATTTTTGTTCCGGGAACAGAAACACAATGCAACCATGCAGGCCCTAAAGTTCGGCGCTATCGATTCAACAAACTTGCCCTTCCTAGGGAGCATTCGGACCTAGAATTTAGACTAGGGATTTTGTCAGTCTGCCGACATGCCGGGATTAGAACAAAAGGAGACGCCTCTTTAGGCACGAGGAATCCAACGACTCACGCGTCACCAAATTCTGATCTTACGCTCTCTTTTGGCCCCAAGAAAAAGATGGCTGAATGCCCAGCCCCAACTTTCACCTTTCGTGTTCTCGGGCTGCAATAATTAGTACGCCTGGAAGTAAGACACGTATGGCTCTCTACCGTACTTCCACGTGCAAATTAATTTCGCTTTTGGACCACGCACTCGAGTCGAAGCTAGATTACTTCCTCTTAGCTCGCCTCGTCGATAAAATCTGAAATCTTTTGAGTATGTTGCCAACGAGTGTTCATTGGTTTCGCTGTCTATTATGTGAAAAGGCCCATCTTTGTCCATGAAGCGTAGTTTCTTGACGTGATGTCGCCAAGTTGTTGGAATGAATATAAGTAAGTTCGGTTGATTCAGAGGTTAAATAATCTGTGGCAGATTTGACTAGGAGCGGATTGACATTTTCATCCGAACATATACTCCTCTGCACTTCTACACTTGAGTTAATTGGAGTATCTGCTTCTTCTTCGCCAGCGGATTCGCAATAATATAATATATTCTGATATGATTTCATGTAAATAAAAGAAACATTACAGATTGAACCGAGCAACTCGAAATGCGGAAATCATTATGTCTTTTCAACAATAGAAGCACGAAATCTTTACATCCGATTCCTACTTGATTGATGCGATCACGCGGCGCTAGGATTCAAGACAACATAATATAATCACATGTTCAATGTAATATAGATGGTCCGCGCATAATAGTTGGTTTAGATTATCAATATTTATGGTAAATTAGGACGTACTAAATTAGGGCGGGGGGGGTAGGGTTGGGGACCAAAAAGGACAACGAGAAAATGACGACTCGATTTTTCTGAGTCCAAGTACGCAAGCCGCCGTGAGCAGTAATACATCCGCATTTGCCCCCATCTTGACTTTATTATTATTTTTCTTGTCGGCAGTAGCTAACATCGTAGTGGAACCCTACCACCGTAAGCCTGAGGAGCAACGCGTTCGTATTATATACCGTTCATATTTAACACCTTCATGTATGTCCAGGTGCTTGTGTTTGTATTAGATAACTGGGCGATCAGCCTTCTACTCTTGTTTAAACCAACCGTACACTTCTACCCTATAATACTCTTTTTCCGCCACCTCACCCTCTCGAGTGTGCTCTTCCCACGCCGGAACATTCCCCACGCGCATCCCCCGCAGCCACTACCATGGATCAGCACTCCCCGCTGGCCAGCGCTTCCAGCTCACCTGCTCGTAGTCGTCATCCGCCAGTCTCCAGGAGACACCCTAAGTACCGCGGGATTCGGTCTCGGGGACGGAAATGGGCGTCCGAGATACGAGAGCCACGTAAAGCTACACGCATTTGGCTTGGCACTTACCCCACCCCGGAGATGGCTGCGGCTGCCTATGACATCGCCGCCCTTGCCCTGAAAGGCCCTGGCGCCCTCCTGAACTTCCCGAGTTCGGTCCTCACATATCCTATTCCGCCTTCCACGTCGCCATCCGACATACGCACTACCGCATCGACAGCAGCGGCTTCGAGGCTCCTGAGGTGGGATCTCGGCATCGGCTCAAACAGGCACACAGCGGCCTCGGGGCAAGAATTCATCGACGAGGACGCCATTTTGAATATGCCGAACCTGTTAACCAACATGGCGGAGGGGATGCTCTTGAGCCCGCCCCGGCCGGAGGAATCACAGGAGTACCCCAATTTAGAAGGCTTGTGGAATTATCCATGACAAGGACAAAGTCATTCATGCAGTCACTCAAGAACTGGGAAATCTACAGTGCTGTGGTGGAATGAATTTTGGGAAATGGACGTCCAATAGCATTTCATCGACGTGACGTGGACTTTCCTGGTTTGTCGCTCTTTCAAAGCGTGGAATTTTATCAGCAGCTGATTGGTTCTTTCCATTTATGTGTCCTATGCAAGATTTCTTAAAGTTTCTTCCAACGACTTTATGATGTTCTCTTTTCTCAGCAATCACATCGCATTGATTCCCCGTCTTTCACTAATGTGTGTGAACTTGTAATACGGGCTTTATTTTCTATAAACCTTTGAATTATTGCGTTGTACTACGTTTGGCAATGCAACGCAGGGCTAAGAGCAAGCAACTTCAATCTACTACATCTTCTTTTATAACTACTATTTTTTTGTGGTTTTCCTACGTTTGGATCATCTAGTTTAACTAATTAAACTAGCAGATCAGGATAATCCCTCATAACTCCCATTATAAGAGGGAAAATACTAAAATAGGAAGAGGTAATTATCAGGATAACTCAAGAGTAGTTATTTTAGATGATATATCGGTAGAATTTAACACTCTAAATAGATAAAAAGAGACCCATTAAATTACATAAAGTTTGGAATAATAATTTTCTAGAGCATGATACTGTACATCTTGCTACATTATTGAAACTAAGAAAATTAGGATTGATGGGCTATCAACATGTTCCTTTAATAGCTCGAATGATCTTCCTAATTGATTCCGTCCAACGGGTAGATTGGAGGAATTCCTTTGGTAAGTGCCGTCGGGTATGATGGCATAAAGGAGTATATAAGGAAGGCGTTTCAATTGTTTAAGAGTGTGCACGATAGAAGAATTCCAAAGTCTGAAGCTTCTTGTTCTTAGTCAATTCATTTGCTGAACGAAATCTTATACGCAAAATAGAGTCTATATTCGTGAAAAACCTTGAGGAAGTGTAGTAGAATATCTACACTGTGGAATCAAGGGAAAGCTGTGCTGTAACATCTCTTTTGTTCATAGTGAAATCCAGCCGGTGGGCTGTCAGTGCGGAAGAGTGGACGTAGGCTTGGAATAAGCCAAACCACTATAAACCTTGTGTTCAATTTTCTCTTCCCTACTCTCTGCTTTACTTTGATCATAATCTGTTTTGGAGATCTTCCTTTCTATTGTTTGCCTAGTATTGCTTTCGTATCTCGAGAAATTGTTTTTACACCTATTCACCTCCCCTCTAGGTGCTTATACTAGTTATCTCAAATTCAAGTTGCCCGCAAAACATTTTTTTTCGAAATAAAAGAGAAAGGTACTGAAAAGGCATTAGAGAAATCTAGCGTAATCAAGCCCCGAACTCACAATCTCTCGGTTCGCGGGAGTAAAGTAAATCTCCCGTTACTTTACTTGGATTTCTAATCGCCCACCAAAAATAGATTAGTGGCGACTCCTAATTGAAAAATCATTTGCATGTTAAGATCTTGAATCTAAGTCGTGAATTGGTATGGATTTGGGAGGGCTCGAGCTAAGTTTAGGCTTAGTAATCTATTAACCAAACCCTAAGTGATTCACCTGAGGTTTTGTGACATATGGCTACCAATTTATAAAGGCCATACAAAAAAGGTCGAAACAACTTATTTTCGCTATTGAAGTTGTATTTAATTCCTAAACAATTAATGTGCTAGACATGGCAATTCTAAATGTGGCATTCGAGAATTTAGTCGACCTTCGAATATACGACAGCTCATAACTAAGTGATGGAATTATCATTGGACAATATCATTGGAATTACATACGAACATTACCTTGTTACCGCCATCGGACCGATGGGTCACGGTTAGAAGTGATTCAATCGTCGAGTAAGTCATAGTCTCATCCCTGCATGCTATCACCAATGGAACCGAGAATGCTCTATACATGAATGGAAATTCAAGGACCAATCTTTGGAAAATTTGAGGCCGTGTATTAAGGACCATACGGCCACAAAGAAAATAAACATAAAAGTAATTTGCTGACTCAATTTTCCCTTAATTGTCGTCGAAATGGGGCAATGAGTTCTGAAATCTTGACCGAAGGAAGTCCAGAAGCTGCCACGTGACCTTGTCTTCGGTAGCCAGCGAAGAGAGAAAGAGAACCGAGCGATGGCCACGTTGCTTCCACCCGTCCTCACCCCCTTTCTACTACCGAGACCCTCCTCGATTGTTGACTGGTTTTCAACAAAACCAGTGACCAGAAAACAGCAAGCAGTCGAGCAAAACAGAGAGCGAGAGAGAAGACCGAATGCAAGCCACGTTCCCACCCACCTGTCCTCGCCTCCTCCACCTGTCCATTGCAGCTTCAGCCACCTAAAATCCTGCATGCAAGAAATTAATTAACCAATTAATCAAAGGAACAAAAAGGAAATTTGAAATAGAAGAGTAGAGGGAGGGTAAACCGAGCAGAGCTGTGAGCAGAGAGAGAGAGAGTGGTCAAGAGAGGGCTGTGAGCGAGAGAAGTGCGAGCAATGAGTGGTCCGAGTGTGTGAGAGCAGAGAAGGAAGACCGCCCTCCGCCTGTACCCGTGATCAAGCTGCTGCCGTCGAGCCGCATCGCCGGACCGAGCCTGTTTTTTTTGCTCGTAACCGAGTAGGAAGATTTGAGGCAAGTGGAAGTTCATCAACCTATGTCTTTGCATGCTGTTATTATCTAGTGAGGAGTTGGTAGATGTGAGAAAATGTGAAATTGAGAGCTGCATGTTGATTTTGACATATAAGATGAAGCTAGATCTAGAAGCTAAGTAAAAACAGGGCATGTATTGTGGATTTCGAATTTTAAATTGGAACAAGAATTTAAAGATCTAACTATGGTGGATTTTTGGAAGTGAAAAGGGTGTGTTGTAGTGTAATACACTTGTATACACTTAATTGTGGGCGTTGGATGTCGAGATTCAAGAGTAGGAATAATTCTCTTTAGCTTGGTATACTGTTTTGTAGAGAACAGCTTGATCTTCGGTGACTCCATGAATTTTCTGTATTTATCTAGCCTGAATTAGACTTCGAACTCTTAATGAAAGTTATAGGACACATCCTTAGGAATAAAATATCAAAATTTGAGAATAAATGGACAAGGTTTGATCAGTAAAACGATTTTCCTTATAAATGTTAAATCTGGAAGCTATTACAGAGTGTTAGTAAGGAATATCGAAATTACTGCTCTTGATATACAATGAATCTGACTTAGTGTTCTTCATGAAACATTTTCCTTTAGGTCTTTTTTATAACATATCCAAATTTCAGAATTTTCTGAGTTCATTTAGGGGTTATTCCGAAATTTTCATTAAAACTGCACATTCTGGTTTTTAAGCTGTTTTACTCCGACTTTGCTCAACTGATTTCAAAAGTGAATGCATCTTGGGTTGTTATGTGATATGATGATACTGGCATTGGCATATCATGCAATATTGAGATGTGATGAGACTCAAGAGACATTTTGTCATTGCATTGAAAAGTGTTTTTGGAAATTAAGATGTTAATTGTTACCGTTGGACCCTTGGGTCAACGATGCCCCGAGAGTCGGGATGCCCAGAGGTTCGAATGAGTCGATGCCCTTTGGATGCCTGGTTGTATTATGAATACATGCCCAGAGGTTTTTCCCGGGAGTGTCGAGATACCCAGAGGTTTTTCCCCGGGAGTGTCGGGATGCCCAGAGGTTCGAATGAGTCGATGCCCTTTGGATGCCCGGTTGTATTATGATATATGCCCGGAGGGTGAGGGGTTGTATTATGATGCATGCCCGGAGGTTCCTCGTGATGCCAGGTGGGGTGCGAGATGCCCAGAGGTTCGAATGAGTCGATGCCCTTTGGATGCCCGGTTGTATTATGATACATGCCCAGAGGGTGAGGGGTTGTATTATGATGCATGCCCGGAGGTTCCTCGCGATGCCAAGTGGGGTGCGAGATGCCTAGAGGTTCGAATGAGTCGATGCCCTTTGGATGCCCGTTTGTATTTTGAATACATGCCCGGAGGCTTCCGCGACGCCAGGGTTGGGTGCGGAATCCCAGAAGGATACAAACGTTGGTCCTCTAGGGGGATAAAACCTTTTGAATGATAAAACGGATGATTATATTAAGTGTGAGTGTGGTCTGGTTATGGGACTACATTGTATGGCATGGAATGGAACGTGTCATTACGGTTTGACCCTATGATCGGGGACGGTGTAATTGGACATGATGCATCTGAATCTTTTGAAATTGCATTCGCCATTACATTAAAGGATTTCATGATTTTGATGTATATTGATTCATCGACTACCTGATTTTTGTCTATCATGCATGAGTCTAGCATTTGATGGTACTGCTTGATATAGCTTGATAAATCTTTTACTGCTGAGTGGTTGTACTTACCCCATTTAGGGACTAACATTTCAAACTAGACAAGATACCTCTGTTGCCACCGCCACCAGCAGATGGACTGAGTGGTTGGATATGGCCGCGAGGAGGAGGATAGCAGAGGAAGGAACTTTTGGACGCCAACACTGATCGATGGACTTTAAGTATACGACTGTTGCAAAAGATGTCGGTCATCTTTTGAAGTATAGCCGAGTATAGAAGACTACGGCATTTTGGTGTACCGACGAATAATGTCAATCAAGTTATGTAAATAAAAATGTTTGGCTTTAACTTATATAAAATGTTTAATTGGTGTGCATTGTTTTCTGAATATAAGGAATGGAGTTGTTGGATACGCTTCCGCCATATAAATTGCGTAGGGACCGATCTAAATGATATAAACCCCAAGAACTTATGGACCTATTATAATTCTATGGTATCAGAGTGATATATTATCAGGACAAGAGAAAGGTAAGCGCACTGTGGCGACCCCAACAGATCGAGGGTCGTTCGAGGGGTGCCATACTAAATCATTATAGCAATTCACACATCACTTACCAAACGTCCAATGCAATCTCAGCTTACTGCCAAAACACATCAAAGTACTTTAGTTGAAGCCATCCGTGGTAAAATTGAAACCACATGTTTATTCCACTCGTGTGAAAGCAAAAGCCTTTCATCTTCCTCCATGAAAAATAGAAGTAAACACATGTTAGAATGCCAGACAAAAGAACCCCTATCAAACATCGACGGGGTTCCCGCATGAGGGGCGAATGCAACATAGAGAGTCCACTATACCATGAAACGATTGTTCTTGTTGACCATGGGCCCAAATGATGAGACCGGACCAAGAATTGATGCAACTAAGTCATGATGACCCCAAGTTCTTATTCTCCAAGAGGAGGGATGGAGGGGTGGGAAATTATGGGGACGAGGGCTATAATTATATGACAAGATATGCTAAATAAGATGCATTAAGCAGCGGACCATAAATCTTAGAGACATGATAGATCGAATCTGCTATGGGGAACTCCACTTTGGGAGGGACAAGTCGTGAACATGATGTACGAAATCCTTAGAGATAACATAACATATTGAAGGGACATCTCCGATGTTTCCGCAATTTTGGAGGGTCCAAGAGCATGTGCATGCTTGTCGCGACCTAATTTCGGGTGCACCACCTAGGGGTTGGTTAATGGATTACTAAGTCTAAACTTAACTTGGGCTTTCCCAAACTCATACCAATTCACGACTTAAGTTCAAGTTCTTAACATACAAATGATTTTTTAATTAGGAGTCACCATTAATTAGTTTAGGGTATCAATTAGATAACTAAGTAAAATAAGGGGATAATTATTTTACTCATACGAACTAGAGATTTTAATTGTGGGGACTTGATTACACCAGATTTCTCAAATGCCATTTCGGTACCGTTCTTTTCATGAAAAAAATGTTTATTAAGCAGCTTGAGTTCATTTTATTATTCCATAACATATGAAGTAATCATGTGAGTAGGTAATCCACAAATTTAACACCCAATAAAATGATAAAAATAAATTGCAGGACTTACCTCATAACAACGAAAGCATCTGCAACATTAGCTTAGAATTCATATCAATAATCCTATATATGATTCATAATCAGCACGCAGCCACTCAATCTTTTATGATTTTTTCTTATTTAATAAAACCTAATCTACGTGCAATGCAATGCAATGATGTATAAAAATGTATCTATGCTAATGTGAAATGCAACGTGCAACCTAATATGCAAACTATATGTCATGCGACATTACTTACTTGACCTAATCTAATGACGGACAAATATTAATGCAACTATCCTAATATGTCACACGTTTAAATGATCCTAAACATCCAATGATTGACCTAATTTTAGGTGACACATGTATGATATTTTTATTTTTTTCTTTTTTAAGTGAAATTCGAAATTAAAATTACCTAATAATTAAACATGCAATTTCAATTAAGGAAATCTAACATCTTAAAGCAATTTTTTTTGTATTTTTTATTTAAAAAATTTGGAACAAATAAATAACCTAATCTAAACATGCAATCTAGCCTAAAACAAGCAATATTCTAGCAAGAATCGAATCTAATTCAAAGTTTTTTTTTTTTTTTTTTTTTTTTTGGGTTTTCTTCTTTTGAGGAAAGCAATCAAACAATGGATAGATATTTAATTAAATAATGTAATCTAAAATCTTATATTATCTATCTCAATAAGGACACGAAATAAACCGACGATTGTATCCAAGTGGTTATGGATATTCATGAAGGCTTATCTGTTCAAAGTTGGAAACGAATAAATCAACGATCGTATCCAAATGATCATGGGTAGGATGGAAGATTTTCCGTACCGCGAGCATCGTATCTCGTGATTAGGGATTGGATGGTCGTCTAGGTACGTTGTTAAATTAGGAAAGTTTCATAACTTGGGGGTATCTTAGGATTTTGTGGATATTATATTATCTAAGTAAATATCTAACAAAATATTCTATATCATAAAATTTCAGAATATATCTAACTACTCAAATAAGGCACTAAAATATTTGCAAATATACTAGAGATGTGCACCTTACCTAATTTGAGGATTTTATTTCCAAATTTGCTTACAATGCAGTGGGATCGGAATTGTGACTTGTTCCTCGACGGTGAACAGAGACGAATGGTGGCGAGCGGCAACAACGCGTTAGCAGGTGTTGGTGGCGCTGCAATTCACGGCCAAGGAGGACTCATTGATTGCTTATACACCGTGAGTGGGGGAGTTGACGGCTTGGTGTGACACTATCACACCATGGTCAAGGACGGCAAGTGTTATAGATGAAGCCAAATACTTTTAGGGGCTTTTTTGTTTTGTTTTTTTTTTTTTCTATTAGATTTGCTTTTAGGTTAAAAGCTACACCTTTATATTAGCGATGGCAACACGCTAACGGCAAGACACCGAAAAAGAAAATAGAGATGCAAGAAAAAGAGAGAATAAAAAGTGAGTTTTTTCCTTTATGAAGGTTCTCAATCTTTTTGGACAGAAAAACAGCCCAAGTGCTATAACTTGGCACGGGAAGACATTTAAGTGCCATAACTTCAAAACAATACACTTAAGTGCTAGTTTTGAAATTAAATGGAACACTTAAGTGCCACTTCAATGAAAATCCGGCCAAATGGCGACGTGGCAATTTTCCGGTGACTTGGACACAAAACGACGCCGTTTTGCAAGCCGACATAGCGAGAAAATGCAAAAACGATGTCGTATTGTATTTGATATGTAAATAATTAATATAAAAATTCATTAAATTAAATTAAAACTTAATTTTATTTAAAATATTCTCAAAAATAAAAAACTTAAAATTTAAAATTTACAAAACTTAAAATTTAAAAAATTAAAATTCAAAAAACTTAAAATTAAAATAACTTAAAATTAAAATAACTTAAAATTAAAATAACCAAAAATTAAAAAAATTAAAACTTAAAAAACTTAAACAACTTAAAATTTAAAAAACTTAAAATTTAAAAAAATTATTTTTTTAAAAAAGGGAGGGCTGAAGCGGGCGGTATTTGAGGTGGCTATTTTAATATTTTTTAATTTTAAGGTTTTTCAATTTTAAGTTTTTAAATTTTAATTTTATTTAATTTTAAGTTTTTTTTTTAATTTTATTTTTTTAATTTTAAGTTTTTTAATTTTAAGTTTTTTAAATTTAATTTTTTTAATTTTAAGTTTTTTAATTTTAAGTTTTTTAAATTTAATTTTTTTAAATTTTAATTTTTTTAATTATAAGTTTTTTTAATTTTAATTTTTTTAATATTAATTTTTTTAAAAAAATTAGTTTTTTAATTTTTAGTTTTTTAAATTTAAGTTTTTAAAATTTGAAGTTTTTTAAAATTTAAGTTTTTTAAATTTTAAGTTTTAATTTTTTTTAATTTTAATTTTTTTAATTTTAGGTTTTTGAAATTTTAATTTTTTTTAAATTTTAATTTTCTAAATTTTAATTTTTTAAATTTTAGTTTTTTTAAAATTTATTTTTTTTAATTTTAATTTTTTTAATTTTTAATTTTTTAAAATTTTTAGTTTTTTTATTTTTTAGAATATTTTAAATAAAATTAAGTTTTAATTGAATTTAATTAATTTTTATATTAATTATTTACACATTAGAGACAAAACGATGTGGTTTTTGCATTTTCTCGCCACGTCAAAGATATAAAATGATGTTGTTTTGTGTCCAACTCGCCGAGAAATGGCCACGTCACCCATTGGGCCGGATTTTCGGACTTAAGTGTACCTTTTTGAAGTTATGGCACTTAAGTGTCCTCCCGTGCCAAGTTATAAAGACTCAGGTGTCCCAAACTCATCTCTTTGTGTCATGATCTTGAAAGAAGATCATATTTGTATTCCAACTTTTTTTGAAGTCTAGTGGATTCGCAGAGTGCTTATGCACGGAGACGTGGCCCAGGTTTGGGTGAACCTCGTTAACAAATTTTCTAGTGTGTTCTTCTAATTCTGTTCTTTTATTATTATATTCCGCTTGGTGAATTGTTTGTAAGTATTATTTTTCTGGAATCGACGTGCAATTTTGTCACGTCCCGAACCCCAAGCGCACGAAAATCCCACCATGGTCATGCAAATGTGCAACTTTCCTAGGACACGTCACCGACCCATTCATTTTAGTATGCATGCGGAAGCGAAACAAATCCCCTAATAACAATTAAATTGGGATAGAAAAGTAGACAATCAATCACAACCAAACACTTACACAAACCAACGGAGTTTACAAACAGAGGTTTACAACCAAAAGTCTACAAAATGCTAACTTATAAAAAGGGACCATTCTACGACTAACAGGCCAAACACGATCTCCAATCCTTCAACTTCACCTCGTAACTCCACAAGGTCAACCGTAACGAACTGGCCGCTCCGTCCACTAAGGACCTAAAAATGTAAGTCCACAACGAGGTGAGACATTGTCTCAGCAAGTTCACCCCCTAAACCCCTATTAGAAAGAAAATACACCCAAGGATGACCTAGCCACACCATCAAAAACAATGACTTACTTTTGCCTCAATTCCTTCTTGCATGTTAGCACAGTTCATATTATTCAAACATATACAATAATATAATTCAAACAACCGGAACGCAAATATTTTCACATAACCAACAACTATAGGAGTCATGATTATAAGACTAAATTGTTATGACACGCCCCATAATCCGACACATCAAATCATTCAGCATGCGTTCCAATTGTTATTCACTACCACACAATGGCATAGCCTACTCGCAATTCGGCTATCTACTGGCATTTAGCCAAGCATCGTCTCCCCACCTTGGAGCAAGGCTTTGTCACTATGTTGACGGCGTTCCCGAAAGAGCATAGGCCCAGAATCAACTGCGACCCGAGCCCATTGTAAAGGGCATCCCATATAAGGTAAAAACAGCTCAACAACACAAGACAATTTCCTCTTAACATACAATAAATTCATACTCACGTTAATTTCAAACTAGAAAACTAATATCTCACTTTTTCAAACCTCACCATTTAATATAATCCTTAAAATCCAATTTTGGTATCAAAACCCAACACCTAGGATTTTATGAATAAAATCCATATTGTTCACAATCCACACTCAATTTATTATATCCAACCATAAATTTTAAAATCTGAATACACAAACTGCGATCAGTGTGATATTCTCGAGAATTTAGGGTCTCGAAATAATTTTCGAAATTTAATAAATAATTAAATTTATTCAGAAATTAATTAAATAATAATATTTTAATAATTTTAAATAATATAACACATTATTAAATAATTAAATAATTTCGAAATATTTATTTATTCAAAAATAATCAATTAAAACTAAATCACCATTATACTAACATAAATATCAATTTAGCCTTAATTAAACATACACTAAACTAATCACACCCCTTGATCTAATCTACACTTAAATAAATCCATTTACCAATCTAAACTCACTTAACTTAAACTAAGCACACCTAAAGCATCATTAACCCTCTAATCGAGGTTTAGTGAGCTAAACTCACCATAATTGCTATTCGACGAGTCCACGGCGAAGACAACGGTGAGGTGATCGACAAACCTCCACGGGGCAACACCAAACAAGGACCAGAAGGCACCCAAAACGGGCCTTGAAGGTCTGGACTTGAGCTGGAAATCCAGCTACCGATCTTGGCGGAGAGGGCGATCCGGAACTCCAACGGCCGGGGAAAAGGTCGGAAACGGCCGGGCGTTGGAGGTGGGGTGACGGCGGAGCTTTAATAGCAATTGGCGGTGGCTCCGGTAGCCTTGGCGACGGTGAGCCGGCTGGTGACACTAGACGACGATGCTGGAGGGTTGAGATCGCACGAGCCACGGCGGAGCGAGCGAGATGGTGAGTGAAGCGGCGGCGTGAGCGGGACGGCGGCGACGGCGAGCTCCGGCTGTTCTAGGGACAAGACAAGGCATCCTCCGGATAATTCAAATCGAAGCAATTGGATGTACGACTTGGGTCTATATGACATGAGCGATCAATAGAAATACTCCAACACTCCACCTTTGTCATATATTCCATACATCACACTAGATAGATATCATATTCATGGAATACGATTCACTTTCAAGATGCCTTGGTGGTGAAATGGTAGACACGCGAGACTCAAAATCTCGTGCTAAAGAGCGTGGAGGTTCGAGTCCTCTTCAAGGCATAATATTGAGAATACTCATTGAATTGGAATAAGTTCGGCAGCGGATCACGAAATCTTGGCGATCTTCTCTATCTAATGAATGGAGAGTCCGCTTTGAAATCGTCCGCCCTGCACCCACCCTCCCAGTATATGCTTCAACAGGAATCACACAAGGGTAGATTGATCCAATATAAACCTCTGGTAAAATGCCCGCCCGTAACGTAACCCAGCAGATAAAGCACATTCCATAGTCCGTTTTAGGGATTGGCGACTTACCCATTCAGTGACTTTGGCACTGGACGTTCCCAAAATGGGTACTATCGCATCGGGTGAATTCAATACTAGACGCCTGTTGGCATTCCAGCCTTCCTTCTCCTTTCAGGGCCTATCCGAAAGAGAATACAGTACTTCTTGGTCGTGAATATCTGAATAGTACGAACCGTTCCGTGGATATCTTTGCTTCGGAACAAAACAATTAGAATTAGGCTCGGTCAACTGGAATGTGTATTATCCATATAGGGGATCTTCCAATCGAGACGATCCATCGACCTGAGACGAAGAGAAAAGTCTATCTATTTTATTTAGTTATTCAGTTAAACTTAAACCAATGATTCGTTATTGGAGCAGATAGCAACAACCATTTCATCCGACATGCGTAGTTTTGATTTTCCAATGGATTTACATCTTTCATTAATGGAAATTTTTTGATGTAGTGAGTAATAGCTCTGGTTATTCGCTGTTCAAAAATTCTTGTTTAGGCAGTTCATACCATCCATACATAGTGTTTTGATCTAAGATTTCAATTCTTCCGTGTTTCAGCAGTAGCATATTGTTCCGTGGAGCTAAGGTCCAAAATAGGGAAGAAAGAGGTGTTTCCACGACTCTACCACTCAGTCAATTCTGTTCCACTTAATCCCTATTTCATGGCCACATATTTTTCCGGCTAAGTAATGGGAAACCTTTCTACTGTTACATGAATCCGATTTTCATTTCATCCGGGAAAAGCCATCTTTTTCTCAACAATGTCTTTGTCATTTGATCCAATAGCCTTCCGTTCGATAGGAACAGATTTGATAAATACTGATAACTCTCGGATGGAGTATTAGAACGGAAAAATCCATTAGATAATGAACTATTGGTTCTAAGCCATCTCTGGCGATGAATCAACAATTCGAAGTGCTTTTCTTGCGTATTCTTGATAAACCAGCGTTTATATATAGATGTAGGGGAATCTGTTTGGGAAGTAAGAAGCCCCTTTGACATCTCTTCATCTGCAAAGAATTCTCGATGTGAAAACACAGAGACAAAGGGCTGATCTTTGAATAGGAAAAAGAGTGGATCTGCAGGGTCCCAAATGAATTGGCTTATTCGAAAAAAGCCTTGTTCTTTGGAAGATCTATCTCGTGTCTGGTACTGCATGGTTCCACTCTGCAAGAACTCCGAATCATTCTCTTGAAGCTCCTCCTTTTCATCATAAATGATCCGCTTGCCCCGAAATGACCTGGCCCAGTAGGGAAATCCCAATGAATTGGGCCTTTCGATACAATCAAATAGAAAGCCCCAAGGGCGCCATATTCTA